>LPNX011203324.1:590020-675020 GCA_001517045.1 Pseudotsuga menziesii
GGTCTAACTAGGCTTGTTGGCTTGTAAGGGTTAGTAAGTTAGACAAAATTCCTAGATGGATCTACCATAGAACTCACTGTGATGTTGATTTGAGATAGTTATAGGGCAAGATAGATGTTACAGTATTGCTATATTGTTGATTGTTGAGATGTTTGCTTTCAGTAGTGTTATACTGATGATTGCTTTCGTATTGTTATACTGATGACTGTTGAGATGTTTAGTTCAGTATTGTTATACTGATGACTACTGAGATGATTGGTTCAACATTGTTGTGTTGATTGTTGAGATGGTTGGTTCAGTATTGTTATACTGATGATTGATTGAGATGTATGCTTCAGTATTGTTATACCGATGATAGTTTTAGTATTGTTATCTTGATGATTTTTGAGAGGATTGTTGAGATGTTTATAGTGTTGCTGCACTGATGATTGTTGAGATGTTTACAGTGTTGTCACACTGACGATTGTTGCTATGATTGTTGAGATGCTTTACTGATGATTATCAAGATGATAGAATGATAGATGTTGAGATGCTTATTAATATAGTTTCAGTTTTGTTACACTGATTGATGTGATAGTTTCAGTATTCCTATACTGGTGTGATAGATTCAGTATCTCTATATTGATGATGATGTTTGATGTTGATAATGACAATGCCCTAGCATCTCTATGCTGGTAATGTAGATGATGATATAGCACTATAGATGATTTGGTTTTTAGAACTAACATGCTAATGATGTTGTTGATTGTTTCAGTATTTACATACTGTTGATGCAGATGATGATGTTTCAGTATTCCCATACTCAGAGATACAGATGATGATGTTTCAGTATTCCCATACTGAAGATATAGATGATAATGTTTTAGTATTTACATACTGAAGATGCAGATGATGTTGGTTCATTATTTACATACTGAATATGTAGATGATGATGCTTATGATGCAGATGATTATGTTTTTAGTATTCACATACTAGATATGCAGATAATGATGTTTCAGTATTCAAATACTGAAGATGCAAATGATGATGTTACAGATTATGGTTCAATGTTTACACACTGATGTTGGCAAGTTGATGAATCAGAATATGTTCCAGTATTCACATACTGATACTATAGAGGATGGTCAAGAAGATGAAGTAACGAATGATGATGATTTAGAAGATGATTCAACATTCATATGTTGATGATGCAAGAGATGGTCCAAAGTATGACAAGAACATGATTGAAGAAATATGATTGCAGAATATGATCCAACTGAGATTGATGATGAATATGTATGATGATCTATCAAAACTTCCTATGGCATATAGAGTCTCACCAATCAGTTGTAATAGTAGCAGTTTCTACTACGGTTGAATACTTTCCTAGTTAAGAGGGAGTGTTAAAATAATGTAACTTTGAAAGATATTCTAGATGTATGGTTCCTCCTTCTGGAGATGATTTTGGTATTGTTAGAGTCATTGAATTATGCAATGTAAATCTCTGAATGTAATTTGGGTCAATAGTACCCAACTGTCAATATAATAAATGTTATTTGTGGTGTCCAGCTGGACAAGTTAGCCCAGTCAGTTAGTGAAGTCGGCCTCACCAAGTTAGAGGTCAAGTCAATTGAAGAATATAAACAAGGAGGCGCTCCCCTTCATTTTTACTCACTCACTCAAGCATTTTTTACAAGAGAGAGAAGAACTAGTGTTCCAGAAAGAAGTTAGAAGCAATTGTCTGGGTTTTACATTGCTCTGGTCGAGATCTATACTGAGGAAGTTTTGTGGGGTTTTCTCCCTGGTGGTTTCCCTGAGGAAAATATTTGTGTTCTTGTGTTCTTATTTTTGTGTGCATGTTTTTCTTTCAGTGATCTTCTAGTGATAATTTGTTTTAAGATATCATCTAATAAAATTGATAAAAATTTAACAGGAACACTACTGAAAAACTAGAGATCCGCAACCATCATGTGCTTAAACAAGAAATGAATAGCAGAAGCAAACTATCCCACAACATAGATAGCTAATCCGCACAAAATAAATTCCAAGAGTAAAGCATATAATAATTATGACAAGCCCAAAAATCATAAGATATGGTAAAACAACATTGCTCAAGAACATATAAATAATAGGAATTGCTTCTATGCAAGACCATATCATTTTTTAGCAGAAGATTATCAAGAAAAAAGACATGATGTGATATAATAAATAGAGGTGCATAAACATGAGTGAGCATAATAGATACCAATATAGAATAATGAGCCAAGATATCACTTAAATATATGAAAACATATCAAGCAATGAATCTTAAGAAGATGCTCATTTCTTATTAACACAATGTTAAAATGCAAGAGATGAATGCCCTAAAAATGCCAATGCTTCCATATAGGAATGTTAGAGATAAGAAACACATGTCAATGCTTCCATATAGGAACATTAGAGACAATTAGGAACAAGAAAACCTTTGCAATCATAAGAATATAAATATCAATGCAACAAGAACAAGGTGCTTATGACAAAGATTTCAAGATTATAAGATTGTTCAAAGCCATATAAACATTGAGTAAAAGATTATCAAAATTGTGAGAAATTTGAACTAGAAAGTGAGTAATTCAAACCATAGGAGAATCTATGAGTGTTATTTATGTTCACAAATCAAATTTGGGTGCAAGATTCAACAAAAACTATCAAATTGCAGTTAAATTACACACAATGATAGTTGGAAACAAGATAATTTTGGACTTTCTAACTCTGAAATTGTTATTAATAGGTTTATAAATACATCATAATACTTTAGAATGGCTTTGGAATCCAATTGTGATCAAAAATCCCAAAATTGCCAAATTGGCATCAAACCCCCCTAGGTGGGCCAATCCCATCCCAAATCTCTCCAAATGGCCAAGAATTACTGAAGTGGCATGGATTATGTGTTTTGGGTCAATTATTACACCTTGTACAATGTGGGTGTGGAAATATTTATGGTTTAGACTCTCAATGCAACATTAATTGCACCAAATCAAGCCAAATTTGGGCAAAAACCCACTCTAGCGCCCCAAGTCAACTTGCGTGTCCACATTCAATGAATGGGAGTGCACAAAAAAATTATGGATGTGTATATGTGGCTGGATGACCAGGCTGGAGTACCCATGTGGATCATAGAACCTCAACTTGGCATGGCTTATGTCCACCTAAGCACCCCTAGTCCACCTCATAGTGTATTAAAGCTTAAAAAAGAAATAAATTGACTAATTAGTGTAACTAAGGTAATAATTTATGGATTCCTATTTTAACACCCTCCCTTAATTCAGCAACTAAGTATGCTCACAAAATTATGAAGGCCTTGGCAACAATGGCTCAAATCACCTCAAGTACATAATCAGAAATTTCAATTTTTTTATTAGTCAATGTGAACCGAGGAAAGAAGGAAAACCACATGGGAAAAACCTCCCCTTAAGAATGGACATGGGGATGGACCTGCAATGATATAACAGAAAATTACCATCCTTCACTCACCCCAAGCAAATATCTCAGGTAAGTGAAGGTATTCTCAGTGAAAGCCTTGGTAAAAATGTCGACAGTTTGCTTGGTGGATGGGAAATACTGCAGTGAGATCACCTTGCCATGCACTAAGCCCCGAATGTAATGCATGTCAATATCTATGTTATTTTTCATCTACCTATGTACTAGATCAGTAGATATCTTGATGGAACTCTGATTATCCACCCAAATGTTGGTTGGAGAATCAATTGTGACACCAAACTCCTGAAGAATTCCTTGCAACCAAACACACTAAGTTGCAGCATTGATTGTTGCCCTGTATTCAGCCTCTGCTGATGAAAGTGAGATGGTGTGTTGTTTATTACTTGACCATAAAATAGGACCCTCAAAAAACATGAATACAAAACCTGATGTTGACTTTCTGTCAATTGGATCACCAACCCAATCTGAATCAGAAAATCCAGCTAGTTGAAGTGAGGAACTAGTTGTGTAGTGCACTCCGAACTTCTTAGTTCCCTGGACATACTAAAGAATTATTTTAGCAGCCTTCCAATGGATCTCATGTGTCTGGTGCATTTGTCTTGCTATAGCACTCACAGCATAAGACAAATCAGGTCTTGTATGAATGAGGTAGAGCAAGCTGGCCACTAATTTCCTGTAGAGTGTGATATCCACCATTGGGGAATTGACAAATTCATGAAATTTAATACCAGAAAGAAAGGGAGACTTGGATGCCTTACTCTCAGCCATATTAAACTTCTTCAGCATGTCTGAAGCATACTATGGCTGACTCAACATGATGCCCTTACCATTTTGCTCAACTTCTAAGCCCAAAAATTGCCTTAGCAATACTAGGTCTGTCATAGCAAATTCACTATGCAAAGAGTTCTTAATTTGGCCAATTGAATTGGTACAGAAAATTGTAATAATAATATCATCAACAGAAATAAAAATTACCTTCAATTTAACATCATTTTTCTGCAAATACACTTTAGGGTCTGATTTTCATCTTGTGAAGCCAATTGAAAGCAAGAAAGCATCCATTTTTGCATACCAAGCCCTGGGAGCTTGCTTGAGTCCATACACTGATTTTTTCAGCCTGCATACTAATGAAGGATACTCTTGGAATACTTTAGGATACTGCATATATATCTCCTCTTATATTTCACCATGCAATAAAGCACTCTTTACATCCATGTGGTGAACCTCCCAACACTTGCTAGCTGCTAGTGCAAGAACTAGTCTAATTGAATCCATCTTTGTAACTGGTGCAAAGGTCTCACTGTAATCAACTCCATGGACCTGAGAATAGACCTTAGCCACTAATATAGCCTTATGTTTTATATCAGAACCATCATCAGCAATTTTGGTCTGGTAGACCCATTTACATTGAACAACTTTCCTCTTGGTAGGAAGGGGAACCAATTCCCATGTATTGTTCTCTTGGAGGGACTGAAGCTTATCTTCCATTGCTGACTTCCATATTGGGTCTGTACAATATTGTTGATATGTATGTGGTTCAGAACTGATCATCATGTAACAGTGCTGAACAAGAGCACTATCACTTGCAAATGAAGCCTTACTAGTTTGTGATCTAGTTTTCCTAGGCTCTTGGGGATTGCCTGCCAATTCTCCAGCTGCTTGCACAATTATTTCATCCCATTTGGGCCTATATGGTGAGTCATCTATAGAAATATCATCTTCATCAATATTCATACCAGAATTATCAGAAAAAATAGAGCATGTTTCATCACTTACATCTTCGAATGGTTGAGGAGAGGAGCAATCACCCGATGCAAGTTCAAAGTCTGGAATTGGCTCCTCTTCGAATTTGACACTTCTTTCAACAAAAGTTTTTCCGGTGGATTTGTTAAAGAGATTGTACCCTTTGGTGTCCTCATAATATCCAACCATGAGACACTTCTTTCTTTGTGGATGCAAGGCTTTCCTCTTCTCTGAAGGAATTCTATCCCATGCTTTTGTCCCAAATATCCTGAAATTTGAGACATCTGGTTTTTCACCAAACCATGCCTCGTAGGGTGTCATCCCTTTCACTCATTTGTGGAAGGCTCAGTTCTGAATGTGAGCATCACAGCTGATGGCTTCATCCCATATCTTGGGATTAATTTCTCTCACTTATATCATGCAAGTTTCCATCTCTTTGAGATATCTATTCTTTCTCTCTACCACACCATTTTGTTGTGGCGTGTAGGGAGTTGAGTGTTACATTTGGATGCCACACTCCTCACAAAGTTGTTGTAGATTCTTATTCACATATTACTTTCCATTATTAGTCCTAAGTACTTTGATATTATTCCCACTCTAATTCTCTACTAGTGCTTTCCAAACTTTGAGTTGCTCAAACACCTCAGGTTTTAATTTTAGAAAATACACCCAGCAAAATCGAGAGTAGTCATCAATAAATGTAAGCACATACCTAGATCCACCATATGAGGGAGTGGGTAGTGGACCAATCAGATCAGAATGCACCAACCCAATTGGTTGTGTTTCTCTCCTTTCCTTCCCCTTCTTGTAGCTCTGCTCAGGATGCTTCCCAATCACACATCCAATACATGCTCCAGTAGATGGTTGAATTTGTGGAAGACCTTCCACCATTCCTTCTTTGCGTAATGTTTGGAGATATCTGTAATTCATGTGGACAAACCTCTCATGCCATAGTTTGGAGACTTCATTGGCATGTGAGTGAAGTTCTTGATCATTGGAAGTATGGAGGAAATTAGAGAATTTGTACATTCTCTCATGATGATCAGCATACCCAACTGCAACAACTTGGTATGTTGAGATTTCAGAAATCTCTATAGAGTCAAAAGTAAAGATTACTCTCTTTGGCTCTCCTATATGGGTCATCTGGTAGAATGACAGCAAATTTGCTACAAGGTCTAGTACATACAAGTACATCACTGAAGAACCCATGGTCTAAATCAATTCTCCCAATCCCTTTGGTCTGGAGTTCAGAATCATCTCCCATTCGAACTGCTGGGTTAGCATTCGAACTCATGGAGGAGAAGAATTATCTCCTAGATACCATATGCCTGGAAGCACCTGAATCAATAATAAAGGATGAGTAATTAGAAGTACCTGCCACTAATGCATGACATTTGTCCTTTCCTTCACTTGAACTAGAGTTGCCATCTTTCTTGCTAGTGTTGTCAGGAACTGGAATGTTGTTCTTCTCCAGTAGTTGTGCCATGGTGTCTATGGTTTTCTTCATGCATGAGCTTTCTAGATGCCATCCCCTGTGGAAATAAGAGAATTGTTCCTTCTCTTTTTGTTTCTTCTCCTTTTCTTTGGGTGGATTCGTAGCTCCCTCAGCGGATTTGGGTTTTTATGATTTCTTATTGTCCGGCAACTTCGAATTCTTAGACTTGGGTTTTCCCTTTGTTGAATTTGAAATCCCCACTGCTAGTTCTTGATATTTGTTCTTGATGGAACCCATTTGGACAAATTTTTCCTACTCTTCAGTGAGTGACTCCATGAAAATTTCCAGACTTCGCATTTGCCAGTTTTGAAGGGTGAGTTTTCCTGAGTGAAATCTGCTCACAAAGACTGAGAACTCTAGCCCCAACTTCGAAAGTATAGACAAGATAAGTTGATCTTCCTTCTTCTCAATCACACATTGTTTTAACTGAAATACAAGTGATTTGAACTTGGTGAAGAAGTCCTAGATTGTGTCAAATTGCGTTGGGTTCAAGCTTATCATCTCATTCTCAAGCTGGTGACCACGTAGCTCATGAGTTTTTCCAAATAGAGACTCAATCTTCTCCCAAACCTCCTTTGGTGATGTCAAACTGTCAAGGTGGAACAAAAAATCTCTTGATATGCTCAAATACAGCAAACCATATGCTTCATGTAATTTGTTAAAATACTTGGCTTTTTCTACAGCAGAATTTGGTTCCACTTCAGTGCCCATAGTAACTCTGAAAAGCCCCTTGGCTCTCAATTGAATCACCATCTCTGCCTTCCATTCAAAGAATTTGAAAGGTGTTAGAATGATGTGGGTATCCTCCATTACTACCTACATTGATGGTGGTGAAATTTCTAACTGGTTTACACTCAGCAATTTGATTTTATCTGGAATTCATTAACAAAGGAGCTCAAATCCACTAAGAATTTGGTCTGTAACTCAAAATATCCAACCAGCTTTGATGCCATGTGAGAAATTCGAACCAGAAAGTGAGTAATTCAAAACACAGGAGAATATAGGAGCATTAGTGAGGTTCACAAATCAAATTTGGGTGCAAGATTTAGCAAAAACCATCAAATTACAATTAAATTACACACATTGATAGTTGGAAACAAGATATTTTTGGACTGTCTAACTATTAAATTGTTATTAACGGGTTTATAAATACATCATAAGAGTTCCAAATGAATTTGGAAGCCAATTGTGAGAAAAAATCCCAAAATTGCCAAATTGGCATCAAACCCCCCCTGGGTGGGCCAATCTCATCCCAAATTTCTCCAAATGGCCACTAATTTCTGAAGTGGCATGGATTATGCATTTTGTTTCAATTATTACACCTTGGATAGCGTGGGTGTGGAAAACTCGATGGTTTAGACTCTCAAAGAAACATTAATTGCACCAAATCAAGCCAAATTTGAGCAAAATTCCACTCCAGCGCCCCAAGTCAACTTGCCTGTCCACATTCAATGAATGTGAGCTCACCAACAATTATGGCTGGGCATATGTGGCTGGATGACTATGCTGGAGTACCCATGTGGGTCATAGAACCTCAACTTGACATGGCTTATGCCCACCTAAGCACCCTTAGTCCACCTCATGGTGTATTAAAGCTTAAAAAAGGAATAAAATTGACTAATTAGTGTAAATAAGGTACTAATTGATGGATTACTGTTCTAACATAAATAAACATGAAATTATATATATGAAAATAAATCAAAATGTTTAACATGATCAACATATAACAAATTATAATCAACCTGTGATATCACATAGATTCAAAAAATTGATTTTACTCAAGAAACCAATTAGCAAGAACATACAATGATCATAAAAAGAGTGCTTATAAAAAATATGAAATTGATTTTACACAAAGGTTAGCAATAACATAAAAATAAAGAAAATAATGATCACAAGATAACACATATAGAATCATCATTATCATTATTAGAAGAGTGAGACCATGTTAGAATATTGAGCAAAAAAAATTGATCAAATAAAACAATGATATCACTTATAGATATGAAAATGTAGCCATTAAACAACTAAGTCATAATAATAGCTTTAGTTCTTGATGTCACCATTACCATACTAGAGATCCATGCCCCTGAAAATGTCAAAACATCTTCCACACAAAGAAGCTTATAGACATAAACAAGAATAAGATAACCTCTTTAAACATGATGAATACGAACAAAAACGTTAATGCAAAGAGATCAAGAAGCTCATGATAATAATTTCAAGATAAGAGATGAATAAAATCTAATTTTTCTCACAAAAATCAAAGCTCAACAGCTGCTAAAAGATGGATCTGTCACTCTATAGCAGAAAACCAAAAGCAAAATAAATGAAAAATTTAAAATTACCATAACGTGGTCAATATTTTGTGGACTTTTTAATATAACCTGGTTTCAGAACTGGAGAATTCATTCTGCGTGCATCAACGTAAAAAAATAGAAATATGGGCACTCAATCAAAAGATATTCACTCTGCAATATTTTTCGTCTGTATGGAAAATTTCTGAAAAATAATTGATTTTAAATCAGTGATATCTTCGCTTTCCAAACACAAAATTAGAAGTTTTTTTTTTAGATTGAGTATTTTTGTGAGATGAACTCATATCTGCAATTTATTTCTTAAAAATTACAAAAAAGTGTTAAAAAAATATTTGAAAGTTGCCGCCCAATTTTACATTAAACACTTCTCCACAAGGGTTAGGGTTTGAAAGAAAAAATTAAAATATGTAGAATAAAGCTCAAATCTAAAAAAAAATACCACATGGGTATTATAGATTGGGTCACAAAAGCACAAAAAAATGAAAATCCCAAGTAAAATCATGAACATATGTTGCTTGAAAATAAAAATAAAAATAAAAATAAAAAATTACCGAGGAAGGTAGAGCATAGCAACCTGCTCTAATACCATGTTAGAATATTGTGAACATATGAAATAATATCATAACACAATATAAAATATGGAAATCATTACTAGTCTATCCTTCTATCTACTGTAGCAACATAAAGCATGAAATAACATTGGAGAAAAGAGAACCCCGATATACGTGGTTCACCCAATATTGGCTATGTCCACGAGAAGGATTCCATATTCCATTATTCTGAAAATATATCCCCAAGATTAGATGGCATCTTCACATATGCATCACATCAAGCTCCATCACCCAATCATGTCACAATCATGTGGGTACAAATGACATACACAACATGTGATGTGTGATGAACTACAATCAACACATACCCAAAAGGGTATCCTTCACCTCTCTTATATACCAAGAGGTTTGGATTACAATACATCTCATAACACATGTGGGATAAATGAATTTCCACTTCTTTATATAGAGAATGGTTACACATGATATAATTACAATGATGCATGTGAGATAAATCTATTTGATAATATTAGAGTTATTGTATGCCTTTAAATGATGTTTTACCAATATACCACATAAGTCATCATTACATATTCTAACACTCCCATTAATGATGACTAGGAGAAAGAATACAAATGGAAAAAAAGTGGAATCACACCAACATCCCCCTTGATGACAACTTCCAGAATTCTCCATACGATGCGAATAAAAAACACAATTCGCCTCATGGACTTGATGAAGACAACATCCACTTCTCGTGAAACTGCATCCAAACCAAGTTGTATGATTAATGTTTTCATAACACAACAGTGTATGGCCAATACAACAGAACATGTGGATGCAAAATCATCACAACCTGTAACTCAACTGATAGCTGAAAGAACTCTGCAATAGACCGTATGACGAAGACAAGAACCCTAGATCCATACATCGAAACAGTCTTCAAAGAGCTCTTAGTGAAGATTACATTGCGAATACAACACCCAAATGGTATTTCCATCGAAACATGAGCCAAGAATACAGTCTTCACAACAAAGATGAAAGATTCTTGAACAGTAAAAGATGGATTCCCATCATAAAACATTACTAGAACATTGCGATATAATATGATAAAATTCAACATTGCATTCCTTCTTAACATCAACCATCTTTGTTGCAGTCAAGGATAAGTTGAAAAGAGAAACAATGCTGAAAAACCAGAGATCCGAAACCATAATATGCTTAAACAAGAAAGGAATAGAAGAAGCAAACTATCCCACAACATAGATAACTATTTCACACAAAATAAATTCCAAGAGTAAAGCATATAATAAACATGGCAAGCCCAAAATCATAAGAGATGATAAAACGATATTGCTCAAGAACATATGAATAATAGGAATTGCTTCTATGCAAGACCATATAAATCTTGAGAAAAAGATTGTCAAGAAAAAATACATGATGTGATATAATAAAAAGAGGAGCATAAACATGAGTGAGAGTAATAGATACCAATATAGAATAATGAGCCAAGATATCACTTAAATATATGAAAACATATAGTCATCAAGCAACGAATCTTAAAAACATGTTCATTTCTTGTTAACACCATGTTAATATGCAAGAGATGAATGCCCTAAAAATTTCAATGCTTCTGTATATGAAACATTAGAGACAAGAAACACATGTCAATGCTTCTATATAGGAACGTTAGAGACAAGTAGGAACAAGACAACCTCTGCAATCATAAGAATATAAATATCAATACAACAAGAACACGATGTTAATGACAAAGACTTCAAAATTATAAGATTGTTCAAATCCATATAAACATTGAGTAAAAGATGATCGAAATAAACATGACATGATATATATGAAAATAAATAAAAAATTATAACATGATCAACATATAGCAAATTATGATCAACCCATGATATCACATAGATTCAAAAAATTGATTTTACTCAAGAAATCAATTAGCAAGAACATATAATGATCATAAAGAGATTGCTTATAAAAACTATGAAATTGATTTTACACAAATGTTAGCAATAACATATAAGTAATAAGATAACACATATAGAATCATCATTATCATTATTAGAATAGTGAGACCATGTTAGAATATTGAGAAAAAAAAGATCAAATAAAACAATGATATCACTTATAGATATGAAAATATAGTCATTAAACAACTAAGTCATCAGCATAGGTTTAATTCTTGATGTCACCATTACCATACTAGAGATCCATGCCCCTGAAAATTCCAAAACATCTTCCACACAAAGAAGGTTAGAGACATAAACAAGAATAAGACAACCTCTGTAAACATGATGAATAAGAACAGAAACCCTAATGCAAAGAGATCAACAAGCTCATGACAAGAATTTCAAGATAAGAGATGAATAAAAACTGATTGTTCTCACCAAATCTGAAGCCCAACAACTGCTAAAAGACGGATCTATCACTCTGCAATAGAAAACCGAGTGCAAAAAAAGGGAAAATTTAAAATGACCATTAACTTGGTTAATATTTTGTGTAATTTTTAATGTAACCTTATTAGAAGAAATTTCAACTCAAAATGGGCCTTTTAACTTTTATTCAAATTCCATGTCATCATGTGTTAGCCAATGAAATTGCTTTAAATTTGAAATACCGTATAGGTCTTAAACACTTTTTTAATATAAATTTGGGGATAGGTATCATAAAAAAAACCACTTTTTTTGTTTGTATTTTTGACATGTCTCCCTGTGTTTTTACTCAAATTTCGATCGGGAGAGCTCGTTGGATGAGGAATTAAATTCTGCATCCCACAAATACCCACTTAGCATACTTTTGACGGACCCCACTACCCCAAAAAAAAAGAAATACCTGAAAAAACAGAATGATGACATCATCATTCTATTTTTTCAGGTATTTCTTGTTTTTGGAGTAGTGGGGTCCATCAAAAGTATGCTGAGTGGGTAATCGTTGGATGCGTATTTTAATTCCGCATCCAATGAGCTCTCCCGATCGAAATTTGAGTAAAAACACAGGGAGATATGTCAAAAATACAAACAAAAAAGTAGTTTTTTTCTTTTCTTCCTCCAAAATTAATAAATATTATTTTATTATTTTAACTATTATTTTATTAGTTCATTTTAGGAGGCCTATTTTGAGTTGAAATTTCCTCTAATGTTTTTCGGAACTGTAGAATTCATTCTGCATACACCAACGTAAACATAACAAAAATATGGGAACTCAATCAAAAGATATTCGCTCTGCAATATTTTTCGTCTGTATGGAAAATTTCTGAAAAATAATTGATTTTAAATCAGTGATATCTTCACTTTCCGAACACGGAATCAAACGAATTTTTTTAAATTGATTATTTTTGTGAGAGGAACTCAGATCTACAATTTATTTCTTAAAAAACTACACATAAAGTGTTAAAAAAAATATGAAAGTCGTCACCCAATTCTACATTAAACACTTCTCCACAAGGGTTAGGGTTTGAAAGAAAAAAATCAAATATGTAGAATAAATCCTAGATCTAAAAAAATACCACATGGGTATTATAGATCGGGTCACAAAACCATACACAAAAAATGAAAATCCCAAGTAGAATCATGAACACATGTTGCTTGAAAATAAAAAATAAAAATAAAAATTACCATAGAAGGTAGAGCATAGCAACCTGCTCTGATACCATGTTAGAATATTGTGAACATATGAAATAATATCATAACACAATATAAAATATGGAAAGCATTATTAGTCTATCATTTTATCTACCAAGCAACATAAAGCATGAAATAAAATTGGAGAAAAGAGAACAACAAGAGAACACCGATATATGTGGTTCACCCAATCATGGGCTATGTCCACCAAAAGGGTTGCATATTCCATTATTCTAAAAATAGATAACCAAGATTACATGGAATCCTCACATATGCATCACATCAAGCTCCATCACCCAATCATGTCACAATCATGTGTGTACAAATGACATACACAACATGTGATGTGTGGTGAACTACAATCAACACATACCCAAAATGGTCTCCTTCACCTCTCTTATAGGCCAAGAGGTTTGGATTACAGTACATCCCATAACACATGTGAGATAAATCAATTTCCACTTCTTTCTATAGAGAATGGTTACAAAGGATATAATTACAATGATGCATGTGGGATAACTCTATTTTATAATATTAGATTTATTTTATGCCTTTAAATGATATTTTACCAATATACCACATAATTCATCATTACATTTTCTAACACCATGGACCCTAATCCAAACCAACATTTCCATGGGGCATGGTACCAACAAAGGCTCCATTTTGTAGAAAAGTTGAATTTTCCTAAATTATCCAAAATTACGAATGATCTAGTGTGTCACGACCCAGCATGGCCCTTGGTCCCCACTAAGATTACTTTGGACATACCAAAATTCGAAGGCAAGAAAGGTGATTATCCTGGTGATCACGTCACTACTTTTGACCTCTGATTCTCATCGAACTCGTTGAATCATGATTCCCTTCGTTAAAGACTATTTCAACGCATCCTTATGGGTTCGTCCACGAAATGGTATATTGAACTTCCTAGGGATATATACCAAAGTTTTAATGACTTGGCCTTGGTATTTCTTAACCACTTTCAGTTTCCAGTTTGTTATGACGTTGGCACCAAGATTTTCTCGATATTTTGGAAAGATAAGGATACTCACATCTCTGACCATATTCAAGATTGTCGTAGAAGAAAGAGGTCTATTAAGGCCAACATTTCATTTGAAATTCTATTGGATTGGTTTCTTAAGTCTTTATTGTCGTATATTGCAAAGGACGTTTTGAAATCTAGAGTAATCGCTGATGAACAAGCCATTTTTAAGGCCCAATAATTAGATTTGATTTATGCGTAGTCTGGTATCCTTTATGAGATTATTCCTGATGTATCGATATCAAATCATGATCTCAAGCTGAAACCTAGGCCGCATGTCGATGGAATTATGGGATCTGTGAGTGCAAAAGTTATGGACCATGTTATAAACCAAATTTAAAATTTGTCTCTTAAACATTTGGAAGTGGGATAATATCTAAATTTTTATGCCCCCACCTAATCTATAGATGTACACTCTATGCAGTCGTCAAACCATAAGGGTAACCAACAAACCGAATTGAATAAAAATAAGGGGAAAAATAATGACGATAAAAATGATGCTAGTGGGGAAAAGAATCCCAAACGGAAAGTCAAATATCCTTGTAAGCTTTGTGGTCAAGACCACCTTATGCACTTGTGCCATAGGATTGATGAAGCCTCTAATTTCATTGCACAAATACCAACTCTGTTGACTAATCCTCTTCCCCATAACTACAACATGGCTTCGAGAGATTCGACCACTGGAAGTGGGTCTAATGGGACTCAAAACCCTCCATCCCATGATGGTGGTCACGATTGTATCAATATTTTTTCATCTATTCATGTTTCTATATGTTTGTGCGATTATGGTCCCTCATAACTGACTCTTGGGAAAGAACCTTCGCCTCTGAAGACCCCTTTGCAGATTAATAAGCCCGAGTATATACCACGTGTGGAGAAATGAGTTCTTAAGAATTTGGAGCACAATCCTAATTCTTGGGATTCACAAAACTATTCTGTTATGGATGATCTAATCCAAACTCTATGTGTGATGTTGGATTTAGAGGTGCTACATACATGTCCTTCGCATAGGAATGCCTTTTTTTCTACCTTGGGGGCTCATGATTTAAGTGACCCGAGTGTGGTCATGTTTGAGACCACTAATGTCCAGCCTTGATTTACTTACCATGTGGCTTTTGAATTCCATGTGGAGTGTCTGAATAACACCATAAAATGTATGATTATTGATGAAGGATATTTGACATCAGTGATGTCTTTGTCTTGTTGGAAGATCCTTGGATCTCCCTCGTTTTCCAAATCCATGACTATGCTGACGACATTTGATGGATGATCGTTTAGACTACACAACATTATTCCTCTCTTCAGGTCTAGTTGGGAGGAAGTTTGTGCCGGTCGAGGTCGAGGTGGCTGATGCACCCCTTGACTATAACCTTCTACTAGGTCAGAACTATATTTATGCCATGAAGGTGGTTCTCTTATCCATGTTCTACGTAGTATGTTTTCTCATCAAGGAAAAATTGTGATGATCGATCAACTATATTTTACTAATTCTAGTTCCTCTGCATCGTTGGGATCTACGATACCAGTTATTGAGAATTATCATCCAAAAATTGAGAACGTTGGTGTCAAGATGTATCCTTCTCTTATGGGAACCTTTAAATTTTTGGCACTAATATTAGCTATCAACTTACTCCTTGTGGTGTTTTACCATCACCCATTTTGGTATCATTTTGTACTTTGTATTTGAGTGATCCATGGAATCTCCCTTCTCTAGTTGAATCGAGTGAAGGGTGTTCACCCATCATAGTGGATATGTTGTTGTTTATTTCCAATATTACGTCCCAAGTCGTACTTGATAGCACTCTAGGCCCTAATTTATCCTCGTTATAGCCAGCTTTGGAAGTCAATTCATCATGCTCAGATGATTTACTTGATGACACCTTACCTTCAGATGAAGCCATTATTGAGTCAATGTATGGTCTGGAACATCCTTTGGAGGACATGCATCATCGATCTTACTTCCTCCTAGAGCTAGAACAGATCAAGCATGATGGGTTTCGTTCAGCCCTATGAGAAATATTTAGTCACCCCATGGTCCCGTTACATATGCATGATATATATGTTGAAGAGAAAATGGCAAATAGTCCTCCTACAGTTCTGGAGAATCCATGAATGACATATTCCATTGTAGTCGATAATTATCTAGACGACCTCATTTCTCACTCTCGTAAGAGAGTGGATCATCCAGCTTAATTTCGAATTGTGTTTGAAACGGGAAAACACCTATCAAGATTTACCATTTTGAGAGAGGGAGTTAGATTCATCCCTTTAGACGTTGAGGCAATACTTTAGTTTCCTCCCCTACGTTCAAAGTATTGTGCTTGAACCTCAATCTTAGGCTGGTTCCTTGTACACTACTGTATATATTTTGGTTTTGCATAGTAAAATTTCACATTGTTATAGTTTTTCACCATACTTTTAGGAATATTATGGACTAATGTTATAGGTTGAGGGATTTTTTGGCATGGTTTCCATGTCACAATGGAGATTCTATTTTTTAGCGTGTTTGTGCCTCGAAGTAGGTATATATAGTTATTGGAATATAGGATAGGATTCCATCTCGCCTCCATTATTTCATTATCCTTTGAATATATCTCATAAACCTTAGGTACAAATCCACTTTTTAATGACATTGAACCTTCCATTTGCTTCTAGAAGTGTCACTATTTAAGCGGCAGTGCTTTCCCAACCATGGGCACCCTAGCTAGAATATATTTTCTCATTTGGTGCCCATATAGAAGTTCCTCCTTAAGTCTGGGATTCCCTTATATTCTTGCCATGTCTTTGAGTGGAAACCTCATATTCCTTCTTATCTCTTATGTTGGTCATCTTCCATAGGGACTCCCTTTTTATATCTAGTTGTAAATGAATGTCATTCATTTATTTCCCTGATTGAGCCTAATGTCGGCTCCCCAATTTAGACCCTTATAATCCAAATTGCTCTATCGTGTCTCAATATTATCCAAGCAACCTATTATTCATCCTTTGAGCTTGATTACCCTTTACCTTAGAGGAAATATCCCCCCCCACCTGAGTGTCCTTATCCTACACGTGCTTCCTTGCATTGAGTATAGATATGTTCCACTGTTTGGAACTAGTTTTCTTACCCGTGACACTCGTTTCCTATATGTTGTACTATAAGCATATTTTACTCTTTTTCAAGATTTCACAATATGAAAAAGACCAAAAAAATTAAAAACACAAAAAGCCAGACGGTAAATGATTTTATCTTATGTTGGAAGTTGTCATGTCACCTTTGAATAGAGCATAGTTTGAGACCATCCATCATGGGTTTGTGTTTCTATTATGGCCTTAGGAAGTTTCACTCATTATTCAAAGCTTTCTCCACAGATTGGTTAATATTCCAGTCCCTATGGAGCCTTTTTCAATGCCTCCTATGTCACAAAGTTACATTAGTATTCACTCTTGATTCTATGCTATCTAATTTTATCCATTCGTCGTATGCTCTTGTTCAAAGGAAGTTTATAGCCTAAGTTTGCTATTCCTCATATCTCATGGCTTTGCATGTCGACCATATTGGTATTATATGGAGTTGTTGTCCTACCTGGCACCCTATTCCTACTTTCATCATTGGTAGGTGACCTTGAACTTAGAAGATGGAATCCCATCATTGGTCGATGAGTTAGTGGTTTCCCTTGTGTTCGATGGCAAGAAATATATTCACAAATTGGGATTCGTGTTGTGTCTTGCATTCCACGTTCCTCACCTCTGTTAGCAGTTTTCATCATTGTCTACTATTCAAAGGGTCTCTTTTGCATGCTACATGCATATGATATGCACAAGAGACACACATGGTTATCAGTTCGTGCACATCCTGTTCGTCTGAGTTATTCCAATCATACAACCTAGATTTGTACCTCGTGTTGGTTAATGGGGGATATCCTAATTCCCTCCTTCAAGTGGATTACATTCCATCAACTTCATATCATCTATTCTAGAATTGGGATCTAGAGTCAATTGATTACCTTGAGACTTGCATCCATTAGTGGCAGGTTCTCCTCAATGTCTCTTGATCAATGGATTCCTCAAGTGTTTGACCTCGACACCTCTATTCAAACTTGTTGAATGTAATTGATACCTTGACGCCCATTTTCACCATCAGTGGATTGTCTCACATATGTTAACAATATACCTTAATGACCAGTAATCAAACGATGTTTCATAATGTTCGACTCCAACACCCTTATTCATGTGATGGGAAATGTACCATCGGTAGTTTGAATTGAATACCTCATACTATGGTGGGATTCTCATATATATTGTTATCTTGATCATGACAGTACCTGTGGGACCCAAGTTCTCATGATTGAGTAGTGTACTTTATTATGTACTAGATATCTTCATTTAGAATGGAGACCATAATCCACTATATATTGTATGTGTTTGTGACCACCTACGACATATGTCCATTATGCCTATTCATGGCCATTATTTGGGACTGTTGTATACACTTCAGATTTGAAGTCATATATTAAGAGTCATTATTGTATTATGTTGATGAGTGGCTAGTTCTTCCAGCTAGGTCTTCACTACTACAATTCTGGGATTGATAGTGTATTTCAGCCATCAAGAGCTTCCCTCTTACCTCACACATTAGGGGGCATCTATTATAGAATGATTTTCCACACCTTATGCATCATTCCTTTATCACCTACATTGTTCCTATGCCTACTCACTATTTTTTATTTTCTCATGCCAAGTCACGAGGGTTACGATCATTGACCTTCCATATGCTAATAAATTCCCCAATTCAACCCTCCATTTCCCAATTAAGGGCAATATATTGAGCAATTGAGAAGAATTGGAGGAGGAAAAAATTTGAGAGAAAGGAAATTGTAGAAAAAAAATTCCCCATTATCATTATATTGAATTTGCATCCCTTTATCCTTAATAGTATGAACTCCTTTATGTTCATCTCCCAAGATCTTCTTATCTTGTGAAGGAGGAACCCAATTAATCCTTATGCTTGTGAGCTTGCATTGTATGGAGGATTGAAGTTGTGGAGGCCCAGGTGTGTTATAAAATGGGATCGCATAGAAATAACAATTAAAAAAGATGCGAATATAAAACACATTAACACATTACAAGAGAGACACCAATATAACGTGGTTCACCCAAGATGGTCTACGTCGACACATAAATTTATGGTCCTTTTATTATTATATCATCCAACAAAATGAAGGGATACAATCTACAGCAAACCTGTTGCACTTCCTCTTCACTCTTTCATGGTCTATCTCACGTAATCACGAAGATCGTTTTACAATGCTACAATACAATACCCAATCATACAATTATTTCCTTTTATAGGGGGATTAACATGGGAAAATACTACAGGTCACCCAATACCATGGGCCCGTAAAATGTTGGCCAACAAACATCCCAAAAAATTTCTTTCGGGGTCTTCTCCCTCGCACCCCCATGTTGGGATGAGTGTATAGTAAAATTGGGGTACAAACATGACTAAACAATAACATCTATGAATCTAAAAGATCAAGTTCCACAACCAACAAGGTGTAGGAACTTAGTTTCTCAATTTCTACGAGTTTTTGATAGAGGTCGTCACTATGTATCTCTATTATTTACATTAATAGAAATATTTTCTTCTCATCCAAATTCATGTGCAATTGTTTATTTCAATATCCATGGGTATATTTTCTTTATACATGTTCAACTTGGATTATGCTAGTTTAGATGCTGACATTTCATATATATTTTATATGCTTAGACATATTTGTTGTTGAGTACAAGTTGTAGGTGACAAGCATTTGATTGTGAACTCAACGACGGTCTTTTTCGAACATCCGATTGAGGTACAAACTATATCCTGTACTTGTTAGTGTTTTTCATTTATCTAGAATATTTGAGAATTGAATTGATTTCTGGTGTCACTTTGTCTGTTGTGGTCTACCCCAATCCATAGGAATATTTTCTTCATAACATGTGTCTTACTTGTTAATTACTACACCTCATATTGGTGCTTATGTTGTGCAGTTTTGTGTGTTGGTGGCTTATGAATCCTAGTGATTTCTTCATGATGGGAATGTGAAGGTTGGTTGTTAATTTGGGAGGACAACTTGATTCATAGGAGGAGTATTGGGTATCACGGACGAGGGAATTGAGGCCTAGATTAAATGAGCACACTTTGTTGCTTGTATGGAGTCTTGTGCTCGACTTAAGGACACCTAGGTTAAGGTTGTGATCATGTAGGTGGAGTAAACGTAGAAGAGCATACCACATAGGAGGAGCATTGGAGATTTAGAGGCTTGTAGAGCTGGATCATTGTACCTTCTCAAGGAGCATTTATTTCTTGGAACCTTTCATTTTGGATGTCTTCACTTTGAATGTTGACATGTGTCACTTTTATAGGAAGTGCTTCACATGTGGGTTTAAGATCTAATAGATAGGTTATTTGTAGTGGACACGGTCCACTATTGTAGTGTTGACATCCCTCATCTCTCATATTAATAGAGGGAGTAGTAAATATTCATCTATTCATACTTGATCTTGGGAATTCATTCATGACTCACTCATATTAGAGACATGAGTAGTGGAGTGCACTAATCTCTCTCTCTCTCTCTCTCTCTCTCTCTCTCTCTCTCTCTCTCATGTATTCTCTTCATTATATTTTGTTGGTTTGCTCTGGGCAGACCCAGGTTTATTGTAATGTACCAACAAAACCCCTAGCTCACTGGCCCTTTCGGCGACAGACTGCAGAACGGCCTGAAGTCTCACCCAAAGTGATCCTAGATGGGGTGGCTGAAGACTCAGGTGTCCTCAACCAGGTTCTGTAGAATCCTACGTTCTCCTGGCTCTACTTAACCAGTTGAGTCTCTCTATAAACATTGTATCTCTCTCATTTTCAACATCTCTGCTTTGAGACTGACTCTTATCGCATCGCGGCTTCTAGGATGATGCGCAAACTTTCTCTTCTACTTGACTCTTTACCTACGATATCCCACACCGTGGCTCCTCCGACAGTGCGATATAGCCTTTCTGTGCTGTGATGGATTCTATAGTAAGACTCAATAGGACTCTCCAACTCTCAAGGTCCAATGGCTTTCTTTCTGCTTATAATAGCTCAGTTAACATCCACAAGGGTGTTAAACAACTTCACTTAAGCTTCTTCAGTCTATTAAGCTTAACATCTATTGCGCTCAACTTGCTGAACTAAATATACAGGAATCACTTAACACAGTAACTGTTACGGTCTGAATCAAGCACTGATAAACTCATATGCAGAATACTTGATACAGTCAACTTGCATTTAACCTTCTACGTTATTGTAAACTGAAGGATAGCATACATACATTCATTAACTGTTAGCAAAGCTCATGTAACAGGTAACAAATAGCAAATAAGTAAAGCACAATCACATAAACAGTCGCACAACACATGTATTTTACGTGGTTCACTTCCAAGGAGGAAGCTACATCCACAGGAACTGGTTTTTATATTATATCTTGAGAGAGTAAACACAGCTCCGCTACAACCTATTATGCAGCTTGAGATCTTCTAGGAAACTCCACGCACACAGCCGGGAGCCCTTCTCTTAGATCTCTTCTCTTTCTATTATGCTTTCTTCTTACAATATATTCTCTCTCTCTCTCTCTCTCTCAATCCATGCGGATTGTTACATTCATGCTCAAGGAGCCAGCTACTGGTTGTAGTAAGATAATACAGACTTAATAACAGAACCAGAGCTTGACTCAAAGAACAGCTAACTGACCAACTAGCTAATTGTCTATCTGAATGTCTGGCTAGCTAACTATCCACTATCCAACCCTTCATAATACAAAATACATTCTTAAATAGGTGGCTCGAAGGTCTCACCGTGATACAACACTGTGGGCCTTTCCCAACAGTAACCCAAAAACCCTAATTGTGACAGTCAGCCTATCTGTACTTTGGGCTGCCGCTTACTGGTCACACTGCAGCTCTCTGTAGTCTTCCATGCTTCCTGGTGCTGATCGTGGGTATGGGCGCCACTTCCTTGGTCGCTCCCCTTCTATTCTTTGTCTTCAATACCTCGGCCCGTTGCTCCTTTTCCTTTATGAGGGTAGATGAGCCCTCCTGTATTCATCGTTGCCTTAAGTGCAGTGGTTGAGCTCTCTCTTCTTGGCCGCTTCAGGTACTATTTCCTTTGACTTTCTTGTCCCGATATAGCATCTTTTCCTGTAGCTGCGGGGCCCTGCTCCAACATATTTCCACTCTTTATTTTGGAGTGTTAGATTTCTTCGATAAGTTCAAGGTAATTATAAGGTTAGTTCTTCACCTTAATGAGTCAAGGAAGCCATGGTTTCTGATAATCCCTAGAGGGTAAAAGAAGCATTTTTCTAGTAGTTATCGTGAGAGAAGAAGATTAGGGTTTTGGAAATCCTAATGCTACTTATTATGTTTTTTGAAGAAAAGAGAAGGAGATGCCTTGCACACCTGATGGATGCAAGTGTAGTAGCCAATAAGTATATTTGATGAAGAAACTATATTTTCTTAGGAGTGATTCTTAGCTATGAGGAATTGGTGACTAGGGTTTTCATGGTTTCCCTAACTAGTGTTTGGAGAGAAAGAAATTCTACCTACTTGCACTTCATCTGTTAAATGGAGTGTTTCAACTAGATGATTATAATGTACTTACATATTTTATTTTTATATTGTGTTTTCTTCTTGCAAATACTATCACAAATATGGCCATTTCATGAAGGACTACAAGCCTTAGAATCATCTCCATCGGTGCTCTAAACCCTAATACCCATGGAAAGCAATTAAGGGATCATCATGTTCCAAACAACCCACTTAAACATCATCAACAATTCCCTCCCCTTCAATGAGATCATATACCAATATAATTTTCCACTTGCCTCAAATAAATTCAGTGTTCTTTCACCCTTCCATCCCCTAGCATTCAAAATCAAGGCCCTCATAATCCCAAATTATATCCCCTCCTTGTCTTCACTTCCTCTCTCCAGATATGACTTCATTTCAATCCCAAGGCACCATCCAATCCTCTTCCTAAAGTAGTAAGCTTAAACTACTTCCCATCTCCTCATTCATTCTCCCCTCCCATCTCACCAAGGAGAAAAACCCCAATCAAGACCTATCAAAATATTAATGTATTCATAACAAGGGAAAAAAACATGACAATGGAATGATGAAGAGGAAGATGAAGAAAAGGCCCAAAATAAACCGCGGTGCAAAAAGCATGAAAAAAAACTGGAAGAAACCATGGAAATAGAAACGAACCTGGGAGCATTGTCAACTATAAACATTGTCTTCATCAAAGGGGTGAAACTCCTTCATTTAAGAAATGAAGATGATCCCATGAAACTACAAAGAGATGGTTAGTGACACTAAGTTGGGAATTACAATGAGAGACCTCAACAGATCTAAAAAAAATTCCCTATTCCAACTTAAAGAACTAAAAATAGAAGAAAACTGAAATATTTAACCTATACAATTGAAACAATGTATATAGATTCTTAAGCAAATATAAAGAACCTCAATGACACAAACATTATACATAGAAAATTACCCTATATACCTTTAATCGAGAAAACTAGCCTAACTTGGAGTTATTGATGTGGGATTTATGATTTTTATTGATCAAATAAGAAGATTATATATCTTTACAAGAGTTAAACCACCTCAACCAATTGAGGAGAGAAAGACTCTCCAAATCCAACAAAAGAGGGTTGATACACCAAAATAAGGAATAGGTTGAGAAAATATCAACTAGTCCTTATGACTATGAAACCAAAAGGATTCGACAAATGAATCATAAATAATAATCTCTTAATTATAATTATTGGAGATGAAAATGTGTATGCAAATCATAGGGATTAGAATCCATACCATTCCTCCCAACCAAAGAAGCATTGGCCTCCAATTCTTTTAGTACAAATAGAAAACATGTTGGGTTTATAGTCAATGTTTTTGGTATTAATAAAGTAGAAAGTGGTAATTTTTTTATGAAACTAGTGATTCAAAGACTTATTTGAACCCAAATCCATATAGCAGTAGATGAATTCTCAAAACCAATTGAAATTCTCCCAACAAACAAGTTATTGAAAAGGCTGTAACACCATACACGTTGATGTGAAACGTATTTATCGTAAGTCTCCAAAAGATACTTCAACAACAACCTACATGGAGACTTTCAGTTCTCAACTCCAAGAGTCACAGATACCAAAATAATCTTGTAAAGAAAATGTAAAGGCTAGAGAATGCATAAGAAGCGAGTGAAATCACTACTCGAAGTAGTGTTACAAATTGGTGGACGATGCCAAATGTGGACATCTCCTAATACCAAAAACAAAGAGTGGGTTCTCAAAAATGTCGATGCTCCTTAAAAGGAAAATTGAATATTTGCTCTTGGACTATCAAAAATAGGCAATGGTGGATACATATATATTCCACAAGCACAACAAAATTAAATAGAGAACGATATCGAGATTGATTTGTGTTGGAATGGAAAAGCTTAAACTAGCTCTGAAACCTTACTAACAATGGAGGAAAGGGGACAATAACGTAGCTACAGCTGCCACAAACAATGACACATAGCTACAATGTTAAACCTCTAAACCTGCTCTCAACTCGAGATTCCATTAAACTAAAAACATATATTTATATAATGAATAACTTTCTGGAATGATATAGATGACTCAAAACATCAAGCAATATGGCTTATTTGAGAAGCTACTCAACATTAACTAAGGCATTTACCGTACAATCTACTTACTAATAATTGTACTATGATAGGTGATGTACTAGGTGGCTAGATAAATTATCATTATTTCCAACACACCCCCATAATTTCTACAACTACAGATACGAATTTTGTATCTACAATGCATTTGTGGGCATACAAACTACAAAAAATATATAGTAAATAAACATTAATGCATGCTTGGGGTAGCTAAGGCATGTAGCCAGTATTACATTTCATCATTACAAAATGAAACAAACACAAAGCAATATTAATAGCCCAACATTATGGCCAATGAAATAAACTGGTTATCTTCACCTCCGAGTTTTGCTCTTTTCTCAAACTATTGGTTCTCGTAATGGCCATGAGAAAATCCAATGTGAAGAGATGGACCCTTATCAAAATACCTGTGTGTTTTCCAAGTGAGGAAACCCATATGTGAAGGCTACATAGGTTGTTAAAGTGCTATAGAAGATCGAATCTT
Organism: Pseudotsuga menziesii; assembly: GCA_001517045.1. NCBI lineage: Eukaryota > Viridiplantae > Streptophyta > Pinopsida > Pinales > Pinaceae > Pseudotsuga > Pseudotsuga menziesii. The sequence goes on from LPNX011203324.1 coordinate 615,475, forward strand.
GATCTAAAATTTGTTGGTGAAGCCTAACTTGCAACACTAATTTATATCTTGGACATCAAAGCATAGTTGATCTCATGGATCACAAAAGAGTAGTGGTCACATATTTATAAGGTTTTAGGTTCAATGCAACAATTATCATTTCTTGTATACAAAAAAAAGATTTGTTTAGTACTAACAAACATTTTCAATGAGTCCTCAACATTCTTCAAAGCATCAACCTTCTCTAGAAACACCTTTTTGTCTTCAACCATGTCTCTCACAAAGTAGTATTGCACGCCAATATGCTTCATCCTAGAATGATAAGCATAGTTATTTTCTGAGAATATTGCACTCTAACTGCCGCAATCTAACCTTATAGTTTGTTTTACAAACCCAATACCTTAATACAATATTTGAAACCACTCAATTTCCTTGCTTGCATGGGTTTTGTGTAAGGAGTCATTTTTATCAACTAACAAAATACAAACACTATAAAAGTAATAAATAGAATGAAAGTGGATCAATTAACATTTAAATTAAAAATTATAATTTTATCGATTGGGTTTCAATTAACTTGCAATTTCATAAGAAAATAAACATAATTTAATCATTAATAGTGATCAAGAATCAAACATAACTAATTTTTGGAATTAGAGTAGTCAACAAACAATTATAAACATATAACAATAGGAACACTTACGTGAACCCCAGGTTTTATAAACATATAACAATAGGAACACTTACGTGAACCCCGAGGTTTAGACTTACAGCCATACCATAGCATCCAAAGAGAAACTTTACCAACACCAACAATAGCAACAACACAAACTGCAATAATATTTGGGGGAACCGCTTTTCTCCCAACCAACCTCCCAGTCAGAGACTAAGAGCCCCCGAGACCTCACTCAGTAATACCAAGCCAACCAAACCTATCATCATCAAAAATCTACACACACCCTCCAAACCTCCATATCCTCCAAACACAAAAGGCTGATGGGTAAGAAGAACAAGAAAGGAAAAAGAACCCCTTCCCCTTCTCCTTCCTCCTATTTAATATTTTCCAAGCTCCCAAAGGATGGACACATGTCCATATGCAATAATTCCCAGGAAAAAATTCCACTTAAGAGATAAATAGAACATAATTACATATTTTATTATTTTATTTTATCAACCCCTTCTTCAGCCTAAGCCATAGTTAATTTAACTTAATTTTTTTTTAAGTCAAAATCAAAATAATTTATATTAAAAAGAAACTGTGGGAAAACCATCCACCCAAAGAACTTACAAAAAAAAGGGTAATTGTTCAGTATGCCCAAGTTCAAAATTTCCAAATTCAAAATTTTATCCATATGTTTCTACTATTGTTTTCTTTCTCTATCAACTTTTAAGTATATGCCTTTATAAAAGTATTACAACAAAACTTGCATTTGTAACACATTAGCTAGAAAAAAAATATGGTAATTTCAAAAACCCGTTGTCCTGGAGAATTTAGGACTGAGTCGCTAACATGGAGTTGCAGAGTGACAAGTGTTGGGTTGAGGACATTGAGACTAAGCTGCCATTTTGTTTATTGAAGCCTCTTTCCGCTCTAGTTGTAAGATCCCTGTACTATTTGGACTAGAAATTTTTAATATTAAAGTGTGGAAAGGATTTTTGTGATGCCAAGAAACCATTCCTTGTCAACACAAGCAACCACTGTCTGCTAAGAATTCAACTATCATTTACACTTGATTTACGGTAGCTTATACTGATTTCATTATAGCCTGGGATTTTTGTCAAACATGAGGTTGACACACTGTTGAAGGTTGTATTCTTACTTATGGCCTCACCTTTAACACTCTGTTATGGGATTTGGTTGATAAATATCAACAAATAGTTTGTGTCCCTACTGTTGTAGCTTTACCTTCCCACAATTGGTTGGCTTGTGTTATTTTCAACTGGTATAAGAGAACCAATACTGCTTGGCTTGTTAATACTAATTTCCCAATGTATTTAAAGAGTGTTTATGTAACAATATATATAGAGGATCTCATTCAAATTTCTTTCCTGGCTACTAATTTGACTGACACCTGAAAACCTTTTATTCCGTGTTGAAGATTGAAATTATGACCAAGTTGTCTATTATGGTTGAGAAGTGCTTTGACTTATGTGCTTGATTCAACATTGGACTAGCATAGTTGTAGCATACAGTTGGAAAATATGACTTAGGATTCCATTACTAATTTGACTGACACCTAAAAACCTTTTATTTCCTGTTGAAGATTAAAATTATGACCAAGTTGTCTATTATGGTTTAGAAGTGCTTTGACTTATGTGCTTGATTCAACATTGGACTAGCACAGTTGTAGCATACAGTTGGAAAATATGACTTGGAATTCCATTCCCTTTAAGTCCCTTATAAAGTGGTTATTATCTTTGTATGGAGATCTGATTTTGGTTTCATGGGCACATATTTTGGTTGGTGAATTGTGACAACACTTTCCAGAATTACTATTGTAGCTAACTATTAATTTTAAGACTTCATGTACATTTAATTTGCAACATGTGCTAACTGATTTTTAACACTAGACATGCTTGGTATTTGATATGCATAACATTTTTATCCAACAGTGAATCAACAACGCACAAAATAGGAATTGTCAAGGCATTCTCTTAGTGGATATTTCATTCAAAAAACAACATTGCATGCCTGGAAATAATGGTAGAATATGCTTGGGTTGTTCCACACTCAAACTGACCAGATCTGCTATTATATTTGCTGACTTCCTTCTCCAAGAGAAACTCAACTTCCTTGTTGATATTCGATGCACAAATGACCAATTTAAAGGCTGTTGTAAGTGACTCAAATTTTCTTTGGCAGTTTTCTATCAATTACAGTGATTTCTCCTTCCTACACTACCTCAAACAAGATCCTTTTCATTTTTGTCAACTTTCCTTCAAGATGGAAATCACTGCACTCATAATTGGGCACCAATATTTGACCCCATGACTAGTTTAACAAGTAGAGAATGTGCCCTCATATAGACTCAAGAAACTCGTGGCAGTAGTGGTTAAATTTATTCTTCAATAGAGTGCCCTCCACCTGATAGATAATTAACCCAAGTGCACCTTGTCTTTAAAATCTAGTGATCCCACAAGTGAGTGTTCCCTCCATCAAATCAACTGCAACTTCTCACTCATATTTGAAGACAAATAGAAAATATTTTGCCACGGTGATGTAGCACAAATGAAATATCTGAATGATCTCTCCTTTCAATAGCTAGGGCAGATTTGTTGCACTACAGAAACTGTTCACCTCCTCCTAGGGTTTTGTCCAAGAGAAGCTAAGCTCAAGAGCTCTCAAAGTTTTAAAATTAAAATGACAAGAATGAATGAGAGAATGAGCTTCTCTCCCTTGTATATTTTCTCTTTGGCCCTTGTGACCCTTTGACTTCCTTTTCTCCACTTTTCTCATTTATTAAATATGAAATGACATTTTAATGAGAAAGTACATTTCCGTCTTTTTATTTTTGTATTGACCCTCTTAGGGATAACTTTACCTTTTTCTTCCCATTTAATTAATAAATTGACTTTATAAATTCATCATCACTTTATTAATTTATTAAGCCTTTTTACTCCCAAAAAGTGATTTATTTCATTTTTAACATTTTCGAGCATTGTAAGTCACTTTTCATCTTCCCCACATTTAAAATTCTTCATCATGGTCCCAACGAGCTATTACACTAAGGTTTTCCTCAATAAATATGATCGATATGGAACCTTTAGTGAATTTAATTAAACTATGCCTAATAATTCTCCTAATTCATGGAAATCATTGGAATGCAATGGAAACCCGAGCAGGCTATGCGAAAATGATCATGACGATGAATAATGGTAATCGAACCTCTAAAAGCATCGTATAACTCCCCCAAATATCACGAGCCCACTGTTATCCTCATTTTACTCCTTGTAAATCCACCTCTAACTGTATAATAAGGGAATAAACAAATGGGGACATTACAATAATCCCTTCCCAAAGATTGATTATTCTCAAGAAATGCCATCACAACCTGATACTTCAAAAACTGCATCATATTGGGAATGAAAATGATACCAGGGTCCCAAATCAGTTAGAAAGAGGTGAAGCACACTTCGCATGATACATGGTCTGACAATCCATTGACATATGAAACCTTCTGACTACTACCGACAAGTATATCAACTCAATACTACAATAACTCGATCCATCCCTCAAAGAACAACTCTACTAGGAAACCAATCTTGTGAAAATAAAAACTGGCTTTTGCCTCCATGTTGGTTGTTGAACTATCTAATACTGGAATCCTAGGGTACCAAGCCAATCTCACAAAGGGGCCACCATGTTGACATTGTGCCACTCTAATCATAACCATCTAACTCTCATGCCCCATTTTCATTCTCCTCTTCTGATATTCCAAGATTAAATACATGTAAGGACTGAACCTACCACCATGGATAGTGGCTTGCATAGGCATCCAGGTGAGTTCATTTTCTATAAATACACCACCATAATCAACCTCAAATATTGAGAAATCAAGTATGTACATGTCACTGTAAATGACCGCAAGCTACCCAAGGACTCTAAACATCTCTCCACTAGCTGAATATGTCACTTGTGTTTCCCCATGCTCTAGAGAAACCAATGGGAATTGAGTGAATAGGTCAATCACTGCATACCTCCAACGTCTACTCTGCACCTTGGGTATACTTTTGATGTAATCTAACAACCTGCTCTCCCTCCTTGACCCTTAAATTGTCAAAGGATACATTAATGATGTTGAATGAGTGGGTCCCAACCTGCTCCATTGACCAAACATAACATCCACAAAGTCTCTCAATACAAACCCATCTCTCATCTTCCTGTAGATGATGAAGTCACCTGGGTCCCACATTATCATGTAGGATGTTAAGCACCCTATATCTATAACACTAGTCTTCCTGGTGATAACACATGAATCTATCTGACTGCCCTTGATGATCCAAGCAATCATAAGTTGTACATACTAAGGAAACTCCTCAGAAGACTGCTCTTGCTAGCAACCAATCCTAGTTGTCTCATCTATATCGGTTGTTGAGACAAACAATAGTGTGATCCTAGGGCCCCATTATTGATATTGCAACCCTCTAATCATCCTCATCATCTAAAGCAATATGTCACTTTGAGGTATGCCAAGATCCCACCTCCAAATGGGAATTATACCACTCCCAATTTCTGTAAAATCCTCTGTGAACCTATCCAACAAAGTATGGATCTCCTCCTATGAAATTTGCATACTAATCACCTGGTCAAAATGAAATGCCTTTGCCATGGCCACAATTTAGTTTATCTCAACTAACTGACTCCAGTGGTCCTCTCCTATCTGTTTGTATACAATCATAACATAGTGTTCCAACCAGCATCATGTATGTGCTACTACATCCAACAATATACTGATGTAAGTTGAACCTGTATCTGTCATATACATGTCCACCCAATCCTTCGATTCATATAACCCCGTGTTGGATGGTCCACACTGATTGTGTTCAACTATGTTGCATGTGTCTTTGCCTTGAGCCTTTAATGGGATCTCCAAATATCATTATCCCTATAACACAAAATATGTGCAAAATAAAAAAAACCGCGAGGTAATATCTCTCCGCCAATGCCTGCAATTCTGAATGCTCCACATGCTCAACCTTTAGGCAAGTTCCCTCCATCAAGTCAACAGTGCCACTAGTCATATATAATTTATTCTCTTGCTAGGTAGGATGAAGGATGTAGCCCACTCAACTCCTTACGAAGCTGCTCAATCTACATATCTGATTCTTGAACGGCCTTTTGCGTGCTCTTCAAGAAATCCTGGGTAATCTCCAACTCATGAGTAATTTTATCAACTTCCTCCTCTTTTCCTTGTAGTGCACCATGTTACATCTCAGCAAGCATGAAACTATGATCTCTATCGAGAAGCAGGTGTAGATAGTTAAACTTCATTCCTACCACTACTTCTCTAAGTTCCTACAAATATGTAAGAAAGGGATTTTGTCTCAAACTATCATTTGTACCTGGAGTTCTCCAACAACAATTTTTCACCAATGCATGCATATAATAAAATTGTCTTGTGGCTTCCATAATATTGTCCTCACTTACCTTCAACTACCATGTCAAAGGATGTGGCTCATGGGAATAATCCTCTTCAACCCATTTCCCTAATTTGTTTTCATCATGTGTGTTGGTATCATTAGCCTCATAAGGAATCTCTAATGGAGGATCAAAGGATACGGTTTTGTCAACATCATTGCGCACATACTCAACATGACTACATGCATGCTTCTTCTCTTGTCCTTCTTACTCATCTCCTTTCAATTTTTTCCCCATGCCTTTTAAAGAATCCTCATCCAAATCATTGGGCCAGCTTCCATACTTGATCATATAGTAGTCTTGAAAGTACAATGCTGCACATACCTCATCACCCAATACCAAATATTCCTGATATTGGAGGATGTACTTAAGTGATGCCAGCCTCTTCAAATTTTCATTGAAGATATCTCTAATTGACTACATGCTTCCACTAAATTTCCCCTCATTCTGGCAGGAAAACTAGTTCTGATACCACTGTAAGATCCTCCTACTATTTGGACTATAAATTTTTAATCTTAAAGTGTTGAAAGGATTTTTCCTAATGCCAAGAAACCATTCACTACCAATACAAGCAACCGTTGTCTGCTAAGAATTGAACTATCATTTACACTTGATTTATTGTAGCTTGTACTGAGTTCATTCTAGCCTAAGAATTTTTTCAAACGTGAGGTTGACACACTATTGAAGGTTGTAGTCTTACTTAGGTCCCAACTTTTAACACTCTAATATGGGAGTTGGTTGAGAAATTTCAACAAATAGTTTGTACCCCTATTGTTGTAGATTTACCTTCTCACAATTGGATGGCTTATGTTATTTTCAACTGGTATAAGCAAACTGATTTTGGTTGCCATGGGAGCATATTTTGGTTGGTGAATTATGAAAAACACTTTCCAGACTTACTATTGTAGCTAACTATTAATTTCCATACTTCATGTAAATTTAATTTGCAACATGTGCTAACTGATTTTTAACACTAGAAATTTTTGGTATTTGATATGCATAACATTGTTATCCAACCGTGAATAAACAACACACAAAATCAGAATTGTGAAGGCATTATCTTAGTGGATATTTCATTCAAAAAACAAAATTACATGCCTAGAAATAATGGTAGAATATGCTTGGGTTGTGCCACCCTCAAATTGTCCATATCTGCTGCTATATTTGGTGACTGCCTTCTCTAAGAGAAACTCAAATTCCTTGTTTATATTCGATGCACAAATGACCAATCTAAAGGTTGTTGTAAGTGACTCGAATTTTCTCAGGCATGCTTCTACAAGAGTTTTCTATCCTTCACAATGATTTCTCCTTCCTACCCTGGCTCAGACAATATCCTTTTCATTTTTGGCTACTTTCCTTCAAGTTGTAAATCGATGCACTCATAATTGGGAACCATTATTTGACCCCATGACTAGTTTAACAAGCAGAGAATGCGCCCTCATATAGACTCAAGAAAATCATGGTAGTAGTGGTTAAATTTCTTCTTGAATAGAGCGCCCTCCAACTGATATATAGTTAATCCAAGTGCACCTTGTCTCTAGAAGCTAGTGATCCCACAAGTGAGTGTGCCCTCCATCAAATCAACTGAAACTTCTCTAGAAAACTCAGATTTGAAGACAAATACAAAATATTATTCCATGGCGATGGAGCACAAATGAAATATCTAAATGATCTCTCATTCCAATAGCTAGGGGAGATTTGTTGCACTGCCTAAACTATTCACCTCCTCCTAGGGTTTTGTCCAATAGAATATAAGCTCAAGAGCTCTCAAATTTCTAAAATGCAAATGACAAGAATTAATGAGAGAATAATGTTCTCTCCTTTTTATATTCTCTTTGGCCCTTATGACCCTTCGACTTCCTTTTCTCCACTTTTCTCATTTATTAAATATGAAATGACATTTTAATGAGAAAGTACCTTTACATCCTTTTATTTTTATATTGACCCTCTTAGGGTCAATTTTACCTTTTTCCTCCCATTTAATTAATAAAATGACTTTATAAAGTCATCATCACTTTATTAATTTAGTAATCCTTTTTACTCTGAAAAATTAAATTATTTCATTTTTTAAGTTTTTGGGCATTGTAAGTCACTTTTCATCTTCCCCACATTTAAAATTCTTCATCCCAGTTACAACGATCTATTACACTAATGTTTCCTCAATAAATATGATCGGTATGGCACCTTTAGTGAATTTAATTAAATTATGCCTAATAATTCTCCCAATTTACGAAAATCGTCAAAATGCAATGGAACCCTGAGCAGACTGTGCGGAAATGATCTTGGTGATGAATAATGGTAATTGAACCTTTCAAAGCATCATATAATTCCCCGAAATATATTGATCCCATTGTTTCCTTATTTTACTCCTCGTAAATCCACCTCTAAAAGTATAATAGGGGAATCAAAAAATGGGGACATTACACTAGTCCTTGATAGGTCCTCAGAGAACCCACAGAATATTTTTCTGGGTGATAGACACATATGGTTCTAGATGTGACCTCCTTCTTCAACGTTCGAATATTTTCCTGGATTCCTTGTATCACCTTCCCCTGTTCACATCCACAGCTACGCAAACATCTTATTTCTATTTTCAACATTGTGATTTTGGAGTTTTCTCTTTCTAGTTTGGCAATGTAATCTTCATTTCTCTTATCTTCCCTCTATTTATTTACCTCCATGCATTGATCGACATCCCACTACCACTTGTCTAAGTTTCTTAATAGAAAACTCACATTCTCCTCCATTTTTGCAATCCTCCATTATTGTTACATTGGAGAAATCATGGAGTGAGAGTTGGAGTCGACCATAATGAATCTATCTCTGCATAAAACCTAGACGTTACCCCAAGGGACCTCAATAATATTTCCTCTACTATTATTTTGAACCCGATAAATTAGCCTATGCTTATTCCCTTCCTTTACTCTCTGAATTTACACAAACATAATGGTAGTTTCCCCAATCTATTGCATCTCCATATCTTGATATTTTCCACATGCTTTAGTAGATGAATGAATGGTCGTGTATCTACAGAGCATTAGCTATCATCTCTCCTAGGAAATCATGGTTGCACTTGGTTGCTTGTATGTAGGCTTGAGCTCGACTTAAGGACACCTCAGTTAAGGTAGTGATCATGTAGGTGGAGTAGACCTAGAGGAGCACACAACATAGGAGGATCATTGGAGCTTTAGAGGATTGTATAGGTGGAACGGTGTACCTTCTCGATGAGGATTGATGTCTTGGAACCTTGCATGTTGGATGTATTCACTTTGGATATTGACATGTGTCACTTTTACAGGAAGTGCTTCACATGTGGGATGAACATATTATAGATAGGTTGTTTGTAGTAGACCAGGTCCACTATTGTATTGTTGACATCCATCGCCTTTCATATAAATAGAGGGAGTAAAGATTCATCTATTCATAATTTATCTTGGGAATTCATTCATGACTCACTCATATTAGAGACATGAGTAGTGTAGTGCACTAGTCTCTCTCTTTCTCTCATATTATTTTCATTGTATTGCCACTCTTTGTTTTGGAGTGTTAGATTTCTTGGATAAGTTCAAGGTAATTACAAGGTTAGGGTTTCACCCTAAGGAGGAAAGGAATCTGTGGTTTGTGATAATCCCTAGAGGGTAAAAGACACATTTTTCTTGTAGTTTTTTTTAGAGAAGAAGATTAGAGTTTTGGAAAGCATAATGTTATTTAATATGCTTGTTGAAGAAAAGATAAGGAGACACATTGCACACTTGAGGGATGCAAGTGTAGTAGCAAAGAAGGATATTTGATGAAGAAAGTAGCTTTGGTTAGTAGTCATTCCTAGCTATGAGGAGTTAGTTATTAGGGTTTTCATGATTTCCTTAACTAGGGTTTGGAGAGAAAGAAATTGTACCTACTTGCACTTTGTCTCTTAAATGAAGTGTTTCAATTGTCTGATTATAATTTACTTTCATATTTGGTTTTTATCTTGTATTTTCTTCTTGAAAATCTTATAAAAACTATGGTATTTTCATCAAGGAATACAAGCCTTAGACTCTTATACACCAATGCTCTAAACCCTAATACCCATGGAAAACAATTAAGAGATCATCATGTTCCAAACAACCCACTTATGCATCAGATGACAATTCCCTTCCTTTCAATGAGCTCATATGCCAATATACTTTTCCACCTCCCTCAAATAAATTCGGTGTTCTCCCACCCTTCCACCCCCTAGAATCTAAAAGCAAGGCCCTCTAAATCCCAAATTATACCCCCTCGATATCTAATTCCCCTTCCTTGTCTTCACTTCCTCTCTCTAGATCTACCTTCATTTCAATCCTAAGGCACCATCCAATCCTCTTCTTGAAGTAGTGAGCTTTAACTACTTCCCATCTCCTCATTCATTCTCTCCTCCCATCTCATCGAGGAAAAAAATCCAATGAATACCTAAAAAAATCTCAATGTGTTCGTAACAAGGAAGAAAAACACGACAATGGAATGATGAAGAAGAAGATGAAGAAAAGGCCCAAAATAAATCAAGGTGAAAAATGCATGAAGAAAAACTAGAACAAACCATGGAAAGAAAAATGAACCTGGGAGCATAGTCAACTATAGGCATTCCCTTCAGTGGAGGGATGAAACTCCTTCATTTAAGAAATGAAGATGATCCCTTGGAACTATAGAGAGATGGGTAGTGACATTAAGTTGGGAATTCCAATGAGAGACCTCATCATCTCAAAAATTTCCCTATTCCAACTCTAGGAACCAAAAATATAAGAAAACCGAAAGATTTAAGCCTATACAATTGAAACAATGTATATAGATTCTTAAGCTAAATAGAAAGAACCACAATGACACAAACATTATACATAGAAAATTACCCTAGAAACTTTTAATCGAGAAATTTTTCCTAACTTGGAGTTGTTGATATGGGATTTATGATTTGTATTAAGAAGCTTATATAGCTTTACATGAGTTAAACCACCTCAACCAATTGGGGACAGAAAGACTCTCCAAATCCAAAAAAAGAGGATTGATACAACAAAACAAGGAATAGATTGAGAAAATATCCACTAGCACCTATGACTATGAAACCAAAAATATTCGACAAATGAATCATCAATAATAATCTCTTAATTATAATTATTGGAGATGGCAATACATAGGAAAATCATAGGGATTTAAATCCCTTCCCTTCCTCCCAACCTAAGAAGCATTGGCCTCCAATGCTTTCGATACAAATAGAAAACCTATTAGTGTTGTAGTAAATGTTGTTGATATTGATAAAGTAGAAAGTGGTAAATGTTTGATGAAACCAACCAGTCCAAGACTTATTTGAACCCAAATCCATATTGAAGTAGATGAATTCTCAAAACCAACTGAATTTCTCCTAGCAAACAAGTTGTTGAAAGGTTGTAACACCATACACATTGATGTGAAATAGATTTATCGCAAGTTTCCAAAACATACTTCAACAACAAACTCCATGGATACTTTCAATTCTTATGCAATTGCCAAAAGAAGACAGTTAAACTCCGAGAGTAATGGATACCAAAGCAAGATGGTAAAGAAAATGCAAAGGATAGAAAATGGATAAGGAGTGAGAAAAATCACTACTCAAAGTAGTGTAGTGTTACAAATTGGTGGATGATACCAAATGTGGACATCTCCTAATACCAAAACAAAAGAGTGGGTTCTCAAAATCAAATGTCGATGCTCCTTAAAAGGAAAAGAGAATCTTTGCTCTTGGACTATAAACAATGGGGATGGTGGATATATATATTTTTTCAAAAGAAAAAAATATAACTCATTATTTATTCACTGAATCAAAATTACATAGATTGGTTTTAAAAAAAGCAAGAAATTGTGTAGATCTTTTCTATGACATTTTTTATCAGTTTTTCAAAAATAACTTGTCTACAACATATCAAAACCACATAATCATCAACAGATGCAGAACTAAATACTAAAAAGTCTTAAAAACATATACAGTTTTAGCATCCACTGTATTTCTATCGATGACCTCCACAAGCACCACAAGATCAAGATAGAGAACGATCTTGAGAGTGATTTGATAACTAGAGTGGTAGCTACCACAATCTATAATTTCCAAACATATAAGGAGATTCAAAATCGTGATCCAGATTCAGCATTAAGCATTCATTTCATTGCTCAGCGCATTCTACAGCCTAGTAGGGGAGATGTGTAACTCCTTCCGTGCTCATCCTAGAGCCGACATGTGTCCTTTTTAAAAAATAATAAAATATGATAAAAAAATAACATTTTGGCTCAAATTAGATTGAAAAAATTTACAACAACATATCTATAAAACTACACAAATTAGAAACTTCCTCAATGTTTGTACACTAAAAAAGGGTTTGCACTTGGATAGAGTTGATCCCTCTAAGCCTTAGCGTTTACACTCTAAAAAGGTTTACACCTCAAGATATTTTATCCCTCTCGACGCTTGGTAGATCCCTGGATCTATGCTAGTATATTGCAACCCACAAGAATTGGAATAGAGATCCCTTTTAAAATGGATCTATGCTAGTCCATTGGGCTTCAATTAACTTGCAATTTCATAAGAAAATAAATATAATTTAATCATTAATAGTGAGCCAAAATCAAACATAACTAATTTTTGAAATTAGACTAGTCGAAAAACATTTATAACATATAACAAGAAGAAGACTTACTTAAACCCCAGAGTTTATACTTACAGTCGTACCGTGGCATCCATCAAGCAAGTTGACCAACACCAACACCAGCAAGAGCACAAACCACAACAATGTTTGGGGGAACCTCTATCCTCCCAACCAATCTCCTAGTCACAGATTGAATTCTTTTAATTATATTCAATGAAGCGTAGGTGTATCTAACAATAGTTATACCATTGTTAATATTATTATTAAACTAATAATAAATAATAAGACGTAATAATAATAATAATCATTTGTTTATTAATGGTGAATAATAATAGTAGCATTTATTTGTTTAATAGATAAGTAAATTTGTATAAACATAGTATCTTTATATTAATGAACAAGGTACCCTTAATGGTTAATTAATCTTGATTAATAGTTAAACAATAAAATTTCACAGTGTTAATGTTTTATCTATGATGATTCACATTAGCGATACCTATCTTAATTGTTTATTTCAGTGTTTACATACAATAACTAATTCACTTATTTCACACACTATCAACTTAACCATTCATTATCTAAGTTGATTAATATATATCCTTAACTGAGTTATCTATGACAATTTATACCACTATTCAAGTGACAAGTATGTTGTACATCAATACTATCGTACATGTAGAAGGTGTGCATGTGTGGCCAGTGTATGAAAAGTCATACATGCGCTATAAACAAACACCATCCCACCTATGCATACATGCTAATAATAATAGTAATGTAACTCTCCAAATTGTTTTACATTATTTATAAAATATATATTTTTATCATTTTTATTGTTAGAGGTTTAACAAAATGAAAAGCGATATTGTAACTTAATATCATTATATTATCCACCTTAAATGATTATTTAAATTTTATTTTGAAAATAATAAAACATTATGATTGAAGCTCCTAGTCACAGATTGAGAGCCCCTGATCCCTTACTCAAATATAATACCAAGCTAGTCGACCCTACCATCATCCAAAATTTACCCACATCCTCTAATCCTCCATCTCCTCCAAACACCGAAAATTAATGAGGAAAAGGAATAAGTAAGTAAAAAGAACCCCTTCCCCTTCTCCTTCCTCCTATTTTATATTTTTGAAGCTCCCGAAGGTTGGACATATGTCCATATGCAATAATTCCCATGCAAAAATTGCACTAAATAGATAAATAAAACATAATTACATATTTTATTATTTTCATTTATCATCCCCTTTTTCAACCTAAGCCATGATTATTTTATCTTAATTTGTTTTCTTTTAATCAAAATAGAGATTTTATATTAAAAAAAAGTTGTGTTCAAACCGTCTAGCCAAACTGATTACAATTACAAAAAAGATGGGCAATTGCTCAGTCTTCCCAAGTTCAAAATTTCCAAATTATTTAGAATTTATCCATATGTTTCTACTATTGTTTTCTTTCTATTCTAACTTACTAGTATATACCTTTATAAAGCTATTACAAAAAAAATTCTTTTGTAACACATCAACTAGATAAAAACATGGTAATTTGAAAAACCCAATGGCCTGGAGAATTGAGGACTGGGTTGCTGACACTGAGCTACAAAGTGATTGGTGTTGGGATGAGGAAGTTAATACCGGCGAGCTGCCATTTTTTTTACGAAATGATCTTCCCGCTCTGGTCCTTTATAGGTCTTTGGAGACCCCACATAAGAGGTTTCCTGATGATCGACATGTTTGGTTCTTGGCATGACCTCCCTCTTCAACCTGCAAATATTTTCTTGGAATTCTTGCATCACCTCCCCTAGTTCACACCCACGGTTGCACAAACGTCTTGTTTTTATTTCTAGTACTGCGATTTTTGAGATTTATCTTTCCAATTTGGCAATGTAATCTTCATTTCTCTTATTCCTCCTCCTTATCTCTTCCTTTGTACACTGCTCGACATCCTATTTCCATCCATCTAAGTTGCTCACTAGAAAACCCACCTTCTCCTCCAGTTTTGCAATCCTCTACTCTTGTTGCATTGGAGTAATAATGGAGTGAGAGATGGAACCAACCATAATGACTCCATCTCTGCTTAAAACTGAGATGTTGGCCCAAGGTCCCTCAATAAGATTGCCTCTACTATCAATGTGAATCAGGTTCCTTCGCCTATGATTATTCACTTCATTCACTCTCATAATTGTCACAAACACAATGCTAATTTCACTAACCTGATTCGTCTCCATATCGTGAGATTTCCCACACCCTTCAGGCGGATGAATGAAAGGATGTGTACTTCAAATTTTGGAAAGCATTAACTATTATCTCACCCAGGTAATCATGGGGAGGTACAATGCACCTCCACCACCTTGCATCATAATGGGTCTAATGGGTGGCCCTCCTATTTTCCAAAACCCTTGTGCTAGAGAACATGCAAGGTTGGATTGAAAATACGTCACCTTGTTATGTTTCCTTATAACAAGAAAAACCTGGATTTTGTCAAAATTTTCACACCATATCAGATTTCTCGTAATTAACATGGACATGTAACGGTCGTTAGGCGAAGATTTTGAGATTGAGAAATGAATCATCATTGTTGAGTCTCCAATGATAGTGATATTTGTACATCCTCTTTTAATTGTAATTTTGACACCCTTCCATAAGTCCAATGCATTTTCTTGATTGTTTGTAGCTATGCCTAAACCCCAAGCGTATTTCAGTCCTTGTTATTCTTTAGGGTCAAGTAGTACCCTCCCCCCTTCTGCTATTGCCACCCCTAGATTTCCTTTTGAGGCCCCATCAAAGAAGAGGATACTTTGCTTCTTGCTTTGGATCCATGTCTAGACTTCCATATCTGTAATTCTTATTTCCCAGTATTTGAAGACTGGTTTTGAAGGTCTATCAGATGTTTGGAATAGGGATAAACTAGTCCCTTTCATTGGGTTCTAGGTTTTCATAGACTTGTTTGGACTTTCGCTTTTGTTGAATTCCTTCTGCCATTAGGCCCCAATCTTGCATCTTGTAACACCCCGGTTTTGACCCCATTTGCATTAAATGTACATGATGTATATATTGTAATTAATCATGGTGTGGAGCTAAAGGCAAAAGCCCCACCATTGATTTGTATGTGTTATGTTTCGGTGATTGGAATCGTTGCCGATGGTCTATCGTGGTACACGGCATATATTAAGTTTTGGCATCATGTAAATATGCATTTTTAATTAAATAACCCCAACCAGCTATGTCAATGCAACCATATTGAAAAGGGCATGATTTTCCCAAGGATAAGGGGGGGGATTGTTAAAACCTTGAACCAAGGGGGAAAAAGCCATGTCTCAACCACCCATTCAAACTAGTGATGTTAGTTGAGGGCAGTTATTGCTAGAAAGTGGTGGGTGGTAGGACTATCAGTCCTTTCCCACACGCCCACTCCACCAGCAGACTTCTATATTCACGTAGGCAAGAAAACCACTATGGGGATTCACTCCATGCTTGCTTATTCTCACGCATAGGATTCTTCTTGGTTTTTACTCACTCAGCGAGGTGGGAGCCGTGTTATTTCACCCATGATTTCCCTTACCGATTTGTGGCTTGTGCATTTTGTTTTCCCCTGTCCGGGCTGAGAACAGAATTTACTTCTCCATTGTCGCTCATCCTCATGCAAGGAAAAATGCCCTGTGTCTCACGCAGAGGAATTTTTTTCTGTTTTGTCTCACTCAGCCAGGAGAGGGATCCGTTTTGACTGTCATTCACATTTTCCATAGAGAGGTATCTGGTGTGTTTCCATCTGTATATTGGGATCTGGTGTAAATTTCTCTCATGCATAAGTTGGGAGGCTGATTTTCTTTCCCCATTTGTGTTCTGTGTAAGTCTTCCCGGTGGCTTCATTGTCCAGTATGTACTGTTGTTTTCCCCATGTTGTGAACTGTGTTTGTTGATACATTTTGAGACTACTGTATGTTGCTTGGGAGTCATTTTGTCCATGATAGGGCCAAGAATGACTCAGGAGTCGTTTTCCCTGTCTAAGTTGTAACTGTTGATTGATTGCATGCGTGTAATGGTTGGTCTTAGGACTATGTTGGGAGCAGGGATGGGGGCTTGGTTTGCTTGATAAACCTGGTGTGTTTGGAAACCACACAGATAGAGCTAGAGGGTTGGATTTCTTCTCCACAACCCCTGAATAGCACTGGAAGGGAAGTCAGGGCCTGAGGGACTGTGTAGCAGAGAAGGGACCGATTCCTTGTGTTGGGTGTGTGTGGGTGTCTTAGAAGTTAGGCTAGTTCTAGTGTAGGTGTTCCTAGCTCTGTAATGGGCTCACCAGCTTAGAATTTAACCTTTCCCAACTCCTTCATGGCCTGATAAACCTGACCATGTTGGCTTGGTTGTCTTGTTGATGGCCTAATAAACCCAACTGTGTTGGCTTGGCTGTGTTTGGTGTATCCTTGGCTATGTGTATCCTTGGCCTGTGTAAGCCTGCTTGGGGAATCATGCCCAGTTCGGGGGTGGAAGCATTGCTGAGAGATTTAGGAGCATGCTAGCCTATGGTTGGGTGGAACGTTGCAGCGACGTAGCTGGTTGCGGGACGAGTTCTTTATGAGATTAGTAATCTTGTCTATTTTACTTCTGCAATCATATTTACTGTTAATAAATTATGATGGACATGTTGAATTGTATGTTTTGTTTCTGCTGTGTATATGAATGATTATGCATCTTAGCATGTTTTATGTTCAAGCATCTCAATTTTTATGAATGCACATGTTCATGGGGATTTTAGCCCGGATGTTTAATGCTATGGTAGCGTCCTCTTCACCGGTCGGAGGGTCGGGGACGTTACAGTGTGGTATCAGAGCCTAAGGGTTGCAGCATGGGCCTCTATGGGCCATGAAGAACCAGTTAGCAGAGGCATGTTGCCATCTGCCCAGAAGAAATCAGTGAATGACTGGAAAATTCACAAAATTTGCCCAAGTGTCTCAACCGTCGACCCATCGGAAGGCTAAGTGGGAAGCTCCTCCAATGTAGCGGAGAGCTGGACGAAAGATCACCCGAAGGAGGAAGAACTTGTGAATTTTCTCTAAGTAATCATCGGCCATCGATGAAAGTTAGTAGAAGCTGGAGTCGCAGTTTTGACGGAGGACAGTAGAAGACCGCCGAAATGCCGACCCTTTTTAGTTGAAATACCGCCCGAAAAAGGCCATCGACGATTGGTGACGGTTAGCTATTTGGATCAGTGACGGTTAGCTATTTGGATCGGCGGAAGTTATTTGTTCGTGCAGCCGCCGTTGTGGTTGTGTAAGAGACTATCCATCCAATGGACAACGCATCTTACCGTCGATGCCATAATAATCATTGCTTCCAATTTCCAATATGCCACCATCGAAAAACCTTAGTTGTTGAAATCGCCAACACGGCAGACCCGTTCAGTTTTGAGCCACCAAAACATAGTGATCAATTTCTCTAATCCACCGACAGGGTTACATTCACAGAAAACATAGAGAGTTCGTTGGCCGTCATTGCGGTTGCCCATGGAACTAGCCACCCGATGAGTAGTGGATCTGATCGCCGATATCCTGGCATCGCCGATAAAGATCGGAAGCCTAGACAATTACAGATCCGACATGCCGGAGAAAAGTAGATGAACAGACCAACGATGAATATCGGAAGAAGCTAGTTGTTGTGACTGCCGAAATGTTGGAATTCAGTCGGAAAGAGGTCCGATTGGGAAAAAGGAAATTTTGAGTTTTCCATGGGATTTCCCAGCAGATTTCGACTATTTTTCAGTGGGATTTTCAGTTTTTTTTCAGTAGATTTTTAGGGCTAAAAAGGAGAAAGTGGCAGTGATCTTATGCGCCAGATTGCACGAAAATTAAAGAATTACAACAAAAAAAAACAAGGGTGTTGCCCTCAACCCACCCTGCAGTGGCGGAAGCCACAAGGGGACAAGCCCCCTTGACCCCCATCATTCCCCTCAGACAGGCGTTCTTTGATGAAGAAAATCTTGTGTTTGGGAAAACTTGTTATTTTATGATTATTCCAAGAGAAGGTAAGTAATTATGATTTATATCAATGTTATGCATCTAACAGTTGTGTTACTAACACGTTTGCAGGATCATAGTCACCTTCAAGGGTAGTATTCCAGGTAGTGCAGTTTGGTAAGTAAGTGGTGGTTCAATTGTGAGAACCCATCATGGATATGATGCTCGGGGTTCTTATGAGCATGCGCGAGATGCCATGGGAGAGAATGTCTGTAACGGAAATGATGACATTGAGTCTAATGGAAGGAGATTCCAAGAGACACCGTCAGATGTTGCAGCCACCATGAGAAGCTTGATTAAATCCCAAGAAGAGCAACACCAGCTGAATGCCACAATTTTGCAAAGTTTGACAGACTTGCAGAGAAAGATAGACTCTAGACAAGGTACAGCAAGACCAGAAGGAAGTAAGAGTAGTACTAGGAGATGAAGAAGGACTTCTAGTGGGTCATCTAACTCTGAAGAATCCAACGGAGATTCAAGCTCTTCTTCTCGTAAAATAAAAAGGAAGAGACACCATAGGGATCGCTCTCAGGATGAATTTAAGAAGGATAAACCTCCTACATTTGATGGTGAGATAAAGACTAGACAAGAGGCTGAAGCTTGGCTTCTTGGGATAAAGAAGTACTTCCAAGTTCAGGATTATTCAGGAAACATGAAGGCAAGAGTTTCCATATTCAATCTGAATGGAAGGGCATCCATTTGGTGGGAGCACTTCAAGCAAGTAAAGAGGATCAGTGAAAGGAGAATTAAGTGGAAACAGTTTAAGAATTATTTCAAGCAGAAATACCTCTCTGACAGGTATTATGATGACAAGATTAAGGAGTTCCATGAGCTGATATTGGGACAGCAGACCATGGAAGAGTATGCAAATAAATTTTTGGAACTATTGAGGTATGTCTGGTACATCAAAGATGAAAAAGTGAAGGTCCATTGTTTTCTGAGTGGATTACCTCAATATTACAAAGATAGAATTGAGTTTTATGAACCTAGAACTCTTGAAGAAGCAATAAGGAAGGCTAAGTATTGCTATGAGCAAAGCAAAGGTAAACCTGATTACCATAAGGCATGGAAGGATAAGAAGAATGAGAAGTTTGACCAAAGGAAGAAAGGTTTCAAACCTCCTAACTTCAGGAATCAGCAGAAGTAGCCATCTCAAGCTGCGAGTAAGCCAGTTGGAGTGACAGGAGAAAATCCTAAGGATCCACAACAGAATAGAGGACCACTCCAATGTTGGAAATGTGGAGGACCCCACATGTGCATAACTTGTCCACTCGAGAATGAGAGTGCAAGACCGGCTTATAACATTCAAGAAGTAGAAACAGTGGGTCAGGTAGCAAGGGTAGTCCCTAGGATCTATGCAGCACTGGAGGACCGCCAGGAAGATCACCAGTTAACGGTGGTTGACGTTGCAAGTAATATTGTTGAACAATATGTTTCTATTTTGATTGACCCGGGTTCTACGCATAGTTACATTACTCCTAGAGTAGTGGAGATTTGTGCTTTTAAGAAAGTAAAGCATAGGAAATATTTGTTAGTTTAGCTAGCCACTGGAACTAAGAGAAAGGTCAGTGAAGTGGTAGAGAAATGTCCATTGGTCATGAATGGATTGGTCACTTGTGTAGATCTGAATGCTCTACCACTTGGTTCCTTTGATGTTCTCATTGGAATGGATTGGTTAGAAGCTCACAGGGTAAAGCTTAATTGTTACAATAAGACTTTCGAATGCATGAATGAAGAAGCGAACCTAGTAGTTGTGAAAGGTATTCCAAAGGTGATTTCAGTACGGCAGGTTTCAGCCATGCAGTTAAATAATTTCTGTAGGAAGGGTTTCCAGTTGTATGCAACTCATATTTTGGAGGAAATGGGAGATGAAACTCCTAGGTTGGAGGACTATCAGGTGTTACAGGTATTCAGGGATGTGTTTCCTGATGAGGTTCTAGGGCTTCCTCCAAAGTGGGACGTTGATTTCACAATTGAACTTGTTCCAAGAGCAGCACCAGTGTCCAAGACACCCTACAAGATGAGTACACCAGAGATGCTAGAGTTGGAGATGCAACTGCAAGAGTTGTTGGAAAAGAAGTATATCCAACCGAGTGTGTCCCTGTGGGGAGCACCAGTTTTGTTTGTAAAGAATAAAGATGGTACACTCAGGTTGTGTATTGATTACAGACAGTTGAACAAGGTTACTGTGATGAATAAATACCCTTTTCCTAGGATTGATGACCTCTTTGATCAAATGAGAGGAGCAAAGGTATTTTCCAAGATTGACTTGAGGTCTGGTTATCATCAGGTGAGAATCAAGAATGAATACATTCATAAGACAGCCTTCAGAACAAGGTATGGACATTATGAGTTTGTAGTGGTACCATTTGGTCTCACAAATGCACCAGCTACATTTATGTGCCTTATGAATAGTGTATTCAGCAGATATTTGGATAAGTTTGTTCTTATTTTCCTTGATGACATTCTTGTTTATTCTAAGAATGAGGAAGAGCATGAAGAGCATTTGAGATTGGCATTGCAATTGCTTAGGGAGCATCAGTTGTATGCAAAACTGAGCAAGTGTGACTTCTATAGAGATAGAATTCAGTACTTGGGTCACATTATCTTTGAGGAGGGTATATCTGTGGACCCTGAAAAGGTTGAATCCATTATGAATTCGCCTACTCCAAGAAATGTGACAGATGTAATATCTTTTATGGGATTTGCAGGATACTACAGGAGATTCATTGAGGGATTTTCCAAGGTTGCACATGCCATCACTTCTTTGCAAAAGAAGGGGATAAAGTTTGAATGGACATCGAGGTGTGAAGAAATCTTCCAGCGGTTGAAGAATATTCTCACCAATGCACCTGTATTGAAAGTTGCAGATCCGGAGAAAGATTTTGTTGTATGTACTGATGCATGCAGACAAGGGATTAGAGGAGTCCTTATGCAGGACAACCACGTGATATGTTACGAGTCGAGAAAGCTGAAGGAGCATGATAAGAACTATGCCACTCATGATCTAGAGCTTGCAGCCATAGTACATGCTCTCAAGATGTGGAGACATTACTTGATGGGTAGAAGATTTGAGCTCAGAACAGACCATTGTGGTCTGAAGTATCTATTTGATTAGTCTACTCTGAATGCTAGACAAGCGAGATGGCTGGAATTTTTATGTGAGATTGATTTTGAAATCAAGCACATAAAGGGGAAAGAGAATAAGGTAGCTGATGCACTCATCAGGAAGGTGCAAGAAATGCATGTGGCATCTCTTAGTATTTGCCAATCAGATTTGAGGCAACAGATTGTTAGTCATGCTACTGGAGATGAATTGTATGAGCAGGTGAAAGACAAATTGCAACAGCAAAGTCTTGAGAAGAGGTATGAGGGATATAAATTGGAAGAAGATGGACTTCTCACTTATAAAGGTAGAATTTATATTCCAGATGTAGCAGATTTGAGGAGAGTTGTCATGGATGAAATCCATCAAGCTCCATATTCTGGTCACCCAGGGCACCAAAAGACAATTGCTACAGCCAGGGAGCAGTAATCTTGGCCAGGTATGAAAAAGGACATGGCTGAATACATTTCAAGGTGCATGAAATGTCAACAGGTAAAGGTTGAGCATCAACATCCAGCAGGTTTTTTGCAGCCTTTTCCAATTCCGGAATGGAAATGGGAAGTTATTTCCATGGATTTTATTACAGGATTGCCGATGACTTGGAGACAACATGATTCCATCATGGTTGTGGTAGACAAGTTGACTAAGGAAGCACATTTTATACCAGTGAAGTCTACGCATAAGACTAATGATATTGCAAAGATCTTCATGAAGGAGATTTTCAAATTGCATGGATTGCCTAAGGCAGTAATCTTTGACAGAGATGTCAAGTTCGCTTCCAATTTTTGGAAGGGGTTGTTTGCAAATCTGGGTACAAAGCTAAAATTCA
This sequence comes from Pseudotsuga menziesii, assembly GCA_001517045.1. Taxonomy (NCBI): domain Eukaryota; kingdom Viridiplantae; phylum Streptophyta; class Pinopsida; order Pinales; family Pinaceae; genus Pseudotsuga; species Pseudotsuga menziesii. Next base: position 638,171 of record LPNX011203324.1, read on the forward strand.
GCACTGCATACCATCCTCAGACAGATGGGTAGAGAGAGAGAGTTAATCGGGTTCTAGAAGATATGCTTCACATGTACGTGATGGATAAACAAACCAAGTGGGAAGATTACTTACACTTGGTAGAGTTTGCTTATAACAATGGACAGCAGGCATCCTTGGGGATGAGTCCATATGAAGCTTTGTATGGGAGAAGGTGTAGGACACCTGTGACTTGGGATAATCCAGTGAACAGGATTGTGCTTGGGCCATAATTGCTCAAGGAAATGGAGCAAGAGGTTGTAAATATCAGGCAGAATCTAAAAGCAGCACATGACAGACAGAAAAGCTATGCAGATAAGCATAGGGTGAACAGGGAGTTCAGTGTTGGGGATCATGTTTATCTCAGAGTGAGGGCAAAGAAAAGTTCCTTGAGGCTTGGAAGTTGTGCCAAGCTGTCACAAAGATATTGTGGGCCATTTGAAGTGCTTGAAAGAATAGGGCCAGTTGCATATAGACTTGCATTTCCTGCTAGTACTAGAGCTCATAATGTTTTTCATGTTTCTTTGCTTAAGAAATATGTACATGATCCTAACCATGTGATAAATTGGGATGTGATTCAAGTGGAACTCGAGGGAGAGTTCTGAATCGAGCCAATGTGCATCCTCGACAGGAAGGTCACAATGCTTCGGAATCGGGCCATACAACAGGTAAAGGTGCAATGGGAGCACTATGTACCTGAAGAGGCTACGTGGGAGCTGGAGGATACCATGCGATTGGCACATCCATTTTTGTTCAATTCTGCGGATCACTAAGGTGATACTAGTGTAGCATTGTGTTCAAATTTTGTAAAGCACTAAGGAAAGTGCTATTAAAGGGGGAGGGGAATGTAACACCCTAGTTTTGACCCCATTTGCATCAAATGTACATGATGTATATATTGTAATTAATCATGGTGTGGAGCTAAAGGCAAAATCCCCACCATCGATTTGTCTGTGTTATGTTTCGGTGATTGGAATTGTTGTCGATGGTCTATCGTGGTACACAACATATATTAAGTTTTGGCATCATGTAAATATGCATTTTTAATTAAATAACCCCAACCAGCTATGTCAATGCAACCATATTGAAAAGGGCATGATTTTCCCAAGGATAAGCGGGGGGGAATTGTTAAAACCTTGAACCAAGGGGGAAAAATCCATGTGTCAACCACCCATTCAAACTGCTGATCTTATTTGAGGGCAGTTATTGCTGGGAAGTGGCGGGTGGTAGGACTGTCAGTCCTTTCCCACACGCCCACTCCACCAGCAGACTTCTATCTTCACGTAGGTAGGAAAACCACTAAGGGGATTCACTCCATGATTTCTCATTCTCACACGCAGGATTCTTCCTGGTTTTTAGTCACTCAGCGAGCTGGGAGCCATGTTCTTTCACCCACAATTTCCCTTACTGATTTGTGGCTTGTGCATTGTGTTTTCCCCTATCTGAGCTGAGAATGGAATTTACTTCTCCATTTTCGCTCATCCTCACGCAAGGAAAAATGCCCTGTGTCTCACGCAGAGGAATTTTTTTTCTGTTTGGTCTCACGCAACCAGGAGAGGGATCCGTTTTGACTGTCATTCACGTTTTCCATAGAGAGGTATCTAGTGTGTTTCCATCCGTATATTGGGATATGGTGTAAATTTCTCTCACGCACAGGTTGGGAGGCTGATTTTCTTTCCCCATTTGCGGTCTGTGTAAGTCTTCCTGGTGGCTTCGTTGTCTAGGACGGACTGTTGTTTTCCCCACATTGTGAACTGTGTTTGCTGATACATTTTGAGACTGCTGTAAGTTGCTTGGGAGTCATTTTGGCCATGATAGGGCCAAGAATGACTCAAGAGTCATTTTCCCTATCTAAGCTGTAACTACTGATTGATTGCATGCATGTAATGGTTGGTCTTCGGACTATGTTGGGAGAAGGGATGGGGGATTGGTTTGCTTGATAAACCTGGTGTGTTTGGAAACCACACAGATAGAGCTAGAGGGATGGCTTGCTTCTCCACAACCCCTGAATATCACTGGAAGGGAAGTCAGGGCTTGAGGGACTGTGTAGCAGAGAAGGGACTGATTCCTTGTGTTGGGTGTGTGTGGGTGTCTTAGAAGTTAGGCTAGTTCTGGTGTAGGTGTTCCTAGCTCTGTAATGGGCTCACCAGCTTAGCATTTATCCTTTCCCAGCTCCTTAATGGCCTGATAAACCTGACCATGTTAGCTTGGTTGTCTTGTTGATGGCCTGATAAACCCAACTGTGTTGGCTTGGCTGTTTTTTGTGTATCCTTGGATATGTGTAATCCTGCTTGTTCCTTATTCCTTGGGGAATCATGCCCAGCTCAGGGGTGGCAGCATTGCTGAGAGATTTAGGAGCATGCTATCCTATGGTTGGGTGGAACGTTGCAGCGACGTAGCTGGTTGTGGGACGAGTTCTTTATGAGATAAGTAATCTTGTCTATTTTACTTCTACAATCATATTTACTGTTAATAAATTATGATGGACATGTTGAATTGTATGTTTTGTTTTCACTGTGTATATGAATGATTATGCATCTTAGCATGTTTTATGTTCAAGCATTTCAATTTTTACGAATGCACATGTTCATGGGGCTTTTATCCCTGATGTTTAATGCTATGGTAGTGTCCTCTTCTTCGGTCGGAGGGTCGGGGACATTGCACATCTCTACATGCCTAGGGTTGATGGCTTCATCTCAAAACGTTGTTTCATTTCTTGCCAGGAAAATTTTCCACGCTGTAAAGAGAGGAAGGGATTTCCACACCCGTTTGAGAAGATGTTTATGATCAAATCTCGTGGATATTTTTTTGTGCCAAGATGTGAATATTTCATCGGCTTTATTGAATATTTTAACAAACCTTGCTAGGAAATCCCCCACACTTCCTTAGAGAAGGAATATTCTGACATGAGATGTTGACAAGATTCATCATTCACTTTTCACAAATGAAATATTGCTGGCCCCTGAAACCCTCTCCTTTTAATATTGTAATCTATAAGAAATTTTCCATGGGCATAAATCCAAGAAAACGTTTTAACTTTAGGAATTGCCTTGCTATTCTATATTGCCTTCCATATCACTGATATGGGAATATTGAGATGATCTTTTAGAGTGAGCTTATGTATGTCTTTGAAAGATTACTCGCCTTATTTTGTTTCCCGCCCCATAGTGTCCTAGGATGATTTTTTATTGGATTTTTTCCTTCGAGATAATATGTTAACCTATTCCATTCCTCTTCAATATTGACTAGCAATTAGGTTACTTTCCATCCTTTCCCAAACATTTCCCATATGTCCTAATAGATATTCTTTTTTGCATGGTGTTGAGGCCCTGTAGACATTGAAAAATTTATAAGCTTTCTTGTTTTCGTATTTACCAGTTCTATTATTATCCAATGCTAGGTAATTTTTTAATTTCTTTTTCAAAAATTTGATCATTCCAGAATGTGGCTATTCCTACAGAGACTCCTCTGGGGCTTACTATTGCTAGCTTACTTTTATTCCAAAATTTGCTTCCTATTCTTATCATTTCATGTTCTAAAAGTTGTGTCTCCTAGATAAGAAGAACCATGGTATGTTATGAGGTTACTAAGTCTTTTACTAATTTCATTTTAAACTAAATACCCAGACCTCTACAATTATAGGAGACCGCTTTTATCATTTGTCGCTGCTAGGTTTTTCTACTCTTATTCATTGGCTTCCCCTAGTGCTTTTATATGGATGTTTCCCTATGGAATACATTGAATTCTCGAATGTATCTTTCCTTCCCATCACCTTGTCTTTTTTTGTTGCTTCTTCTCTAACTTCTTTTTGTGTTTTCCTGCCTTGTTTTTTTATTTGGATTTCCTCTTCGGATTCCTCTTCTTGATCAATTGAAAGTTGTTACAATTGTTTTCTTGTCCTGACCCCCATTATTTTTTCTCTTGAGTCGATGACCTATTCCAAGGTACCAACTAGGTCAATCTCAACTTGAAATAACGAAACCCTCGGAGGAAAAGATAACCCTAGGGGGTTTACTGAAGGGGTGAAACTACTTTAACAAAGGACAAAATTGAGGAAAACTATTGGGATATTGGTTGTTTTCTAATCTTGAACATTGTTAGAGGATTCATCTTGATATAGGATTTCAAATCAGTTTGTGGTTGGAGAATTAGCCATCGGGATAGGAGAAGGAATGGAGTATTTAGGACAATTCTCATCTATGATAGGAGGGAAGAGAGGGGTGCAGTTGTAGAAGTTCATGTCATTTTTGATGTTGCTTCTTATTTTTTAGGTTGTTTCACTTTTCTATTCCCCATTTTTTGCTTCATTGTTTTCCGTTTGACTTCATTGTTTGGCACAGCTTCTAGTTGTTGAGATTTAATTTTGCAATCTTTCATGAAATTACCATATTCATGGCAGGATTTACATTTAACCAGAAGTTGTTCAGATTCCGTATTCTTAATATGTTTCCAATTATCTAACTTAAGGAAAATGACTTCTAGAAGCCATTTCTCCAAATCCACCTAAACATATATTCTTTCACAGGAAAACATGTTTGACTTTGGTTTAGCCCTACCCATATATTTACCTAGTTTGTTTCCTATAATCTCTAGGGATTCTTCTCCCCAACAATGGAGAGAGAGGTGGGGGAGACGAACCCAAACAGGGACATCAAAAGGCACATCCAACTCAAGATTTAATTTTGGTGTCCATCAGTTTAGATACATGCCACGGTTACTGAAAAAACTTTTGTTTTGAACAAAAAGGCATAAAACCCTCTACCACAGAAATAGTGGCTCATTATTCCTTTGATTAATACATGTCAGTTATTTTGTAACTAGATTTCCATGGAACAAGGGGGGCACATACTTGTAAATTACACAGTAAGGCCACGCTCATTGAGGGATAGGGACATCTAATGAGAAGAGGCAACTAGGAGAACGACTTATGGAAGAGCATCGAGCTTCTTGAAAATTTTGGGGGGAGAGAGATTGGAAGAAATCGAGGAGAATAAATAAATCAATGCATAGAAGGCATGTTCATCTGGGGAAGGAGGGGGATGCTAAACCATATTAGGGGTTTCCATGGAAAACAAAGAAAGGGTTTATCAGAAACCCTAGCAAGGCAATTATTTAGGATGCAGAATGTCTTGTCTTCAATAATTCTCCAAAGCTTATTTCATTAATTTATCTCAATTTAAGTTATTCATTTATATTCTTATGAACCCTATGCCCTTTAAATACTATAAATATAAACCTACATAATATATATTATTCTGCAGGGATAGGAACTACTTGTGTGGACATCATGAGTATGTACCATTCCTACACTATAACCCTGACATGCCCCCTAACACTAATGCAATATGTGATAGAGGGGTGTCACATACTCCCCCCTTCAAGGAACTTTATCCCAAATTTATTTTTTAAAAAATCCTAACCATAGTGCTTCTACTTCCTCCCTTACACACCCTCTCCCATAATCATACCATTTGATCAACCTTCGAACGCCTCCAATACTCTGGATGGTCCTGCTTTCCATGGCATGGGTCCTTTGTTGCAACTAGTATATGGTCACCTATCATGGTGTGACCACATCAGGAATAAAAATTATTATCATGGATCCAATGAGGTGGAATTATAACTCTTGTTATATCCTTAACTTCTCGCATCAGTTTAAGGCTTAAGGAATTTCATCCTTAGTTGGGCTCTATGGCCCCACGGCTCATCTGGAGGGAACCAGGAATTTGATCTAGTGCACTAAACCATGCACACTAGGAATATTGTAAGGCTGTACAAATACTCCCTCCACAAATCCACCAGGAAATCAACGCCAGGCATCGAAATTCCTTCTCCATATACCTCCCCCTTGATGAAATACTTCAATTCGTGGATTTTCTGCAATTTTATAAAGGAAAGTAATCACTAGAAAGGTATTACTAAGTGATTTTTTCCACAACCCATAACTCCCTCATGGTTCTAGGATATCACAAGATCATAGTTTCTAGAATGACCGAACCTCGAAGACCACATAGTGGAATTCTTGTAACATTTCCACTCACAATTATATAGTATGTCATTAATCATCACTATAACATCATCAATATTTTGAAATCTCAATACTTGATAGGTCATTATCACATACCATCATGGCCATACCATATCATACATTCAACATGAAAAAAACTTATGTAATTATCACACACCATCAACTTATCTCATGAAACCATCATAGAAAAAATTATATGCTAACAATCATATTATTATTATTACGAAACAAGATCCACATGCAATATGGTATTACCATTAGAATGAATCCATCATGGAATAAGAATCCACATGCAATATTGCATGACATTTGAGTCATATCATGAAACTATTATGAAACAAGACCACATGTAATCATCACATGACATCAATCACATCATCCCTATTATGGACCAAGAACCCACATGCAAATGTTAGAAGTCCTCAAATCCCATCATCATCATGAATAGAATCTCCTATTGTTTAACATTATTTGATCTATCATAAATACTGGAAATTTGTGTGTAAAATCACATGCCATTATGAACATTAGACTTCATTATTACAATAACTTCATAAAAGTATAGAGCATCATGACATAATCTCAGTCATAAACCATATAATCATCAAGAATCATTCTTAGCATAGGACTACATAATATCAACATCATAATACTTTATGCATGTAAACACAGCATATTCATCATCAATTCTCATCAAAAGAGCCACAGACAATCATGTCATCGTGTCATTAATACTATATTATCATAAAACATTATTAAGGCAAATGTATGCAATTATTATGTACCAATAAATATCTTCAAACAAATATCCATAGTTATAGCTATTAATTCTTGCACATGATCTAGGAACTAGGAATCAAAATCATCAAAGAATAATTGACAAATACTCATGAATTGGAAATAACTGGAACACCAAATAGGTTTCCTCTCTGTATATTATATAAACAATAAAGGATAACAATTTCCATGCATAGCAATAGCTTAACTCCATGAAGATTTCGAATACCTAAGGGACAATTCGAATTCAGTGAGTGAGTCTAGCTTAACTGACTCTTTACCTTCATACTCACTCCTTCGGTCAAATTGGCCTAGTTAAACCACTATCCTAAGTTTAATTGACATCAGTGGAGCATTAATTATCATCATCCTAGTCACTCCCACGCCTACCTACAGTCAAGGAGGCTAACTTAGCCTTCTCCTACAGTCAAGGAGGCTAACTGGAGCACTCCAGGGGTGATCTGTGTGACATTAATGCACCTAATTGCTAACTGGTGGTTACTTTCAGTTCAACCAATCAGTTACAGTCAGCTAAGGTGCCTCCATGCATTAAATATATTATTTAATCATTATTTAATGATTATTTATTATTATTTAATGAACTGGAGTCAACAAGGCGCCTTCACCAACTTCTGAAGGTCAGTTCAGCTTCAGTTAACCTCATCAGGGTTTATTGGAGTCATGCAGTACTAGCACTTGATGATTGGATTGCTATGACATGTGTTTGATCTCCTTCAGTTGAGATTCAGTAATTTATTGCACTCCAACTTCAGTTAGGGTTTGGTGATTCAATTAGGGTTTTAGTCAAGTGGTTAACTGAGTGAGATTGCATGGCAAAGAGTCAGTTAAGCTAGACTCACTCACTGAATTTGAATTGTCCCTTAGGTATTCGAATTCTTCATGGAGTTAAGCTATTGCTATGCATGGAAATTGTTATCCTTTAATGTTTATATAATATATAGAGAGGAAACCTATTTGGTGTTCCAGTTATTTCCAATTCATGAGTATTTTTCAATTATTCTTTGATGATTTTGATTCCTAGTTCCTAGATCATGTGCAAGAATTAATATGGTATCAGAGCCTGCGGCGGGACAAAGAACAATCTCTCAAGAACAAGATTTTTTGATAGATTTCTCCATGGAAAGTGAGCAATAGCTCAAAATTCCAGCATTGCACCAGAAGCCAAGGCTTACCACTCAATATCCCAAGTAAAGAACTTGTTGATCAAGCTTGCTTGATTGACTATGGTGAGTGTGATGAAAGCCTAGAATGTGCAGTCTGTCCAACCTTACGGTGCCCTTTTTGTTTTGATTTGCAGGTTTTATCAGGTACAACTTCGAATGGACTCATCAATCCCTCCTCTCCTCCCATTCACAAGCTATTTAGAATGGAAGTTGAAGATGATTGCATATCTCAAGAGACGAGGTCTCTATGAGGTGTCTATTGGAATTGGAAGAGAGACTTATGAGAATGAGAATGACTGGCTAAATGACGGTGACAGAGATTTTGGAGCAATATGTCTGGCCCTTTCTGATAGCTTGTACTTTTTTGTTGGTACTTTTTTGTTGGTTCTTGAGAGATTTTTCTTTGTCCCGCCGCAGGCTCTGATACCATATTAATTCTTGCACATGATCCAGGAACTAGGAATCAAAATCATCAAAGAATAATTGAAAAATACTCATGAATTGGAAATAACTGGAACACCAAATAGGTTTCTTCTCTGTATATTATATAAACAATAAAGGATAACAATTTCCATGCATAGCAATAGCTTAACTCCATGAATAATTCGAATACCTAAGGGACAATTTGAATTCAGTGAGTGAGTCTAGCTTAACTGACTCTTTTCCATGCAATCTCACTCAGTTAACCACTTGACCAAAACCCTAATTGAATCACCAAACCCTAACTGAATTTGGAGTGCAATAAATGACTGAATCTCAACTGAAGGAGATCAAACACATGTCATAGCAATCCAATCATCAAGTGCTAGTACTGCATGACTCCAATAAACCCTGATGAGGTTAACTGAAGCTGAACTGACCATCAGAAGTTGGTGAAGGCGCCTTGTTGACTCCAGTTCATTAAATAATAATAAATAATCATTAAATAATATATTTAATGCATGGAGGCGCCTTAGCTGACTGTAACTGATTGGTTGAACTGAAAGTAACCACCAGTTAGCAATTAGGTGCATTAATGTCACATAGATCACCCCTGGAGTGCTCCAGTTAGCCTCCTTGACTGTAGGAGAAGGCTAAGTTAGCCTCCTTGACTGTAGGTAGGCATGGGAGTGACTGGGATGATGATAATTAATGCTCCATTGATGTCAATTAAACTTAGGATAGTGGTTTAACTAGGCCAATTTGACCGAAGGAGTGAGTATGAAGGTAAATGTCTCCAATAGCAATATTTATTCCTCTTGAACACACTATTAACCATGTGATTCCTATTTCCCACTATAAAGAATACCCTCACCAACTATGTAACAAGAAGAACAACTTTCTTAAACATAGACCAAAATTAAGAACTGATTTTGCAGGAAAATTACTGTGAATGCTCTATCTAGTTGTGCCTCCTACATTTTGACTGGGAATATGACAACCTATGTCCTGGACGTGGTTGCCATGCATATTGACTAGCGGTATCATTTGCATCTTATATGGTAGAAACGTTGCCTCTTCGATGTTGTTGAAGGAATACTCTATGGGAGATAGATAGAACAAGGATATAGAAAGTAGTAACGAAATTGAATGTTGCAAAACAAACTTAATTCTTGTAATTGAATGTCAAAGGAAATAAAATTCATGTTATAGTCGTAATTACTTAAAAATGAATAATAAAGGCATAAGAAAACCACAATTAATATGAGAGTAGGCTTTAGCGTATCACCCATGCAAGCAAGGAAACTTATAACTCAATTGTAACACAATGCACTTGCATGCAGTCTAATTGCAATAAGAAATATATGTGGAGTTGACTCCTCATAGATTCCAATTCTATATTTACCCTGCAATTGAGACTCATTCACACAAATTTTTTGTGAATATTTTCTCTTCAAGTAAACAAGCCTCCCTCTCTGTTATGGAAACATTTTCCCCTTAATTATTGCACATTTTGTTTCCTTAATAATATTGACTTATTTTTGTATTTATTGCACACTTATCCTTCTAAAAAAAAACCAATGACTTCTTATGCATAACATTTCACATTATTTTTGCAATAATAAAATTTTGGGGTCACCTCTGAAGCCATACTCAAGAGAGTAGAGGTTCCTCATTTCTAAAGTTATCCTACTATGGAACACCTATTTTTACTTTGCAAATAAAAAAAATATGTTTTTCATTTCTTTTGTTCTAAAGATATAATTATTGTGTTTTTGTAAGAAATAAAACTATTTAAGCAAATACATTATCATGCCCTAGTTATGGAATTTTGGTTTCACCCCTATAACTTTAATTATTGTGGTGAGATGCCAATGATAGTTGTAAGATGCAATTCATTATTGTGTTCATCTTGAAATATAGCCCTTGATATCACTTCTTAATTAGGTAGGTGATCTTGTAACAAAATCATCAAATATCATATTATTGAGGCAAGCTTGCAATGATAACCTCTAGTGTCATTTCTTAATTATTAGGGAAAGCTAGCAATTAAAACAATTAATCAAAATGATTAATAATAGATGGTAATTTGGTGGAGCCATAGATGATTGGTCTATAAAATGATAAATTTTACATTTTAGAGCCAAGTAAGATAACCTCTGATAGAACCTTAAAATTTATGGCTTTATTCACTTATAGAGCCATCTTGTTTGACTCTTGATTCTCTCGAATCTAATATTTTTCTTCTATGTTGGGAATCTATTCAGATTCTTCCCTTCAAGTTCTCATCCTCCTTTCATAGGTTAATATACATTTTCTTGGATTATCCTTTTGAATTTGGTGATAATTAGTGTGGAAGTCTTCCCCTTGCTTTAATACTAGAAATGTTTTTAATGAATCATGTTTTTCTTGTGGTGGGGATATCCTAGAAATTTTTAAAACCCCCATTACATAAGTTACGTAAATTAAGCAACCTTTTTTGAAATTTTAAAAATTTATTATGTTCTACCTATTTTGTAAGGAGATTTAGCAAATTTTCAAATAGTTTAATTTCTCCTTTTAAAACTTTGGGAAAGTCTTCACCTTCATTTAGCAAAAAGTTGGCAGAAAACTCCCAAATGGTGGGTTTTATCCGCTGTGGTAATCTACCATTACTATCGATGACAAATATCATGAAACACCGATGAATCAATTATAATGCTCATAAAAGTGTATGAGTTGAAGCCTAGAGTCCAAATACCACTTTAATTTAGAATCATAGATGTATGACATATGAATAATGCCCTATTAGACCTTGAGAGTCCTTTCTTTAAAATTCAATATGTGACTCAAACATAGGGCTTATGCATCTTTATGGCCAAAAATAATATATATTTTATAGCACTTAGCAGTTGTCATCCATTGAAGACTATAATGCCCCAGAACATCAAAATGTCTAACAAGAAGTGGATGCTAGCTTGGAAACAAGGGTACCAAGCATAACCATGGATCTGGTTCTCTAATGAAAAAAAAATTGTTCCACTCCATTTACCTTATGGAATTTCTCTAATCTATACTTAATTACTTTTTTTGAATAATCCAATGATCTACACATTGCACTTGCAAATGAGCAGTGCAATTAATTAATCATCCACTTAGATCAAATATTATATAGAATCTTGAAGTACAAATGATTTTAAGAGATTACAATTTTATATGTGAGGATCCAATACCTCTACTATGGGATTTCAATAATATGGTTTCTTAGTATTCCTCGGTTCATATCTAGGGGTTTGGATGCCCAACATTTTTATGAATTTCAACAAGTGTGGGTGGTCCATTAATATATTATTTGTTTTTGCAACTGCTTTCCCTTTTCTCTCTTTTTTTTATTTGTTTTTACATATCATGTAGATATTCTCTTCCCTCGATTTTTTTTGGGGGATTGAACCATTTTCCATATTTAAATTCATGGGTGATTGGAGTATATACAAATGTTGGGAATATTCCATATTATTTTGCAGACTTAAACAGTGGAGAGATATTTTAGTGGATCTAGCTTGATCATTGATTATCTTTCCAAAGTACTTTAATTTCTTCTTTACTTTGATGGAATTTTATTTCCATGTTTATAGGATGTTGTCATTATATGCACTGCTTTAGGTCCTTTCAACTCACTGGAGATTATAATGATGTTATCCATTTGGACATCCAATTCGAGTAATCTTTGGCCAAGTCCCTTTTCAGGTATTAGTGTCTTTGGTTCATTAATTCCTCACAGTTAGTTTTCATATATTTTAAAAACATTAACCAAAATGTTACCATGCCATAAGTTATTTCTCATCACAACAAAACAATCATAGAATGGCTTTAGAATTATATTATCGAGTAAAATATTATTTATATATGAACATTATGTAATTTTATTTACTTTTGTATAAATTGACATGAGCTTTAAACAGTTGGAAGGAGAGGATTTCAATTTGCAAGGTTGTATTGTCACTTCGAAGAAAATATGATTTTTATTTGAATTTCACTCTGAAACACATATTGAAACCTTTAATTGATTTTGTAAATGGAGTTTAATTGATTTCATATCTCTTGAAGCCATAAGGTAGAGTTTTTTTTAGTAGGTTGTTCAAATCGGATTTCATTACAACATATACAAGTACAATGGTTTCTCTTTGCATTTGTTTAAAGCCATGAAATATGACCATAGTAGGAAGATTCAATCATGTTGGCCCTTGCTATATGTAAATACATAGACATTAAGGAATTCTGTGAATATTCAGTACAATACAGATATGGTACAATGAATGTATTGTTGACTTTATTGTATATGTAATAGCATGGTACAATATGATTGTGTATGGTTTGGCCTACCGGTAAATCTAAAAAAATGATTCAATGTTTCCAGAATTAACCCCCAAAAAAAATGCTAAAAAAATCCAAAATAAATTCTATAAAACTACAAAATTCCATTTCAAAACTTATAAATATATGGTTAATATGTTAATTTCCATTTCAATGAATTAGATTACTTTTTATGGATCAATTGTGCATGTTTCAGCTTAAATTCTTTAATTAAGGTGATTTTTTGGGAGATAATATTGGATGTCTAACGTGTTCCCGGTTGTGAGTCATGGTAGTGCAATTATGTACTTTATTTTTCTAGTGTTTCACCTCCAGAGTCCATAGTTTAAGCATAATAGATTCAAGTACTTATAATTTACAAGTTATATCTTGATTCTAGCTTGCACCTGAATTTTAATAGTGGACATAGTGATTAATAACACATTACCATGATGTAGATTATCATGGGTGTATGTTGTAGCTTTAATTCTCCTATGAATACTTGCAGAACATTTGAATAAATACTTTATTTTATTTTATAAGCAGTTTCTTATATAATTCTCTTATGAGTATTCACCTAAATTGAAACAATAGACTAGGTCACTACATTGTATATTAATATAACTCTAGATAAATTATAAAAGAAATACTACTTCTACCTATTTAAATCCAATAGATCAATTTAACAAGTTAAAACATGAAGATACTTGTAGCTAATTAAAACATAATTTTCAAGAATTAAAAGAATAAATAGAATTTTTCACCTGTAAATTCACTTAACTAAATTAGCAAAATTACTACAAGTCAAATAAGAATGAAAACCAAAAATTTAACGTACAACTAAATGAAAATAAATACTAAAAAAAGTTACAATCTAGACAAGAATATGTTGATGTATTTGTAACTTCAAAATGTATTCACTTGTATATATTGTATTGCATTGGTCCCCGATGCTCCTATCAGGGGAATCACTTGTATTTATTTGTACCCCAATGTTCCTATCCGGAGAATTACTAGAATTCATGAGGAAGTCCCCTCCGTTGTAAGTCAGGTCATTAGTACCCTAGTTGTGGTTACTCAAGCCTACATAACTGAGTTAGGATTACTTGAGCCTACATAACTGAGTCAAATATTAAGTGAATGAAAGAATATAAATAGAGAGTGAGCTTCTCTATTTGAGACACACACTCACTCAACTGCGGTGCATGAGTGAGAGAGGAAGTGTTGGCACAAGTGAGAGAGATCAGCTGTCGGAGATCATCTTTATGTTTTTGGGTTTTATTGTTGCCATTGGTGCTCATTCTATCTCTGAGGAATTTGTGGGATTTTTCCTTTATGGTTTCCCAGAGGATAAATGTTTTTGTCTATTGTCTCTCGTGATTGATTGTTGTGCATGTTATTCTCTCAGATAAGATCCTAACATCATATTCTTTAAATGATAAAATCTAAGATGGTATCAGAGCTAACCTGAGAAGAAGAAATTGTGCAACTGCAGAAGCTAGGGATTCTTAATTTTTGGGTCTCTCTCCACAATCCATCAGCAAAAGGAGGCTAGGCTGACTCTCTATTAAAGAGTGCATCTTTTTGTCGAAGCAGAAATTTATTCCGAACATTTTCAGTTTTTGGTACGGGAAATTAGGGATTTTTACAAAAGAGGAATTTTTGAGTGAGCATGGCATATGATTTCTCTCCTCATCAAAATCAAATTCTAGAGACCAAGGTCGAAGTTTTTGGTTGAGTGAAACTCCGGGAAAGTCAAACCCTAGTTTGACCCCGGGCCTGAAAAACCCTAAAATACTAAAACTGGTAGTTTTGGTACACTTGCTATATCTCGGGATTGAAGAAGTCTCAAGGGCAAAAAATTTCACAGGACGAAGATAAAATATTTATGTACCCTATGTAAAAATTTCATCCTCGTATTTTCTATATTCTAGGAGATATGATTCCTCCAAATCAGGGTTCCAACCTCTTCCAGGATTCATCCCTAAACAAGACACCTCAGGAGAATTACTATATCTCGGGCTACGAAGGTCCAAATTAAATTTTGAAAGCTGTTAAAGATAGGGCACAGAATTTAATTTATGTGGTAAGACATTCAGACCTCGAAGGTGAAATAGTGACATGTGGTAGTCCATACAAGTTCGCTATGTTGAACTGTCCTAAATTAAGTCACCGTGGGAAAACTATCATAAGTCACAATTGGTGAAACCAATTCTGATAAAACCTATGGTGTTGGAAATATAATAGATGGGGATACCTCAATACAAAATTTGAGACATAGAGGAGCATCAATTTTGGAGATACCCTACAAACAGTATCAGGAATTGCTGTAGAAGAAATTGGAAAACTAGGGCTTCCTGTTCCGGGAGTTTCCTTCCGTTGTTTTCAAAAAAGGAGTACATTGGACAGCTCGCCTTGAAGAGGTATATCTTTCTATCTAATCAGATTTTAAATATTCCAAGTTTTGAAAATTATGGTTTCTCTGACAAACCCTAGATCAGCAAGCTCTGAGACTAGGACGGACACCTCAAATCGGTAAGATCTAATATTTTATTATTTACAGTTAAGGTTCTCATTTCAAGATGACTAATCACACCAGCTTGATTATGAGCTTGGTGAAGCTGAAAAATTCCAAGCATGGAAGTATAGGATTCCACTGTTTCTTGTAGAAAATGAATTTGACCCCTACATAAGTGGAGAGGTTCCAGTTCCAGACGAAGATGAGGCTAAATCCTTACACAAGAAGAACTTGGTCAAGTCCAAGAAAATCATTGTTGATTCAATCAAGGATCACCCAATACCACAAGTGTCTTCCCTAAAGACACCTAAATAGATTTTTGATTCCTTGACCAAGATATTTGAAGGGAAGAACATAAATCAAAAGATGACTTTGAGAAACCAATTAAAGAATGTAAAGATCCAGAATATAGAGACCATATAGTCATACTTTACAAGGTTCTCTCAAATCGAAGTAGTGGATGAAGAAGTAGAGAATGTAGAAGTTGTGATAAGCACCTTGAATGGACTCCCAGGATCATGTGTGCCAGAAGGAAGTGATTAATTTCAGCAGACTCTGGGAAGAGCACACACAAGATGAAGCTCGGCTCATAATAAGAGAAAGAGAAGATGGGAGCAACTGAAGACCAAGCTCTCACGATCCAAAGGATATCCCTCAAGCAATGAGGAATATGAAGAAATCAATTCTTAAAGAACCTCTTATCCATATTAAGAATTTGGACAAGAAATGATGTTATTATGAATGAAGAAGATGATGAAGCTAAAAGAAGGAGTCTACCCACGAAACAAATAAAGATAAGTATTCAATTGTCATTTCATGATATTGTTTTGTTATGCATTTGTTTATATTCGGTTGATGTATTATGCATGATAGAATGTTTGCTATTAATGACAGTATACTACTAATATGCATATGATGGGTAAGTAGCTCATGGATCTATACAACTCTCCATTGCTACTTATCTCGAATGAAACCTCTTTGCTGACATATTGGATTAGTGCACAATATCAATGATGTCATGGTAGAGATGGAAGGCATCTAGAAAGTTTCCGTGAGATATGGATGAATGTTGTATTGGATAAAATAGTTGCATGATCATATCTTTATGCATAAGATTTTTTCATTTTGAATATGCCTTATGAAATGTTTCTAACCATAAAATTAATGCATTTTACTTGTATGAAAGATCATGTACAATCACCTACAAGAAAATAAGGACGATACTTGTCCCGAAGAACAAGTGATGACAGTTCAAGAAATAATCCAAGAATGAAGAATAATATGATGAATGCAGTTATCTGACACTATTGAGCGATATCATTGATGCAGAACCTTCTAGATATGAAGAAGTAGCCAAGAATAAAGGGAAGGAGAATACCATTTCAAGAAGAATGATGTCTAGGATGTAATATCAAGACCTTAAGGGAAGTTTGTAGTTCCATCATGCAATAGATGGAAACATCGTGGGATACAAGGAAAGATTCATAGCACGATGCTTCTTGCGGAAAGAATGAATAGACTACGAAGAGACATTTGCAGCCACTAGAAAGACACATGACAGGCAGAATCATGTGTGCAAATGAAAGAAGGCCCTGTACGAGCTCAGAAGGCACCCATGGGATAAAAAATACATGAGGAGCTTGAAGATCACTTAGAGTGATTAATATCTTAAGATTTTCTACAAGTTTGAAGATGAAATCCTATAAAGGATGACAAGCTCACAGATGGGTGCGAGGAGAACATTTTCAAGATAGAGGATCTTGGTATCCAGTGACCCTAGATGGATACCTAGAATATTAGTAGCAGAGGAAGCTACTTGTCACTCCAGTACAGAATTTTTCAATGCATAGAGTACAAAAGGTAGAGGGAGAATGATGCTCTACTTATGAGGGAGTGACTATAGAAGATCTTGATATTCGACATGGTATGACGGGATGGAAAGCCTACTGATGGCTCTAGGATTTACTGAGAGTAAAGCGAATTCCAACCTTTACTTAAAGCTTGAAGGTGGAATACCAGTGAAGCTCATGTTATATGTCAATGTCTTGTTCTTGACAGAAAAAGTGGAACTCATTAAAGTTGCATGAAGGAGACTTGCTTCCAAGTTTGAGATAAAGAAATTAGTTATGGTACTTTCTATACATGGAGGTGTTGTATAGTGTGAATGGAATCTCCCTTGGACAAGGGAAGTATGTATTAGAGACCCTAAAGAGGTTCAGGATAATGGACTGCAAGGGCATGACCACACCAATGGCATCGAACCTGAAGCTACTGAGTGATGCTTCATCAGAGTCGGTTGATGCTACGATGTATCGTCAGATGATTTTTTCCTTGATGTACTTGATGAAGAAGAGACCAGGTATTTTCTTTGTTGTGAACACATTAAGCCAGTTCCTGACAGATCCGAGACATGTTCACTTGATTGTTGCAAAGCATATTCTGAGGTACCTGAAGGGTACATTTGATTATGGGCCCAAGTATGATACGAATCAGAAGATTAACCTAGAGGGTTATGTTGATTCATATTGGGAAGTTCCATTGATAGGAAGAGAACTTCAGGGTGCTTCTTCCGTATGATATCAGGTGTGATCTCTTGGTTTAGAAAGAATCAGTCATGTATGGCACTGAGTACAGCCAAGGAAAAATATTTTGCCACTTGCTCGGCTATTTGGGAGGTAGTATGTTTCTTTTGGAAACTACTAGTTGATTTGATTGATCTGACTTGAATTTTTTTGTATGATGCAGAGAGGAGCAGTAAAGCTCCAGTATGTGATCTAGATCGAGATATCTCAAAATAGGGAGTTCTAGCAAAGCCTGTGAGACAGTTTGTCTGAGCATAAAATCCTGGTGAAGCTCGTAGATTTCTTATAAGTAAACAGTCTTGTAGGTTTTCCTCGGATGTGATCAGTCCTGGAGAAGCTCACAAGTCATCCTTGGATGTAATCAGCCCTGATGTGATTCTATGCTAGAAATGGCCAGAGTGAAGTTTGAGTACTTCAGGTATAATCTTGGTGTTCTC
This sequence comes from Pseudotsuga menziesii, assembly GCA_001517045.1. Lineage (NCBI taxonomy): Eukaryota > Viridiplantae > Streptophyta > Pinopsida > Pinales > Pinaceae > Pseudotsuga > Pseudotsuga menziesii. The sequence continues at coordinate 656,467 of LPNX011203324.1, forward strand.
CATATCAAGGTTCCTTCCAAGGGGGAGTGATGAGTCTATGTGGCATTCTGACACGGTGGTAGGTTGGGCTTCCCATGGTTAGATGTAAGTGGAGATCCATTCTGACATGGTGGTAGGCTGGGCCTCACATGGTCAGATGTAAGTGTAGATCCATTGTGACATGGTGGTAGGTTGGGACTCCCATGGTTATATTTAAGTGCAAAGCCATTCTAACATGGTGGCAGGTTGGGCCTCCCATGGTCAGATGTAAGTGCAGAGCCTTTTTGATTGACTCAGATATAAGTGTTGATCCTTTTCAACATGGTGTCAGGCTGGCCCTCCCATGGTTGGATGTGAGTGTTGAACCTTTCTGACATGGTGGCAGGCTGGGCCTCCCATGGTCGGATGTGAGTGTTGGGACTTTCTGATATGGTGGAAATATGGGCCTCCCATGGTTAGATATGAGTGTTGGAAGAGCCTTTCTAACATGGTGGCAGGTTGGGCCTACCATGGTCAGATGTGAGTGCTGGGCCTTTTAGACATGGTGGCAGGCTGGGCCTCCAATGGTCAAATGTAAGTGCTGGGAAGGCCTTCCTGACTAGGTTAGATATAAGTGTTGAAGAATATGAATATCTACCTGGAGGCTAGCCCTACAACCAGCATGAAAAAGGGATAGATCTGTAGTACTTCCTTTGATGAGAAGAATTGAGAGATAGCACCATTTGATCGAGATAGCGGAAGCAGTGATGATGATGATCCAGTGATGATCTAGCTTTGATGATGATCCATAGAAGAAGACTTGTGATGATGAATTATGTCAAGAGAATACCTTCCTAGTTAAGATGGAGTGTTGATGTATTTGTAACTTTAGAATGTATTCACTTGTATATATTGTATTTCATTGGTCCCTGATGCTCCTATCGGGAGAATCACTTGTATTTCTTTGTACCTCGATGTTCCTATCAGGGGAATTACTAAAATTCATTAGGAATTCCCCTCCATTGTAAGTTGGGTCATTAGTACCCTAGTTGTGGTTACTTGAGCCTACATAACTGAGTCAAATATTAAGTGAACGAATGAATATAAATAGAGAGTGAGCCACTCTATTTGAGACACAAACTCACTCAAATGGGGCACATGAATGAGAGAGTAAGTGCTGGAACAAGTGAGAGAGATCAACTATCAGATATCATCTTTATGTTTTCGTGTTTTACTACTGCCATTGGTGCTCATTCTATCTCTGAGGAAGCTGCGGGGTTTTTCCTTTATGGTTTCCTCGAGGATAAATATTTGTGTCTATTGTCTCTTGTGATTGATTAATGTGCATTTTATTCTCTCAGATAATATCCTAAGATCATATTTCTTAAATGATAAAATCTAACAGAATAAAATAATACAAATCATCTCATGACTCTTATACTTTCTTTTAAATATACATTTTCTTTCAAACCATGAGTCCTGATTCTAGAACTAACCTAAATCTGCTACCAGATGTAAGGAATCATTTTATCAACTAACAAAATACAAACCATGTTCTCTAAAATAAAATAAAAATAGAATAAAACCAAATCAGTTAACATTTAAATTACAAATTAGAATTTTATACACTGGGATTCAATTAACTTGCAGTTTCATAACCAAATAAATATAATTTAATCATTAATAGTGAGCAAGTATCAAACATAACTAATTTTTGGAATTAGAGTAGTTGGAAAACATTTATAAACATATAACAAGTAGAAGACATACATGAACCCCAGAGTTTAGACTTACAGTTGTATCGTAGCAACCAATGAGCAGGTTGACCAACACCAACACCAGTAACAGCACAAATTGCAATAATGTTTGGGGGAACCACTCTCCTCCTAACCAACCTCCCAGTCACAAATTGAGATCACTTGGAAATACCAAGCTAGTCAACCCAATCATCATCATAAATCTACCCACGCCCTCCAAACCTCCATCTCCTCCAAACACTGAAGACTGATGAGGAAGAGGAACAAAAAAGGAAGAAGAACCTATTCCCCTTCTCCTTCCTCCTATTTAAGCTTTTCCAATCTCCCCAAGGATGGATAGATGTCCACATGCAATAATTCCACTTAATATATAAATAGAACATAATTACATATTTTATTATTTTCCTTTATCAACCCCTTCTTCAACCTAAGCCATGATTGATTTAGCTTAATTTGTTAATTTATGCAATTACATTCTTATGAATCACATTCCCTTTAAATACTATAAATATAAACCTACATAATATAATACTATTGTGCATGGATAATACCCACTTGTGTGGTCAACACGAGTATGCCCCATGCCTACATTATAACCTCGACATTTCCCCCTAGCACTAATGCAATATGTGATAGAGGGTGTTGCATGATGTCGTGCATTCAATATTTGTAGTTGAAAGTGAAACCATGTGGCATGTATCTTGCTCATCCAACTTATTGCTCCACCAAATAGGTTAAACACACAACCACTTTGTATATTTTTTGTGATCAATATCTCCAACCCAGTTTGCATCAACAAAGTCATGTACATCTATCACTATGTTTAGTCTAGGTCCTCCTTGGTAACATATTACATAATATTTAGTACCACTCAAATACCTAAATACTAGCTTTAAGTTATCAAATTCTCCTTCCTTAGTTTGTACATATACTTTCCCAAAACTCCCATATTTGGGCAATGTATGGGCTAGTATAGACTATTGCATTTATCAAACTACCAACAACACTAGCATAGGTAACATGGTACATGTCCTCTACCTCTCGGTATGTATTTGGGCATTGTTTTGTAGATAAATTTGCACCTATAATAACAGGAACCTTGACCAGTTTACATTCATGCATCTTAAATCTCTTTGAAATTGCATCAATGTATTTCCTTTTATTTAACTAAAGTTTCCTATTTGTGAAATTTATTTTTAGACTGCATACCTAAAATAAAGTTTGCAGCACTAAGATCCTTCATGTAAAACTTAGAGGATAGTTGAGACTTAACCGCTTTGATAATATCTCTATTTGTATTTAGAAACATATCATAAACATACAATATTGCATAAATAAAGTGATCACCAACCTACTTGGAATACACATAGTGATCATCCTTTCTCTTTAGAAATTTTGGTGCTAGTATGTAAGTATCAAAATTTTGATACCACATTCTTAGGGGTCACTTTAGGCCATATATGGGGTATTTTATCTTGCAAACTAACACCCCACCCTTCACTTTGAACCCTCCAATTTGTTTCATGTCGATTTATTTTTCCAAGTCCCCATGTAGGAAAATTCTCTTTACATCCATTTGCTCTACTTCAAGAACAAATGTTGCAACAAGCAAGAATATAAATTTAATGGAATTCAATTTTGCAATAGGAGAGACAATATCACCAAAGTCCATTCCATCCACCTAATAATATAATTTTTCTACCAAGCGAGCCTTCGACATTGAGCTTCTTATTGAACACACATTTGCTCCCAATAGATTTTCTTCCATCAAACAACTTGAGAAAGTCACATGCCTCATTTTTTTGCAAAACCTTCATTTATTCTATCATGGCCTTCTTCCAAAATTTACTCTCCTTAGAATCAATTGTCTCTCTAACAATTCTAGGATCATCTTCAATAGTACATAAAACAAAATCAAAATTAAAATTAGGTGGACTATAACTTCTATGTCTACCTTCTTACTCAAATAGGTCTCCTCAAGGCCAGAGTCTGTGGTTCTTGTTCATCGTCTAACTCATCTTCATCCATTGAGTTTAATTCTTTTCTCTCCAACTCAAACTCTAGTTTTCCTTCTCTTGGTTTATATTCAAGCTTGATAGTCCTTTTAACTTTTTTAAATATCCCATCACAACTGTAAGTACCCTTCCTTATTATTAGATTCCAAAGTTTGCAATATTTTAGTACATCGTTATAACCAATGCTCCACTTTATTGTCGAGTTTGTGCCTTTTCTCCTTTAAAACATGCAAATAAGAATCACAACCAAAAACTCTAAGATGTACAAGAGAGGGTTTATTTCTATTCCATGTCTCATGAGGAGTCTTACCAACCAATGTTGATGTAGGTTATCGGATGATCACACATAGCATGCAATGTATATTGCCTCTTCCTAGATTTTGTGTTCTATGCATGCACCGCTTAGCATACTTCTTGCCTTTTCCATTAGTGTCATGTTCATCCTTGGAGTTGTATTTTGTCATGTTATTTTGCATTGTTTGCAAAGGTGCTCAAAATATTTCTAACATAACTCTCCTAAATTATCAATTTAAACACTTATATTTTATTCTCTGCTTAGTTTTCTACAATAGCTTTGAAATCTTTGAATTTTCCAAAAACATCATATTTCTTCTTCAGGAAATACAACCATGTTTTCCTATGATAATTATCTATAAATGAGATAGTACAAAGATACTCATAAATATAGAGCAAATACAGGTCCATACACATCATTATATATCAATGCCATGATTCCTTTTACCCTTGTAGCACTAGATGGGAATGTCACTCGATTTTGATTACCATATACAAAGTGTTCATGGAAATCAATATCTAAAGAAAAATCATGGATACCTTCAACAATATATTCACCATGCAATGTACAAGACCCTTCTCTCCAATATGTATCACTCTTTGTGTTATAACCCAATAATTTTCCTATGGTTGTGGTAGGAGAATCACTGGGGTAACCACTTCAAACCAATATTTATACTGTATTCTAGCCTATACAGTCAGAGAGGGGTATCTCTTTGTCACAAGGTCATTCACATACGCATATAGATTTAAATAAGCATCCAGAAGGCTAAATTTATGAGGGGGGCTGATTTTTAGGGTTTAAAAGAGTGTAAGACAATCAAATGTCAAATACCATTGGGAAATGGAGTCACAAACTGAATCATTCAAGGGTATTACAGTGAAAATGAGTGGGGATTTTCCTTTGTAATCTGAGGCAAATTGGGTGTCACATTCAGTCAAATATCTTCAAGTGGTGGTAGGAGAAAGGAGAAATAGCCCAATGAAGAAAGATGCACCTATCTATGGGTGACTCTCTTGCACCACCTTTAGCAGAAGAAACAATAAAGGCTAATAACTAAAACATAGCACCTAACATAGGGTTAATTCTATGACAGTCATCATGAACACATCACAAATGCAATATCTGATGCAAGGAGCACTTAATGAAATGAATTCCTCGCATACAACTAGAAAGCATTATCATAAAATTACACAAATGAAAATGATGCAAACAGGAAACACAAACTGAACATGGAACACCGTGATGAATCTCAGAAACACAAAAGAATATTTCTCATTAACACTTCCAAGAAAGCTATAGAGCCACAAAAACCAAGCACACGTGGCTTCAAAAAAATGAAAGTCCAATCCTTTCTTCCTCCATAGAGGTTACATTTATAGATTACTGAGCTCCCGAGACCAACCCTGAAACAGAGCCAAATTTAGTTACAAAAATCAGGAATCAAACCCACACACATAAAATCCTAACGGATTCTGATCTGGCAGATTCTTCATGATCACAAAACAAAACAAGAAAGAATGCTTGGATGCGCGTGATGGACAAAAATGGGAGAACCAGACACTTAGAACTCAGTTCTTCCTGATCAAAAATGATGGTTTCAGAGCACCTCCAACGGCATGCAATAGCTTCAATCTTCCTTGCATCTTCCACCTACAAAATAAACCTCATACGCAGATCTTGATCTATGAGAAATATTAACCGTCCAACGATGCATCCTTTAGGTAATTTCAAAATCCTCCAAGTTGATAAACTTCTTGCTCCTTTCCATTGCAAAATTGATTCTAACCATAGATCACAAATCCTCCAAGATCGTTGTCGTTCAATATTGTCGGGTCATATATCTTGTGGATCGTAGAAAGCAGGATTCAAACTTTTTACAACCAATTTTATGTGTTTTTGCCTTTCCACTCCCACCTTTATGCTCCTTTCTGAACCGTTGATATTTGGCAGAAACTCTCCAGACCGTCGATCTTAAGGAAAGCATAAAGCGGGATTCCAATCTTTTTATAACCAAACTTTGTATTTCCGCTTTTTTATCTCTGCTCTTCTACCCTTTTTTGAGTCATTGATATTCGGAGGAAGCTTTCTGAACCGTCGATCTTGGACTGTGGAAAGTAGAAGTCGGGTTTAGCAAAGTTTATAACCAAATTTTTTCCCTTTTCTACTTCTGCCTTATAGCTCCTCGCTTTCTCATGGATCGTTGATTTATCCTAGTACCACCCCTGACCGTTGGATCTCATAATGCAGAAAATGGAAATCGAGTTTACTACTTTTCATAACTGATTCTTTTCCTTTTCTGCTTTTTTACTCTGGATTTTTGCTTGGCGAAAATTCTTTTTGGCCTTTGATTTTTCTTTGTTATTCATCCAAGTCATCCGTTCTGGTCATCTTTTGACCTTGATCATATTTTTCATATTTAGGCATGCTAAAACTCTAGATTTTTAATAATTTTTCTCTTCAAAACACTGGATAAACCCCTTAGAACATGCAGAAACCCCATCAATATCCTTCAGAGTCATGTGATATGGAAAATTTTCAGACCTTACCCTTTCTTTTACTGGTCTGGACCTTTGCAGGGGAATGAGTGCAGATGCCTATGTGAAAATCTTCAAAATTTAGCACATGTACTAATAGCGGCTCCAACTCGGGGATTTTATCCTCCCGGTTAGGTAGCAAAGAACCCCATAGACCAGGTTCTTGTTCCATTGGGATGGTCCCAATATTTTCCCAAAATCCCTAACATGCTCTAAAAAAAAACTTGAATCGATACAGGAAAAAAACTAAAAATTGGCTAAAAGGAATGCTCGCCATGTTGATATTATTCATACCTACCTACCCTACCTACTGAACAACAATGCCGAATCAAGTAAATTCTGACTTCCAATTAATCCAATCAAGCAACTGATCTAATGATTGGGCCTCTTCAGCATGCTTGATCCAAATCAGAAATGAAGAACTGAATGGTAAAAGGTTATGATAGAAGACCTAATATTTACTACAAACACATAACCAACCATTCCCACTACAAAATGTCTCCACATATTCAACCACTGGGTCATGACAGGCACATAACAGAAACCTTTGCAGGATGTGATAGGCAGTTTGACAGGGTGCAGGAGGAGTTACAGTTGGGGCAGCCTTGTCATGACAGGCACCTGCGATAATTTATGTTACAGGCTGCTCCAAATGTAAATTTTATAGCATCATGTTAAATTGATTTTCAAAATAACCATGCAAGGAACTCTCATGATGATTTTCAAATGGGATTTCAACAACTTGATTCAAAATTTCTGCATTCACAGCCTCATTCTTTTTATACTTTTCAAAAGAAATATAATTATGTTCATCAAGCAAAATAAATTTTTCTTGACATAAAGTTTCTGATTCTGAAAAACATAAATAAACATCCCATTTAGAATCCTTATCTTCTTCTTAGCGGTTTGATCCTTCATTACAAACTGTTGGTTCTTGAGGTGCATTATCCTAGTAGCTAACCTCGCATTCATCATATATAGGCATGCTCAAATCTCCTTTAAAAACATTACTAACAGAATTTTCAACATGATGACTGCAACCTTCATAAAGAAAATTAGTATGGCCCTCTTCCTGCACATCACCTTCCTACCTATCATATATAGGTGGGCTAAAATTTTCTTCAAAACCACCACTAACAGAGTTTGGAACCGCCTGATTGCATTCTTCATAAAACATATTATGTCTTTGAAGAAGTTGGTGCTACAAAAGGGTGTTTTCTAATTTAACAAGGGCATCCTCCTCTTGTGAAAAAATTTAAGGAGCTGAATGATATGAGGGACAATCTAAGTGATATTCCCCACTTCCTTATAGGCCACACAAATATTGACAAAAATGATGCAAACTATCATTGGTTTCAAAGAAAGAAATATAGTTGGTTGAATCAGATTTTTGGCTTATGTCCATTTCAGTCAAGGAATACATTACCAAGGGCTAAGGATTTTCTTGAATATCATGGTAATTGGTTTGTCTTTATTTTTTAGATGAGTATTCATGTAAGATTTCTAAAATCTCATCATCCAAAAACTCCTCCTCACCATATATGTTTTTCAGTTGTTCAATGAAACCTTTATCATGCATGCAACAATTTTGAACTAGCAGCAAGGACGGGTGTTGATTTTTAAAATGCTCATGAAATACTGAATGAAAGTCTTTAATGGAATATAAAATTTCTGCTGGTAATCCCTCATACCATGAACTTGCATTTCCTTCTAAACTAACCATGAACATTTTCATTAAGGAATCATCACACAATTCAACTCCGAGCTTATATATATGCTTATGAAATCTAACCAAATGAAGGCCGACATCATCATCCTTTTGATATTTGGATCTTGGAAGACATGCTTTCCAATCTATATTAGGTATTCGATTTGGAAAACCATGAATGTGAGCATGATTCATAGGAGCATACCTTACAGCTATAGAACTCATCTTGATGATGAAGAAGTTGCATCGCTCCTCAAAGTATGCAAATCCCTTTGATAGTGGAGCTTCCATAGAACATTATGAAGACCAGATTCTTTACATATGGAGTCACCAGGTGAAATATGCATGACCTTCTTGATGTTTGATCGTTGTTCACCATCAACAATCAATTATGCATCTCTGTAGCTCATACCCATGGGGTGATTTTAACCTTTGCTCCCCGGTGTGCTCGTCAGTATTTCCTAGTGGAGTCACCTTCAAAAAATTTGAGTGGACTCTCCATAGCATATACAGCTAGCATGTGTCTAGGACTGGCTTCTCAACTAGGTCCTAGAACTAAAAAAATGTCATTTTTCCAAGGAGATAATAGTGATTATTCCTCAGCAACAGTGCCAAGATGTTATCACCCAATAATTTTCCTATGGTTGTGGTAGGAGAATCACTAGGTAACCATTTCAAACCAATATTTAGACTGTAATCTAGCCTATACAGGCATAGGTATCTCTCTTTATCACAGGGTCATTCACATACGCATATAGCTTTAAACAAGCAATCATAAGGATATATTTCTGGGGAGAGCTGATTTTTAGGGTTTAAAAGAGTGTAAGACAGACAAATGTCAAATACCATTGGGAAATGGAGTCACAAACTGAATCATTCAAGGGTATTGCAATGAAAATGAGTGGGGATTTTCCTTTGTAATCTAAGGCAAAGTGGGTGTCACATTCAGTCAAATATCTTCAAGTGGTGTTGGGAGAAAGGAGAAAGAGCCCAGTGAAGCAAGAGGCACCTATATTTGGGTGAATCTCTTGCACCACCTTTAGCAGAAGAAACAATAAAGGCTAATAACTGAAATAGAGCACCTAACAGAGGGTGAATTCTATGACAGTCATCATGAACACATCACAAATTCAATATCTAATGCAAGGAGTGCTTAATGAAATATATTCCTCACATACAACTAGAAAGCATTAGCAGAAACTTACACAAATGAAAATGATGCAAATAGGAAACACAAACTGAACATGGAACACCGTGATGAATCTCAGAAACACGGAACAATATTTCTCATTAACACTTCCAAGAAAGTTGCAAATCCACAAAAACCAAGCACACAGGGCTTCAAAAAAATGCAATTCCAACCATTTCTTCCTCCATATAGGTTACATTTATAGAGTATTAGGATCTCGAGGCCAAACCCAAAATAGAGCCAAATTCAGTTACAAAAATTGGGAATCAAACCCGCACACATAAAATCCTAACATATTTTGATCTAGCAGATTCGCAATGATCACAAACCAAAACAGGAAAGCACGTTGGGATGCATGTGATGGACAAAAATGGGAGAACCAGTCACTTGGAACTCAGGCCCGCCTAATTGAAAACGATGGTTTGGAGAACCTCCAATGGTCTACAACAGCTTCAATATTCCTTACATCTACTTCCTATGAAACAAACCTCAGCCATATATCTGGATCTACGAGACATCTTAACCGTCCAATGATGCAGCCTTTAGCCAATTTCGCAATACGCCAACTTGATAAACTTCCTACTCCTTTCCATTGCGAAATCAATTCTGACCATAGATCACAAATTTTCCAATATCTCTGTTGTCCAATCCTGTTCGGCCTACCTGATTTAGCAGCCACAAAACATTTATTCTTTCATGCATGTTGTGGCTGCGAAATGAATACCCACCATAGATATTCAAATCCTACAGATTGTCACCATTGAGATATGCATGCACTAAGAAATTATGCATATTTTAAAAACTAATTACACCATGCACTTTCAATATGTGGAATCAACCTCAGTTGTTGATCTTCCACATCATCAAATCTCAGTCATCGAAACCTGTGCCTCGTACTGAATTCCACAGATCTGAAATGTTCATTTATCCGCACATGTTGAATCAGCAGAATTATTTTCCACCATATATCTGATTCTACCTTTAATCTATTTCGTCGAAAACCACTGGGTTTACCAGATTTTGCAAATCGGGAGAGCTACTTATCTCGTGCACATGTTGATCTTTTTTGCATCATCGATATTTGGAATACACTCTCTGAGTCGTTGATCTGACATCAAGTTGATTAGCCTTATAAAATATCGCGCGCTATAAATGTGACTTTTGTACCTCGAATCTCTAAGCATGATATCCAATGTGGAGGGGACACATCATTTACACATGTTTCTCATCGCGTCGGCCTTCTCTAACTTTGAGTGTGCAAGTTCTCTTAGTGATTTTCATGCACACGATCGGATCTCATCAGAGATGCGTGAATGGACGAGATATGTTGATCTTCGGCGGAAGCTTCCTGGACCGTCATCTTGTGGATTGTAAAAATCAGGATTCCAACTTTTTACGACCAAATTTTATGTGTTTCCACCTTTCCGCTCCCTCCTTTATGCTCCTTTCAGAACTGTTGATCTTTGGAAGAATCTCTCTAGACCGTCGATCTTGCAGAAAGTGGAAAGCGGGATTCCAATTTTTTTATAGCCAAACTTTGTATTTTTGCTTTCTGATCTCTGCTCTTCTACTCTTTTTCGAGCCATTGACCTTCGACGAAAGCTTTCTGAACCGTTGATCTCAGACTACAGAAAGCGGAAGTCGGGTTTACCAACTTTTATAACCAAAATTTTTCCCTTTTCCACCTCTGCCATATAGCTTCTCTCTTTCACCTGGACCGTTGATTTATCCCGATGCCACCCTTGATCTTCATATCTCAGAATGTGGAAAATGGAAATCGAGTTTACCACGTTTCATAACTGAGTCTTTTCCTTTTTCGCTTTTCCACTCCTAATTTTTCCTTGGCGGAAATGATTTTTGGCCTTCGATTTTTCTCTCCTATACATCTAGGCCGTCCATTCTGGTCAGCTTTTGACCTTGATCATATTTTTTATATATAGGCATATTTATAAGGCTAAAAATCAGGATTTTTAATAATTTTTCTCTTCAAAACACTGGATAAACCCCTTAGAACATGCAAAAACCCCATGAATATCCTTCAGAGCCATGTGATATGGAAAATTTGTAGACCTTACCCTTTCTTTTACTGGTTTGAACCATTGCAGGGGAATTAGTGTAGATGCCTATGTGAAAATATTCAATATTTAGCACAAGTGCTAACACTTTGATTCCAAACAATTGTCTTCTCTGCAAGAAGAGTGGGAGTTCTATCAGTTCCAGTTTTAGGAACAACAACAGTGTTACACCCACTAGTGATAGTACATCCCAATGGATTGTATGGATTCCATCTTGAACTCCCCTCATCAAAACCATTGCTCTGAGAACCATCTTGCATGTATCCTTTTCAAATACAGTATGCAGACTCACATTACCTATGTTAATCAGATATCAAGTTTTTGGAAAAACCTAAAATATTCATAAAGCCAAGAATGGTTTAACCTATCCATACTTAAGCTATCACCAAACATGTCCATGTCTTGTAGACTTAGTTGTTGAGTCATCTCCCAAGAATACATCACCTGCATTATACTTTTCATATTCACAAAACCACTCCATGCGAGGAGCCCTATGAAAAGATGCACCAGCATATTGACCATGCTACGTGATCTAAATTTGTACTTGTAGGTGTAGGTTCCAGGTACACATACCCTCCCTTTGGAAAATATGTTTTTAACAAAAAAAAAGCAACAAATCCCTTGTTTTTATCAACGTATGTTTATCTGCATTCTTATAATTCCCACCTTTACCACATCTCCAATATTTTCTTATAGGTTTTCCTGGATATTTAGATCAACCTCTAGATTTATATTTGTCCCCAAATGACTTATTATTTATTATTTATGTCTACATAGCAACCTCTCACAAATAAGGCATCATTGGTTTGACAGTCCATGGTTTCCACCTCATCTCATTCGATCAAAATTATGCAACTACATCATCAAGGTTTAATGTATTTGTACTAATACAAATAGGTACAACTATGTTGTCCCATGAATCTAGTAAATAACATAACAGATTAATACACTCACTACAAAATTTGAACCCAAAATTCGATGAGAAAATATGACGACATCCAACGAAAAAGACTATGTCATTGGATTTCACCTTCAAAATTATGAAATTTGATTAAAAAATTTTAAATTGATAGAACGACATGTCGTATTTTAGATGTACGTCGCATATCTGACGACAATGTTATAACGATAACTATGCATCAAATTGTCGGATATCCGAAACATTTTGACATGTTTGGTATATAAGCGATGGTTTGCGGAAATTATTTTATTGTTTGATGGACGGTTTGTGGAAATAGTGATGTGTGGAGCTTGATTTTTTAAGATCGATAATCTCCATTCAAGCTCTTTGTGAGAAAATGTTAAATAGAAATATTCATGATCCAAACGAACACAATCGACAATTTCTTGCTAGATTGTGGGATGGAATGAAAAGAAAGGGTGATGGGAAATGTTATTGTCCATGTAGTCAATGCATAGGATTTAAAAGGAGAAGAATAAGGATCACAACAGCCAAAAAACATTGTAGGGAACATGGACATGTTGAGGGGGTCCATGAATATCGTCCATTTGTAAGTTTTGCAATATAAATGTATTTATATTGATTTCTTTGGTAAATGTATATATTATTTTAATATTTCTTATATTAACTTATATATGTTGATGTTTTCATGAAATTATAAAGGAAAAATATCCTACGGCATATCATCCAGAGGAAGTGCTTTCAGAACAAGTATCGAAGAAACATGGAGCTATGAATAATGGAGAACAATTTAATGATAATATTTAAGAATATGATCATACTAATAACATAGTTGAAGATGATGGTACAAATACACTGATCCATGATTCATTTAATGTTAGAATGGATGATTATCATGATCATGATCATGAAAATATTGATGACTTTGATGATGTTCATGATTCACCTCTTCTTGAGAAGGCATACGAACCCTTTTATGAAGGCTCCAACACAAATTTTATCTCTACTATATTGTTGATAATGAACTTGAAGGTTATGAATGGTCTTTCAAACATATCACTCACACAGATGTTAAGGTATGTAAAACATTCCATCACATATATATGATCATGATAAAGGTTATCTTTGTTCCTCTAATAATTTTATTTTCAATTCATAAGTCAAATAGATTCGGATGAAATGTGTTTCATTAATATTATTTATATATTATATTAACTAGATTTTTATTTTAATTTGTTGTAGCTTGATAGCTAAATTTTTGTTACCACCATCAAATATTTTACCTCGCACATATCGATATTTATCTTCCATCATGAAAGAAATTGGAATGTAATGTGAAGCAATTCATGCATGCCCCGATGACCATGTTATATATTATAATCAGCATGAATTTGCAACAGAATGTCTGAAATGTCATATCAGTAGATATCGAACAAATCAAGTAACAAAAAAGGTATCTAGCAAGGTTATTCATTATATTCCCATTATTCCACATTTGCAATGACTGTTCAAGTGTAAAAACATAGCGCAATTTATGGATTACCATGCAAGGAACAGAAGTCAAGCTGGCATTATTCGAATTCCTGCATATGGGTCTACATTTAGAGATATGGAGGAAAAATAGCCTCAATTTAAAGAAGAACCTCGTAATATTAGGATTTATTTGGTAGCATATGGTGTCAATCCATTTGCAGAGATGATATTTTTTTACTCTGTGTAGCCTATTTTTGTTATCAACAATAACATTCCTCCATGGTTGTCAATAAAGGGGGAGCACATAATGTTGTCGATGATTATTCCAGGTATGTTGTGTCTATAGGTTTTTTTTAATGTAGTGGCATCTCATTTTTCGTGTTTTGTTTACTAATGTCATATATATATATTTTATTTTCTCTTGTGCATGGTTCATATATCTAAATGGTACTCATAATTATATATTTTATATGTTCAAATCAATCAAGTAAGTACCAAGTTAAAGATATGAATGTATATATCGAACCTCTTATTTACGAGCTACTAAAGTTATGTAATGGCATCACCATGTATGACGTATCTATATCAATACGACAAAGGAAATTTCAATTCCATGCAATGCTTGTATGGACAATACATGATGCCCTAGGGTTAACCCATTTTTGCGGTTTGTAATTATAAGTTCAACTTTAATTGCATTTAATTTTATGAACTAATTAATATACTATGCATGCATGATTTTTTAAATATTCCATTCATTTTACATACAATTATAATTGACATAGATATTCCATCTCTTTATGTAGGTATTCAGAGAAAGGGAAAATTTGCATGTCCAATTTGAGGTCCTAAGATCAAATCTCGTCGTTCAAAAATCTTAGGAAAGGAGGTATTTGATGAGTATGGGAACTTCCTCTCTAAGAATCATAGGTATCGAACTACAAAAAAAAAATATTCAATGGGAAGCAAGAGACTGCATTAAAACCATAGAGAATGACACCTCACATATGGAAATTGCAATATAATAGAAATCATCAAGGTACGTATGGATCATCGTATATGAAATGTTATGTTTTTTTATTGTGTATTGTTTACTGTAATTGACATTGATTTCTATAATTTCTTTATAAACTATGATTCATGATGGTCACCATGATAATGAAGGAATTAATGGGCTTCCACGAGGAATGAAAAGTTATCCTAAGCAATTCAATAGGTTTCCCTACTATGAGCACCTAAAAATTGCTCATTCGTTTGATACAATGCATATCGAAAATAATGTGACTGAATCATTATGGCAAATATTGGATGGAAGGAGTGAGAAAGAAAAATTGTCAAAATTTACAAAGACATTCAAGAAGGAAACCATGCAATGAAAGACGTCATTCAATTTCATAGCAACGGAGACCAAATTAATATAAACTCACTTCCATGGATGTTAATGGAGCAGCAAAGTAATGTTGTAAAAGAAGTCATGAAAAAAATTAAATTTCCCTCGGGATTTTATGCGAACATGAAGAATATCATAACAAAGAAAGGTGATTTTGCGGGGGTGAAAATGCATGATTGGAATGTCTTCATGAAGGTAATTATTATGGTGTCCATATAATTATTGTTTTTTTTATTCCAATGCTTATTTTTAGTATTTTGTTTCTCTACTCTTTTTTAAAAAATGAAACGATTTGTATATTGTTACAGTATGTTCTACCTCTCTCTCTCCCGGACAACTTTGAC
The DNA here is from genome assembly GCA_001517045.1 of Pseudotsuga menziesii. NCBI lineage: Eukaryota > Viridiplantae > Streptophyta > Pinopsida > Pinales > Pinaceae > Pseudotsuga > Pseudotsuga menziesii. The sequence goes on from LPNX011203324.1 coordinate 672,130, forward strand.
AACAATGTAAAACAAGTTATATATAATATTGGGAAATACATCAGGTAAGTAGTGATTTTTTGCATATCCTTAGTGTTTGTTTAATTCACCGTAAAACTTATATTTTATTTTTGTGCACTAATTCATGTTATGTAATATAATGTTTTTTTTGTTAAATCTCGTGATTGGTTTGCATCACTTGTAGATGGTTGTCATCTAAAAAAATACATAAAGAAGATATAAAGTATTGGAGGAGAGAAATTCATCATCTCATGTGTGAAATGCAAAAGCATCTACCTTTGGCATGTTTCAATGCACATGAATACTACCTCATACACCAAGTTGGGGAGATTGAATTGTGTGGACCTGTGCACTCAAGGTCCATGTGGATGGTTGAGAGGCTCTTGAGATTTATGAAGGGTTTGGTTATACAACAAGAATGTGATGAGGCTTCTATGATGGAGGGATATATGGTATACCAAAACATGTTATATATTAGTGAATAACTTCTTAATTTAGTGTCAAAACTCAATTTATGTCGCATTTGCGATCCATACTCCAATAACAATTTTGAAGGGGAAAGGTAGATCAAGGAAGGTGAAAGGTAATTATTAGCTAGTGGATATTAATTAATATAATACATTTGAATGTTGAATTTTTTTGTATATAAATCATACATATTTTATTTTTATATTCAATATATTGCATCAATTAAGAGTGTATACTTTGTTAAGTGAATATATATTTGTATTGAATTTTAATTTTATTGTCATCAAACAATTGATCGAGAGTGGGATACACTTCATTTATATATAGCAAACAACCTTGACTAGATGAAGGTATCGATTGCACGATGTGAACAATCTGGTCATGGAATATCATGGAAAGGTGTGGCTTCATTGGTTAAAGAAGCACATTGCAATGGAGATACCAATCTTACACAAAGCGAAATTGATTTAGCATATAGTTTAAAAGATAAGCAGGAAAGCATATTAATCAACCACACTATTATTTTTTTGCAAATATATTGATGTGGACGTGGACTTTTTTCCATGTATGGCATAAACATGCACTTAATCATAAATATTGGATCATTATGTAATATTTCCATGTATGGATTATTGTAGGTAAAACACCATAAGGCTATGTGCTACAATGGTTGTAGATATCGTATCAAAAAGTTGTATGAAATGAAGTAAACATTAGATTGTGGGATATCTGCAGTATTTAAGGTGGCCAATGTTTCCTCAAGAAGTGGCTCACATCCAAAACTCTCAGAAAATTGATACTATGGGTATCTAGAAGATATTCTTCAGTGTGGATTTAACTCCTTAAAGGTACTTATGTTCATTGTCAAATGGTACAGGTTACAATTGAATCGACATGATCCCGATAAAACTATTATTGAACATGATAATATATTTACCATGGTAAATACAAGGTTTTTTGAGCCAGAAATGGATCCCTATGTTCTTCCAAACCAATGTGAACAGGTATTTTACTCTGAGGTTCTAGGTAGAGTGGGTTGGTCATTTGTTGTGAGACACAATCCAAGGGGAAGGCTAGTAAAGTATAAGGTAGAGGAAGGTAGTGAAGATGGTCTCGAGGAAGAATATGGTGTTAAATATGATCAACATGAGTTAGATGATCATGTTCCAGAAGAAGATGTCGAATAATTAGTTGAATCAGATGATGTAGAAGACAATGTCCATGAAGTTGATATCGATGATGACATGATGATCGTAACTGACATCGATGACGATGATGATATGGCCAATCCTTACAATGTTGACTTTGGATCATATTATACAAATGATGACTTGGATGAAGAAGATGATGAATCCCATTGAAGTGTATGAGGTATGTAGTAATATATCTACTCTATATATTTTGATTTAATATTGCGATAGAAATATTGAATTTTATTGGTACGTATAAATTAATTGTTTCTTAGTGTTTTTCCATTTTTTTGTAGGTTAGAATATGTTATAATTAGAACATTTCTTCCTATAAAGTATGAAAAAAACACATTTATTTATTTTTTACATAGATTTTGTCGGGTTATGGGGAATTGAGAATGATGTGAGCGGGGGGAGGGGCCATAAGAGCTACCACCTTCATGTGGTTAGAATTTTTAATTATAGAATATAAATCATTCTCTAAACAAAGAGAATATCGGTAAGTAAATGCACAATTATCATGCTAACCCAAATGGCATGCTTGCTCATGTACTGCATGGGTCCAACGTTGAAATTTTTAAATTTATGCTAGTTTCGACTGAAATTTTGCATGGTTAGACTTGATGCATGCATTGACAGTGTGGGAGGGTTTCTAGAATCAAACATGACTGACACTAACAATTCAAGCATCAAAAACCACACCTGTAGATTAATTAATGTGGTACATGGGTCCAACGTTGAAATTTTTAAATATGTGTTATCTTTGACTCAAATTTGGCATGGTTAGACTAGACATGTGCATCGACAGTGTGGGATGGTTTCCATACTCAAACATCATCATCATCATCATCGGCATCACCCTCATCCTCGTTAACATATTCATCATCGTCATCTTCTTCATGATCATTATCATCTTCATCATATTCATAATATTCATCATCATCATCATAATATTCATCCTCATCATCATCTTCGTCATCGTCGTCATCGTCGGTGGTATGGTGAGGTCATCGAATTCATCATCAACAACATCATCATTGTCATTGTTAGCATCATCAACATCATCAATGTTTTTTTTGTCATCATCATCGTCACCATTATAGTCATCATATTTATCGTCTTCATTATCATCATTTTCGTCATCATCATCATTATCATCATCGTCGTCGTCGTTGTCTCCCTCTTCCTCATTAACATCATCATCACTATCATCATCCTCATCATCATCACCAT
>LPNX011203324.1:677520-915248 GCA_001517045.1 Pseudotsuga menziesii
TCACAATCATCAGCATCTTCATCTTTACGATCATCTATGGTACCATAATCATCATCATCATCAATGGTCATGATAATCACCGTCATAAGAAGTTTGATATTTGATATAATTTTTCGTCAGTGGTATGGCGAGGTCATCAGATTCGTCATCTTCACCATCAGCATATTCATCATATTCTTCATCGTTATCGTCGTCATCATCGTCATCACCATATTCATCATCATCTTCATCATCATCATCATCTTCATCATTGTCGTCGTCATCACCCTCTTCCTCATCAACATCTTCATCATCATCATATTCTTCATCGTCATCATCATCATCGTCATCACCATCATCATCATCATCATCATCATCATCATCATCATCATCATCATGATGTTGGTCATCATCATCTTCATCATCATCATTATCATCATCATCATCTTCATCATCGTCGTCATCATCGTCGTCATCTTCATCATCATCATCGTCATCATCATCACCATAATCATCATCATCTTCATATTCATCATCATCATCATCATCTCCATCACCATCATCTTCATCTTCATCATCATCATCATCATCTTCATCATCATCGTCGTCATCGCCATCACCATCTTCATCATGATCTTCATCATCATCATCGTTGTCATCATCATCATCTTCATCATCATCATCGTCATCGTCATCGTCATCATCATCGTCGTCGTTTTAGGATATCCAACGCAGATACCTAGAAAGACTAACGGCATTTGGCTTCAATGGTTTGGAAATCTCATCGGATTCTTTTGAAGGTCACATCAGATATCTACCGAAATTACATTATAATAAGTACAAGTCAGTAGTATGGCGAGGTTATTGGATTCATCATCATAATCATCATCATCATCATCATCATCATTGTCATCACCATCTTCGTCGTCGTCATCTTCATCATCATCATCGTGGTCGTCATCTCCATATTCATCATCATCTTTGTCATCATCATCCTCATCATCACCGTCTTCATCATCAACATCTTCATAATCATCATCATCATCATCATCATCATCTTCATCATCATCATCAACATCGTCATCACCATCGTCATCATCATCATCATCATCATCATCTTCATCATCATCTTCATCATCATCATCATCATCATCATCATCATCATTATCATCATCGCCGTCGTCGTCGTCGTCGCTGTCATCATCATCATCTTCATCATCATTATCTCCATCACCATATTCATCATCGTCGTCGTCGTCATCATCGTCATCATCATTGTCATCGTCATCGTCACCATCACCATCGACGTCATACTCAACCTCATCATCATCCTTAGCCTCATCATCATCATCATCATCATCATCATCATCATCTCCATCATCATCACCATCATCATCGTCATCATCACCATCATCATCATCACCATCATCCTCATCATCATCATCGACATCATAATCAACCTCGTCCTCGTCCTCAACCTCATCATCATCAATATTATAATCATCATAATCATCAATGTTATCATTATCCTCATCATGATGTTCATCCTCCTCATCATCATCATGTTCAACCTCGTTAGAATAATTGCAATCATCAACATATTCATCTTTATGATCATCAATGGTATCATAAGCATCATCATCATCAATGGTATCATGATAATCATCACCATATTCATCCTCGTCTTCATCATGGCTATCATCATCATCATCAGCATCATTGTCACCATCATCATCACCATCATCATCATCGTCATCATCCCCATCAACATCATCATCATCATCACCATCATCATCACCACCATCCTCATCATCATCATCAACATCGTCATCCTCATCCTCATTATTATAATCATCGGCATCTTCATCCTCATCAACATCATCATTAGAAAAATCATCATCGTCATCGTCGCCATCATCATCACCATCATCGTCATCATCATCACCATCTTCATCACCATCATCCTCATCATCATCATCGGCATCTCCATCATCCTCATCATCATCGTCGTCATCATGATGTTCATCCTCATGAGTCATCATCGTCATCAATGTTATCATCATCATCATCATCATCATGTTCATCATCATTAGAATAATCACAATCATCAACATATTCATCTTTATGATAATCAATGGTATCATAATCATCATCATCATCATCACCGTCATCATCGCCACCATCCTCATCCTCATCCTCATCATAATCATTGTCATCATCATTAGCATCATCATCATCATTGTCATCATCGCCATCGTCATCGTCACCATCATCGTCATCGTCACCATCATCATCGCCATCATCGTCATTGTCATCATGATTTTCATCCTCATCATCATCATCGTCATGATCAATGATATCATCATTGTCATCATCATACTCATCATGATGTTCATCCTCATCATCATCATCACGTTCATCCTCATTAGAATAATCACAATCAACATAATATTCATCTTTATGATCATCAATGGTATCATAATCATCATCATCATCAATGGTATCATCATAATCATCATCATCTTCATCCTCATCGTCATCATGGCTAGCATCATCATCATCGCCATCATCGTCATCATCATCATCATCATCATCATCACCATCATCATCGTCATCATCGTCGTCGTCATCGTCAACATACTTTCCATCAACGTCATCATCATCATCATCGGCATAAACATCGATATCATCTTTGTCGATATTAGATGATATATAACAAAAACATAAAAAATAAATAAATAAAATAAACATAATAAAAAAATATTAGAGGATATATAAAAAAAACATAAAACATAAAACAATTAAAAAATAAAAACATAATACAAAATAATAATAAAAACATAAAACAATTAAAAAACAAAACATAATACAAATAAAAAACAAACCATAAAGCACAAAACATAAAACATTAACCATGGTTCCCATAATCAACAAAACAACACAAAGCAAACCCCGCGCTCACCCACAATCCCTCGGCTCTACAGAGGAGACCGTGACTGGTGCCCACAATAGACAAAGAAGATAGGTCTGCAAAGGATACCCTCATGCATAGAGGAGATAGTGGAGACGCACAAAGACCCATAAGCCCCAAGCACAAAGGAGGTAGAGGAGGCCCGCATAGATGTCTTTGGTAAGTTCAATTCCTAACAAAATTCTAATTGCTTTCAAATTATTTACAGTTGGTCAATCAATGGTATTTTGACTAGAATGTTCACAATTCCAATCCCTCATCTCTACAGAGAAGACCGTGACTGGTGCCCATAATAGAAAAAGGATATCGGTCTGCAAAGGATACCCTCGTGCATAGAGGAGACGGTGGAGACGCACAAAGACCCATAAGCCCCAAGCACAGAGGAGGTAGAGGAGGCCTGCATAGATGTATTCGGAAAGTTCAATTCCTAACAAAATTCAAAGTGCTTTTAGTTAATCCATTAACTCGATTTCTAGCATAAGATATAATTCTTTGTGTGTATGAAATTTGCTCCTATATGCCCTTCATAAATTGCAGTCAAATTTTTATTGGTAGTTTCGCTTTGTCGGCATTTATTACACCTTGTCGAGTTTTACCTATATTAGATATTAAGGGATAGTAAATTATGTCATATCACCAACCTTACCTATCATGATGTGCATCAATTCTCCAAATTCCAACTTTCTCCTTAACTCAAACAATTTATTACGATCATTGATACAGAGGAAAAATAAAAATTGAGAATTGTTCCACATTAATCCATGTAGAGGGATGAGTGTATCTATTTTTCATGTTAATTAGCCCCTGGTCTGCCTTTCCAGCTTTCCATATCCCTCTTGTTCTACCTACTTTCACCATCGAATTTTCCTTTGAAGAAACCCTTCTAGTGCCCAGTAACTCGGGTCGGTTGCTGCTAGCAGCCTTTACCCTTCCCCCGAGTTGTTGTATTATCCTACTTCTACCCCCTCGGTCACCCTAAAATCTGCTAGTAGCCTCTCCCTTCCTTCCCTTCAACACTACATCATTGGGACTCTTGCCTAAGTTTTTTACAACCTCGGTCCTATTGGCGGCCAGCTGAATTCATATGTCTCATCATTCTTTTAATATCACTTATTTCATGTAATCCTTCTCCTCTAAAATAACCCCAATTCGAGTGAATACCCATACCCAGAAACTGATAATTCCTAGATAGAAAAGAATCCCCCTCCCATATGAAATACCTTGTTTTACCACTAATAAAAAAACCACGAGAAAAAGTATTGGACAAGGTGGCCACCGAGATTCCCTCACAACATGCTTGCTCTTATGATGATGAGAAAGAACATAACAAAGCTGAGGGTCCTTATCAGAATTTTCCACCTAGAGATCCTTGTCGAGTAGTAACCAACACAATCAATGATGCTTTGACTTGTCTATGTGTCCCAACCCTCCACATTCCTATAAATGGCCTCACATTATCTTTCTCACCAATAAAACTATAGCCTCATATTTCATCTCTAGCTCACTGCCTTCAACTATGGATATTCCTTCGTCTCCTCCTACATGAGTCCCACCCAAATTATTTAGTTGAGACCTTAGGATCCTTCTATTTTATATATTCCCTTTCATGGAAATATTCTCATCAACATTAATTGGTGTTACCTCATTCTCTTCAAACACTATTTAATTTATGACCATCTTATGATATGTTCGTGCTCCTTCCTCTATCCATGTTGTTTAAAGGATTGGAGTAAATTTATGTATAATTGTTAAGTGATTTTCCAATGGAGAGTGCCTACAAGCAAATAGCCTTCACCATTTGTTATATGATTTCAATGACAATAAATGAATCATTCACAAAGTGGTTGAACTAAGAGCGAAGAGGAAACAATATAGTGGAGAAAAGAATGGGGTACATGAATCCAACTTTGTAAGAATCCACTCAATTCCCTCTTCTCATTTTCCATAGTTGTGGCCCAAGTTGTTTTTATCCAAATCAATTACCTTTATAGGGTTTCCAAAACCAATGAGGACAAGTTATCATTACATGATCTCAACCCTCTCCACAACATGCTATGTCACGAGATCCTTCACCATTGCATCGAAGCCACACCTTCTCATTCTCCAAGCATTCAACTCATTCAATTAAATGTTGTCAAGTCCTTAGCTTATTCTTTTGTGGGTTTTAATTCTATGCCCGTCCATATTTTATATTGTGATATCTATAAAAGGGGATGTTCATCTACTTCATTCTAAATATTGTGTTTTTTGTCACCTTGTAACCACCCCAATATTCTGGCAAGAAATCATGTCGGCTAGTACATGGGCAGCTAATAGTTTATTCTACTCATAGACCTTCTGCAACAATTTTATGGTTTGGATCTAAGGTTTTGATCCTTTGTATGTAAAAAACTAACCAAATCTATGCTTTGTATGCAGGAATACCTATACACTTCGCAATGAAATTTAAGAAGGCATTACTAGACCATCATTTATTTTGGCATATATATCAATTGGCATGTGGTTTCTCTTTTTTAATATTTTTTTCTTTGAATATATCGATGCAAAAAATCTTTGAAATAATTATGTCTCGGAATCTAGTATATCATTTGTCTAAAGAGATATCCAATATACCAAAATCACTTCATGGGTTTATTAACTTGGTCATTATTTTGCACAGTGGTTTAAAAAAAAATCCTCTTCACCAGATCTCTTAGAAACTATCACCAAACTCCTTCAAGTTCTAAAGGAGTGCATATAGCCTCTGATACTTTATTTTCATACAAAGACAACCATCTATCTTCCAAAATATAATGCATATATGAATGGGGAAATTATTGACTCTTGGATCCACAACCTATAGTCTCATTTTTAGACATAGCCCACTGTGTGATACAATTAGCATTTTATCCATAGTGAAATACTTGTATGGAGTCACTCCCTCAAATAGGAAATCATGAAGTGGTAAGTGCGCTAGATTGCATATATTAAGAAAAATAGTCATATTTAGAAAAAGTCAAGTGAAATTTTAAACAAAATGTCTACATGATAGCCTAATTCTAGCCTAGGATCTAAGCCATCTTAGGTTGACCAAATACTCTCACAAGTGAAAAGAATAAACATGAAAATTTGTTCTTGATTGAAAACAATTATAGCTTAATTATGTCATAAAAACCCATGAATGAGTTTCATTACAGGTGAAGATAATATTTATGTGGTGTGTTGCTTTAATCTATTTTAGAAAAGGTTACATATCTCTTTAGCATCAACATTGTCTCCTGGTTTACAATTTAATAAAATGCAACATCAACGTATTCCCTTCTTGAGGCCTAGCATGTTACAAAAACAAAAGAGAGAAAGTCATCACTGATCTCATAGTACAAAAAAATGAAGACTTATGAGTGAACAAATGGCTATCACATAAATAATACTTTAAAACATGAAATTCCATGTTAAGACAATTGAATGAGTCGACATTCGATATAAAATTCCATCCTACATCATTACCACCTACAAATCTCTCTCAAGATTGATTACAATATAAATTTGCATAGAGGTGAGGGAATTTGTTGACTGCCAAATCCCAAAGTACAAATGAAAGCAGAGTTTTGATGTTCAAATGGAAAATGTTGCATGTGCTTCTAGGGAATACATGCATTAAGAATTAACAAGCTTCAACAATGAAACAAGGACAATCAAATTATGGGAATCTCAATATTCAAAGAGAGTATTTTAGATTGAAAATTTAAACCTTTTAGAAGAAACGAACCATGTACTAAGAAATAGTCCAGTCTAACTGCTATATGCCTGGGGCCTATCATGTGATTCATCCATGTATATATTCCTTTCATTAGAGGAGTGTCAATCAGATTCTAGCTCTTCCATAAAGTCTTCCCTTTTTCCCCAAATGGATCTCTGACTATATTTCCTCCTCGCCTTTATTTATACAAAATAGTTGCATTAAAATTGCATGTTACCACCATATTTTGGGTAAGGCCCTATTCCTAAATAATTTTTAGAGACTTCCATAATTCTATATTTTTCTTATCATTATAATTTAAAATTTATGCATGTTTAGCATCATAAAATTCTCCAAATGCTAGGAAAAATGTACATTATCCCTAATAGAACATGGCTAGAAATTGTCTTAAATATGCTAAAATGAAATCTTCCATAGATGGCTGAAAAAAATATGCATAAATATGCTTTATATGACAGCCAAAATTTGTATTATTAATAGGAGCATATGGATGTAAAATAACACACAAAATTTCTATAGTTACCTCCTCAATGTTAGGATTTTCCAAAGATTGAAAATCTACAATAGCTTCACTAGACACATCGCTACAAGTATCATAGATAGGGTCTTTACAACTTTTCTGACAATCCATGTCCCTACTATGATTCAAAATCAAACCCTTGTCTTGACAAAGAGATGATGAAGTGGATGCTTGTGTGCTTTTATCAACAAAGTATTAGTATCTTGGAGATGCATTAGACATGTCTTCTTCATCCACCTCTTCTTCTAGATTTGAAATATGATGCAAAGGTGGTTCATTTGATGAAAAAAATTGCTCCATCAAGGAATATTCATAGTTAGGATCCCATTTCTTGAGAAATATCTAAATAAAACCTGCAAGTGAATATTTTTCTCCTTTTCCCAAATCATCAAACCACTCCATTACAATGTTATCAAGGGAAAACATAAAAAAAATAAAAAATAAAATCATAATGATATATTCATGGAAAATAGCAAGGTCCAAGATAAGCTTCATGAAAGATGTGACATGTCCTATAGTTTAAGAAACATGCTCACAAAAAATTAAGCATCAATAGAGCCATGATGTTGAGTCTTTCTAATACTTAATTTGTAGGATAAAAGAGATATGTTGTATTGGTAGGTGAGAACATTAGAGTTCTAAATTTATTTCTCTAGCAATCAACATTATCACCAACATCCAAGGGTAGACTAGAGGGTGCATCCATAACTCATTTCATACATACAAATTTAGATTTTTGTGGCATCATTAAACATACAACAATCATATCTCATCATTACCTTTAAATCTCAAACCTTGCATCACCAAACAACATATAAAGGTGTGTACTCACATGTGAATCTAAGCACCAAAACTTAACCTAAAAAAAATATTACTGTCAGCATCTACAAGGTTGATTTGAGGTTGGGAAATCTAGAGTTATTCCTTACCACTAAGTTTGGGACTACTAGAATATTTGTACAAATGTTACCTTACAATAAGAGGAAATTTGTTCATGTAGTTTCCATCCCATATGTGATGTGAATAGGGTCAAGTTGTATAAAATTGTTGGCTAGGAGAACTAAAATGTGTTATGTTGGGAGGAAGTGGTGTGAATCCTCCATGGTTAACTTAGTTTATGTGAAACCATAATATAACTAGGCTAGTGATGTCAAAGGTCAAGCCCCATGGGTTTGGGAAGGTTGAAATGATCACACCCAAGATTAATAGCAACAATAATTTGTGCCAAACAAAATTTCGATGTAACTGAGAGCAAGTAAAGTTAATCGGTTGAAAATCTTTAGGCTTGGTACAAATGAAACTCAAGTGAAGACATAATGTGGTGAATGCCCAAGTCTCAATAGAGTAACAATACTGGCGCTCACAACCATATAAACCTGTTCAAATGATAAAGGTCAAGCTACCCATTAAATGGTCAGTTTATGTTACCATCTAAACTCAAACAAGAATGAGAGAAATTGGGAATCATTCATTCCCAAGCAATCAATCATCACTATAAAAACCATAAGGAACTCATCAAAATGATAAGTATACTAAGTTGAAGACACATTATATCCAATGAATCTCAATTCAAACCCAGTTAATCTTGAAGAAAAATGTACTACTATGTATGATGATAGTGGAAAATGCATGCCTTGATGCCTTGTAATTTTCTAATATGAACTATGCATACCCAACAAGGTCCTATTTGAACCTTTTTTCCCATGGTGCAAGTAGAACCAAACAGATATTTGTCAGACATGTCTTCCTCGAGTGAGGGGAGTTTAGGAAGGATAGAGGAAAGTGAGACATCTAGTAGATCTAGAAGAGTTATATCAACTAGATGTCAAAAGATGAGAAGAAAATTCCATAAATGCATGGAATTTTTTCTCATTGAAGGGGGGGTCATGTTCCTATGATGATGAGATAATAGGAGACATCGATGTGCCCTTAAGGTACAAACATCTAGTGAAACAATGGATATCCAGGGATCTTTCTCAACAAACCACATTTTTTTGTGAAAGAGAGGATATAACGAATTGCACCGTCGTCATTACATGGTTTGGGGTTGTTTTGCATGGCTGGCATAAAGATCAGTTACGAAGATGTACAGAATTGATGGAGTATGTTCGACCCTATTACAACTACAAAGATTTGATGCACCTGGTACAATATACACTAAGTATGCATAGATATGGGTTGTCAGCAAATTATTTACAGCTGAAAGTCAAAGATCAAAATAAAGGAGCAACATTGTACATTGATGGAATGCCAAAGGCCACTGGGAATATTGTTGGGTTTATAAACAGTACATAACCAGGGTTTACAATTAATCAACCCAACTGTGAATTTGAGGGGCGTGAAGGAAACCATGTTTTTGTATATGCCATTAAATCAATAGTTGAAGGGGAAGATTTTCTTATTAATTACAATTTGAATCAAGTAGATACAAACATGGTTAGTATGGGAGTGGTATATCTAACAATTTACCCAACATTTTAGTAATGAATTCAACATCTTAAGTGTTTTTCATTAGTTTATTTTTATAATTTCATTTAAATTTTCTATACTTTCTTCGCATGGCAATGATCATGGCATCTCCCCAACAGCTGGTCATACTAGACGTACAACTTCCTTGAGGCAGCAGGTATACATCTTTGTAATAGTAAAAATATAATTTGAAAAAAGAGTTTTTTTCTTGTGTTTTTTCATTAGCATATTTGTTTGGTTTATATAATATTATCTATATTTGATGCAGACTGTTGATCGGGGAAGCCACTCGGTTGCTGATCAAACGACAGCAGCTTCGGGGTAATAGGTAAACCTGATTGTAATTGAACAATTTAAATATGTCAAAATGTTTTGTTATTATATTGTTTCAGTGAGTATTTTGGTTTCGTTTAGATTATTTTTTCTATGTTTTTGATGCAGGGTTCTGTAAGGGGTACCTCCCTTGCAGTAGATGATACCAACATGCCTTGAGGCTGCAGGTATACATCAATGCAATTGTACAAATTTAATATGTACAAAAAGTTTTGTTGTTGTGTTTTTTCATGCGCATATTTGTTTGGTTTATATAATGTTATCTATATTTGATGCAGCGTGTTGATCAAGGAAGTCACCTGGCTATTGATCAGACGATGGAAACCTCAAGGAAACAGGTAAACCTGATTGTAATTGTACAATTTAAATGCATCCAAAATTTTTGTTATTATATTGTTTCAGTGAGTATTTTGGTTTCGTTTAGATAATTTTCTATTTTTTTTATTCAGGGATCTGTAAGGGGCACCTCCCTATTAGTAGATCGAGGAAAGTCACCTATAACCATTGATTTGATGAGTAGATCACGATACTCAAGGAAACATGTATAATTCATTAGAATTGTACCAATATAATATGTATCATAATGTTTTTTAGTTATGTATTTTCCGTGTGTGTGTTGGTTTCATTATGATAATATTTTCTACTTATTTTTTGTAGGGGGGTGATCGGGGCAAGTCTCCAGCTGTGGATCATACGACATCATCATCCAAGCATCAAGTAAACCTAGTTGTAATTTTAGGAATCTATCATGGTATATATGTTTTGTTAATATATTTTTTTCCTTATTCTATTTCTTTCATGTCAGTGATGTTTTATATATTTTTGTTGCAGACCAATGATTCGGTGTATGAAAAAGCATCACAAGAATCAATAGATTTTGATGTGCATGAGTTGTTACACAATGCTGATATTGGTTCTTCTCTAGACCCAGTTAAGGTGACAGAGAAGACATTGAAAAAAATTAATCGGTATATCCTTCATCTACTATTCATTATTCCACAGACAGACGAGATTAAAGCCAAGGTGGAAGTGTTGGTAAAGAGATCTCATGTCTTGCAAGTAAGTTACAGAATCTTGAATCATAATATAAATTCATTTAGAACTTTATAATTTTTACTTTTATGTGATAGTGAACTTATAAAATATGGTTTGTATTTACAGGATTTTATGCAACCACACACTAGTGGTCAAGATGACATTCGGCCTAGTGATGCTCGTGGAGATCAGTCGTCACATGAGAAAATAAATCCATGTACATCGGCTCATGTGCCATTGTTGTCGACCAAGCAGTAGGCAACATGTTCCATGACACCCCCAATGCCAGCAAAGAGTGCACCCGCTAGTGACCGATGCACAACAAATCATGCAGAAGAAGGGGTCGATGCAGAGCCTGCTAGTACTGATATTGTTGAAGCATCATTTCTTGGATCTTCCCATGTAACTTGTTAGGATTTAGAATCCTCACTTGTGTTTACTTGTCTATTATTTTATATTTTCCTAACTTAGGAGTCATTAATTAATATTTAGTCCACTAGCACCATTGATTCCACTTGGGATATTGGTGCCACTAGTACCAGTCATTAGAGTGAGGGGAACACATGTAGAGGTTAACTGCAACTGACTGCACCTTCATGCATTATTTTATGTGATTATGAGACCAAATACTACAATTTAGGAGTCACTAGGAGTGCCACCACCAACCTCCTTCAGTTGTTGGTAGTTGGTAACTAGTCAAGCTAAGTTATTCTCTAGTTACATTCAGTTAGATTTCCTCCATTTCAGTTAGTGCCAGTATTGCATGGATGAAAGTGGGTAGGTGCCTATTCTCACCTACTTCTCACCTGCCGCATCATTTTAACTGGTTTAATTGTTTATAACTGATTGAGAGACTAAATTAGACATCTGGAGTTAGACTAGTGAGCTCCGATCGTGATTAAGACACTTCTAGTTAGACATGCAGTCAGATTGAGTTGGTAGATTCGAATCATATCCACATGATTCAAATTATCCTTTATGTAACACTGTTGTATACTGATGGGATTAATAAATTTTATAATGTAATTATACTAAGCAATTATTATCTGTTTTCAATTAAATTTGTCTTGTTTAGTGTGTATTTTTCATTCCATTACACTGCATAATAATACAACAATTCAATTTCACTCATTTCTTGAAGATCAATGGCACAATAATTTAACATGGTATCAGAGCCTACTCAAGCATACAAGAATTTTGTCCAATCTCCATTGTAAACGAGATGTAGTTGGGTTTCCACATAAGTCCTACAAAGTGTGCATTTTCCACATAAGTCCTACAAAGTGTGCATTTTTAACTCTGGATTCATTCAGAGAAGTCTCTGCGGGCGTGGAGGACACTGAGAAAGTGTACATGTCAAGATGGAAGGCTTGATTCTGACAGATTGTGAATTTTTTTTGGCTTAGCAGTGATATTCTGCAAGTACAACTTCATATGGATTCGAGATTATTAGTTCCTCTTCTTACTCCATTAACAAGATATTCAGAATGGAAATTGAAGATGAGTTCATCTCTAAAGAGAAAAGGTCTCTATGAGGTATCTATTGGACTTGGTAAAGAGTCTTATGAATATGAGAATGACTGGCTAAATTATGGTGATATATATTTTGTAACAATATGTCTGGCCTTTTCTCCAAGCTTGTGCTACCTTATTGATTCAGTTGAATACCCAAAGGATCTCTAGACAGAATTGGATAGAACCTTTGGAAAGAACAATGAGGATCATTATATCACTTTGCAGAGCACACCCAACACCACAAGGGTTATTTATTCAAAATTCTTGGCCTCTATTTTCTTTGATGAGGTTTTTCAAGATGAAGGAGAAGCAGAATCTTCCACACGGTCAATTCGAATTGAATAGAGTCTCCTTGGAGTGACTCCTCCTGCTGCTCTGAAAGTTCATGAGATCTCTGATATCTCATATTCTCATATGGATGATCTAGAAGAATGCATTTGAATATCTCTTATTGAATAAAAACTCTCCTTCCATTCTATGCAAACATTCTCCAGTGATTCTTCTATTTTAAATTATGTGCATAGTTTACCAGTGATTGGTTCATAACATTTCTCTCTCTCTCTATGCAAACATTTCTCTCTCTCTAATGTTGTTCTTGGTGTGAAGAAAAGTAATAATTTGGATTTTTTGTAAATAATATCACATTATAGGATTGATCCATTCACTCTCATTGATCTAGAGCTTCCAGCAAATTCCTACATGATTGCATGCACCAATACTCAGAGTTTTGTTGAAGAAGGAGAAAATTGTGCATCTACCATCTCGGTGGAGCACTTGGAACCATTGTTCCTCAATATTGGATCTGACATAAAATTATTTGGATATGATATGATATTATTTGGTTCATTTTAAGATTTAAGAGCCTCCAGTAATACTTGTAGCTATTCTCATCAATTTTGGTGTGAAAAAACAAGTACCAAAAGTCTCTTTCAAAATTGTTGTTGAGGATTTGATGTCATATTTCGCTCATGAGTTTTCTGATATTATATTTTGTGAATATTTGGATATTTTAGAAATAATATCATATTATAGGAGTGATCCATTCACTCCCATTGATCTTGAGCTTCGAGGAAATTCCTACATGATTTAATGCACCAATACTCAAAGTTTTGAAGAAGGAGAAAATTGTGCATCTACTATCTCGATGGAGAACTTGGATTTGTTCCACATTATTGGATCTGATATGAACTTATTTAGATCTGATATAATCTTATTTGGTTCAATTTTTAAGTTTCAATATCCTCCAGTCATGCTTGTAGTTGTTCTCATCGATTTTGGTGTGAAAAATCAAGTACCGCAAGTCTCTTTCAAAATTGTTGTTGGGGATTTGATGTCGGTTTTCTCTCATGAGTTTGTTGATGTTATATTTTGTGGATCATTGGTTATTTTTGAAGCTATATCAGATTATGGAGCTCAAGCATTTTCTCTCCACAGTCCCAGGGATTCTCTACCTTTCTATTTGATCACATGCGTGTCTCCTCACATAACTAGTAAATATGGAGACATTCTGCATTCGCCTGGACACTTTATCCTAACACTTGGATCTGATTTTACCTCACATGGTTTGATGTTCAAGGCTACCATATATCAGTTGCTTGGTTTTTCCTCACATGTTTCAAATTCTCAAGCACGTTTTCTCTCTCCTCGATTGATCTTAGTTGCTCTACATGGGTCCATTTTTCATCTTGCAGTTGTCTATGTTCATGATTCAGTTGAGCATATTCTTCTTCTTCCAAAGAGGAAAATTCCTCCAAACATAATCATTTACTTTGGAGAGGTTCACATGCACAGTCTCAGGATTTTGCTGCACAGAATAACCAATATACTGCATTTGTTGTTGCATAGTGCTGCAAATTAGAGTAAAATGTTTACAAGTTTTTAGCTTGTTTTTCCTGACTCACTGCTTATTTTAAGGGGGGGGTTCCCATGATGTTTTCCCCTATTTCCTCGGTTTATTAAGAAGCATTTTTTTATTTTTTATATTGTAATTGGGTGACTTTTGGCCTTGTTGTCAGGGCCCATAGCTGTCCAAGTTAGGATATTTATGGGGGGGTGTTAGTATTTATAATCCCCCCTTGTTTGTACTTGTCTATTAGATTATATTTTCCTAAATTACGAGTCAGTAATTAATATTGGGTCCACTTGGGCTATTTGTGCCACTATTTCTAGTCACTAGAGTGTGGGGAATACATATAGAGGTTAACGACAACTGAGTGCACCTTTATACATCAGTTTATGTGCCTCTAAGACCAATCCCTACAATTTAGGAACCACTGGGAGTGCCACCACCAACCTCCTTCAGGTGTTGGTAGTTGTTAACTAGTCAAGCTAAGTTATGCTCCAGTTTTATTCAGTTAGATGTCCTCTAGTTTAGTTAGCGCCAGTATTTCATGGTTGCATGTGGTTAGGCTCTTATTCTCATCTACCACATCAGTTTAAGTGGTTTAACTGATTATAACTAATTGAGAGATTGAATTAGACATCTAGAGCATAACTTAGCTTGACTAGTTACCAACTAGCAACAACTGAAGGAGGTTGGTGGTGGCACTCCCAATGGCTCCTAAATTGTAGGGATTGGTCTTAGAGGCACATAAACTGATGCATGAAGGTGCATTCAGTTGCAGTTAACGTCTATATGTGTTCCCCACACTCTGGTGACTGGTACTAGTGGACTCAATGGTGCTAGTGGACCCAATATTAATTAATGACTCCTAAGTTAGGCAGATATAATCTAATAGACAAGTACAAAAAAAGGAGGATTGTAAATCCTAACAGACAACATTTTTGGTGGAGGAAGATCTTTTTCCAATAAAGAGAGATACGATCTCAGGTAATTATACATTGTTCAAGTTAGTGTTTATAATTTGATTGTAATATACCGATAAAATATTTTTTTCAACTAATGACAACATGATCGTTTTGCAAGAAATGATTTTTTTTATAAACATCTAAATGATTTGTCCTTGGAGATATTTTTTCCCACCATCCACACAAGATAGGATAGACAAACAAAAAATTTAAAGGATTAGCTCACTAATCACTTGGTTGGCCTATTCAGAAACAATACCTTCGATCGAGTCGCAGTCCTAAAGAAGGTTGGACAACATATGAAGATTGTATGATACCAATATAGGGTTCACCTAGAAAGGAACCCTAGGTATGAGCACCCTCCAATGATTCCAGCAAGAGAGTGGAAATCCCTAGTGGAAGATGGAAATGAGAGGGCTCTAAGAAAAGAAAGAAAGCTACCACCGAGAACAGGGAGGTATGCAATACTTTCCACAATGTAATGATAACCCTTATTATTATTAATTTTTATATCGAATTTGGAACATATAGCATATTTCAACACTTGCATCGGTTGTTAGACACATCAAATGCCGCAAAGTCAAGACTAGAAAAAATTGGTCAGCACAAACTTGGGCTTGGTGGTTATTCGAATTTGACAGCACGAATTGTAAGTATCGAAAAAAATAATGAATCCAAATAATAAATTGCAAATTATTTTTCGTTGTATTGCGTCAAAAAATGTAAGTTAATGGCGTTATGCAAATATGCACGCCAACTGATTCAAAGAAGTTCCCACTGAGGAAGACTTGAAGTTTGGCTTCCAACACAGCTTTGAAGATGTTGTTGAACGCCGAAAAAGCTTGTCTGGGAAAACACGGTTTTCTGGTGATCCATCTGGTGCATAGGTATATAAAATCTATATAGTTTAATCAATATTTATTACTTATGCAATCTATTCGTTATAAATAATTGACATAAAATATTGACTCTGTTTTGAGCAGGAAAGCAATGATCCCCTTAATGTCGAGGATGGACAACAACCAATCAAAGATCATGCTTTGAATAATGGTAATGAATTTATTCATATGCTACAATTTTATATATAGCATTGTAGATGGTGAACATTAATTGTACTTCTCCATATTTCAACTGTAGAGCATGTACAGGGTCATTTGTACAGGTTGAGCCTAGATAGGAATATGAAGAACATGATGTGGCCACAACAGGTAAAAAAAACCTTTGTAATGTTTTTTTAAATGAAATACTTGTCATTATAATAACAATATATATCGATGCAACATTTTCCCATTATTGCAGCAAATCTGAACCCCTTGCCACAAAATCCACATCACAAGCACTCTATTAGGCATACATCACGGCAATTTGATGAAGCACCAAGAACTGAACGACAAGTTCTTGAAGATTAGCTTTTTGTTGATTTTGTAAAGAGAAGAAAAATTAGAAAGAAGTGACTAAAGAAATATTATATAATTATTTTTTATAATATAATGTCGTGCATGATTTTTTACCTACTGAATGAATGAATGGTTTAATGAATGTTAACTTTTATTGAATGAATGTGTTGACTGAATGAATGAATGGTTTAATGAATGTTAGCTTTTATTGAATGAATGTGTTGACTGAATGAATGAATGGTTTAATGAATGTTAGATTTTATTGAATGAATGAATGTTAGCTTTTATTGAATGAATGGTAAATGTTTATTTATGACGAAATCTGTATGAATTTGCACGTATTTTTTTTCATGTACATACATTGGGTATGGGGAATTGAGAGTGATGTGAGGGGGGGAGGGGCCCTAAGAGCTTCCACCCTCACATGGTTGGACCTGTTCTAGTTGAGAATATTTAATTATTCTTGAAATAGAGAGGATCTCAATGAATGGCTATGATGTTTCCTTTATACAACCCACTCGAGTGTCATCTAAATTTTGACAATTTCTTGGGGCTTGTTATGAAACTGAAGCATATTATCCTACTCTCCAAGCCTCTTACAAGGTAAGGAATTATTCATTTCCCACAATTATTTCTTTAAAGCATTATTGTCATAGCATGTATTCCATGACTTATAAAATTTCTTCTGGTCATAGCATTATTGTAGTGTTGAAATTTTACTATGCCTATTTCACTCATCCCTTGGAACTTGTTACAGATAGCCTTGGGAAACATTTTGAAATTTCATAAGAAAAAATGGCGTATTGATGTGGTCGGTGGTATTATATACTTTGTTTTGGTGTTCTACATGTTTCCTCGGGTGAACGCTTATTACCCGTTATTTTACTTGAATATTATTGTAATTTACATTATTAAATTAAAATGTTCATCAAACGTAAAACGTTCATTATTAATGTTTTTTTCTTCATTGAGACTATTTTTTTAGGTTCATTTTGTTATTTTCATAAACAAAAAAATATTTATTTGAGGGGTCCTACCATGAAATTATTGCAACATGAAAATATTTGTAGTATGTTGAAAGATGTTTTGAAAGGTAAAGCAAATGTATACATTGTCAAGCTCCACAAATCAAGGGAAGTTCTTCCAAGAAATTATAAGTATCGGCAACATATGTGTATTCACAGGACACGGGTAAGAGAAATGATGAAATATCATGACATACCTTTAAATTGTGTATGCTTCAAAACATTTCTATTTATAGCCATCCATTTTCATAGTTCTTTCAAAACTATTGGCATTTGTTTTACACAATTATAGAGAAGACAACTAGTGAATTATTGATTCCAAAAAGCATAACATTGTAAGAAAAAAAACTCGATTCAATGGTAAAGGAGGTATTTTGGTTGTCCTATTTTTCCATCTTGACTTGATGGTATTCAAAGAATAAATATGTAAAAGGTTGTGCTTCATTTCCCACATACATGAATAAATACCTTCTAAAATCCAAACATACCTTCATACCATCCATATCTTTCCTGCTCTAAATGAAAATGTGATTAATCCAAATAGACTCTTTTATAGGAAATATCATACCTATAACCATGTTTCCCTTAATCTCCTCAAAATCTTGTTCCAAAAATGATCTTCTACAATGGCCAATGGGTGTCTTTTATAGTTGAAGGATGGTTGTATTGTTGTCTTGATTACATTTAATTCCATTAGTCACATGGCCTCAATATTTTGTTTGGTTAGTTGTGGGTTGGTCTCAACATTTACAAGTTGAATCAAACCACCATATTTCGCTAATGGAGAAGATTTTCTAGTTCTACCATTTCCTAGAGATCGCTCAATATTTAGATATCATGTTTTTTATGAGATATGAGGAGGATACCGCTACTTGTTCCATGGTTTTGGAGGTTATGTTGCCATATTATTTCACTATCTTGTTCATGGGTGTCTAACCTTATACATACAAGAAGTGATCATTCACAAACTAGATATATTGTGAGACTACTTCAAACCTTGCACCACGGGCCCATTACTTCCTTATTTCGCATGTCTCAATTATTGTAGGTGTTAAGCATCATGCAATCTTCCTTGACATGGATGCATAGGACATAAGATATGAGATAAAACATGATATTCAGTTGCATATTCTTTGAAAGTACTTATTTTTCAAATATCATGCCATGAAGCATGATATTTGGACAATTAGTACTTATCCTTCTAGATCAAAGCATATTGATGTTCAAATATCTCTCAACTTGAGGTCTGATCTATCAAGGTCTGCTCTATGATTATGGTCTTGGTGTGTTGTGAAGGTCTGATCTATCCTCATGTGCTAACTTTTCACATAATGGTGAATTATCACGCAATGTGGTCATTGGTATAGTGTGGTGACAAATTTTAGATTTGCAATGTTGATGTAATCAAGTTAACTCCACTCTTATTTTATACTCTGATTATGTTGGTGTTAGTAAATAATGATATAAAAGGAACGTGGCTTAGCTCTTGGTAGGTATTACACTTGGTATATGTCTTCCTTTCACTCTTAAATATTGCTTGTTTAATTTTGAACAGCTGCTCATACTTCAATTTTAGTTGAGTCTCTTTTGTCATTCAAGTACAGTGGCTTTAAATGGTTGTGTGTGTTGCTGTTAAACTGTATTAAGTTTTGTGCATTGTTGCTAGATCTCATATGTAAGTTGTAAGTTTTTTTTCAATAGTTTGGACAGATGAGATCTAGTCTCATTTAGTCATAATCCTATGCCCCTTGCAACAAAACTTGGTTTATTTGGCAGGATGGCATCTGTGTTATAACTTAGCCCCTATGGAACATGTTTTTTGGAATGGTTTGTATGTTGTATACTGGAGAAGGTGAATATGCACAAAACAGAGGTGAATCTCCTGTTAAAATGTTTTACATCCTTATTCCTACAACCTTTTAGACTTTCCTAAAATTAGAAGTATGTTGCTACTTACAGCGTTTTATCATTTTATACCTATCATTTGGCATAGAATTGAAACCGACATTATGACAAACTTGGAATAAACAACCAATATAGCCTTTCAGTTTTAAGCTTTTTGCAAGTTCATATTCATTCTATATTTTGTTGATATGAATTTTCTACACTATGGAGGTTGAATGTGAGAGATGAATTTTTCTGTTGGTTTATAGAATTTACTGAAATTAGAATTATGTTTTGAGTTTTTATGTTGGTTTTTAGACATTACTGAAATTAGAATTATGTTATGATTTTTTATGTTGGTTTTACTTTTTAGACCTACCTTTTGGCATAGAACTGAAACCAACATTATGAAAAACAACCAATATAACCTTTAAGTTTTAACTTTGTTGCAAGAGTATATTCATTATGTATTTTGCTGATATATATGGTCTAAACTATGGAGCTTGATTGTGTGAGATGAGTTTTTTGTTGGGGCATTGATATGCAAGGAAAAACATATCTATAACTTAACTTCCCAGAGAAAATCATTTCCCTTGATTGTTTGGACCATTTCCCCATGCTCAAATCCTTTTTTGAGTTGGCAACTTGGCATTATGGCACCCAATCCTTATCCTATAGCAAAGTGAAAATATATCATAACAAAAGAGGAAAATTTCTTGAATTTTATTCGGGTATAAAATCTTAAAGTAAGGATCGTTTACTTTTAATGTATAGTTTGTGGTTAATTGATTTTCTGAGTTAAATATTATGTTTGAAATAATGTGTTTTTAAGATTTCAGTCAATGAAAATATCATAAAAACAATTGTTGTCTTGTTTGCAGAAGCGATGAATGATTTCACGGTCCAATGGTAAGAGTAAGAGTGAGAAGTTTCCTCCACCACATGAAGATGGAGCTATTGGTTTTCCAATGGAGCCTCCAGGGAAAGGTCAGCCATCTTTTGAGCACCAAGGTAGATGTGTTTCACCCACTCTCTTATGTTCCATGGTTTGTATCATAACGGTATGTTCTTATGGAAAATCCCCTTGATTGCTACTATAAATAAGAGACATAATTAAGAAATCTTAGGAATTTATCCTTGGAAATCAGCTCATCCCTCAAATTATGAGTGTAACCGAATCCTAGTAGCAAACCAAATACAAAATATATGCTTGAGAATGTTTTTTATTAGTCTCTCTAATTTTACAACAGAGAAAAACCTTTCTTGTAGCAACTCTCAAGAAGATAAAATTTGTTTGTCAAAAACATGGAAAAAAAATCCTATAGATGAAAATAGAAGAGTTTGGTTGTATGGTATGATTCAGGAAAGCATGGGAAGATTTGAATTTCACAGATGGTTTTTAAGAGATGTATTATTGCATGTTATCTCACAAAATTGCACTTTGTGTAAAATTCCCAAGAACAAAATGTAGAACCAAGGGTAACTCAGAGAGGCTACCCATTGTCACCTTAGTAACTCCATGTCCAAGTTTAGGTTGGTTATTTTCCAATATAAGGGGGTTATCCCTAATATAGATTGCTAATACAATGACAAGGAATGTTCAAGGTGATGTGAAGAGAGGTCTTAGCAAAACATTTTTCTTTTTGTAGTATAGAAATATAAAATGATGGAAGGTAATGTTGAACTATTGTAACTTCAAAGGATATTCTAAATGTATTTTACTGATGTAACCCAAGGGAGATGTTATTATTCCTACGATAGGGTGTTACTATTGTACTTGGTCATCATAGAGTCATGAGGTAAATCCTCCATTGTGTGTCGGGTCTTTAGCACCCTAATAAATAATATAATATATTGTTTTGAGTCTTCCTAGGTGAATTCGGCCCAGACAGTTTAGTGGGGCCGACTTTTCTAGGGTAAAAGTCAGTTGACTCATTGTGTATAAATAGAAGAGTTATGGTTCTTATTTGAAAACGGACTCACTCACTTGAGTAGCACATAGGAGGGAGAGAGAGAGAGAGAGAGAACATTTAGAGGAGAAAACCTATTTTCCGGGGTTCTCTTTTATACATCTTATACAGAGGAAGTTTTGTTGGGTTTTATTCCCCTTGAGGGTTTCTCGGGATAAATATTGTGTCTATCTTGTGATTTTGTTTCTATCAGTGATTATGGATATGTTGTTGCTATGATATTTGAATTTAACACTAATGAATGTAGTCTAGCATATGAAATCTTAACATGGTATCAGAGCTAACCTGATTAGAGCAGCTTTCACAAGGTGAAATTCTCTCTCCTCCCTCTCCAAAAGAAATTAGGGTTTATGCAAAAGTTGGAGCATTGAAGATATGCTTACATACAAATTTGCACCTCCCTAGAGTGCATATATTGAGCCCTAGATCAAATTTTTTGGGTGGTTGGATCTCCGGGAAATCCAAACCCTAGTTTGGCAGTGAACTAGAAAACTGCAGTGAAACAAAACCAGAATTTCTGTAGTGTTGCAATATCACAAGTAGGATTTGAAGAATGAAGATTTGGGATTTCCAGAAAGCAGTTGGATCAACCAACTCACCTCCCTCAAGCACATCTACTAGTAAGGTCAGCCTCCTATTTTGATCAATTTCATTTTTTACTGACCTACTGGACAATATGGCCCCAAGCACTAAGCTTGAGGACAAATTGGAAGGCCTGGAAAACTTCTTGGCTTGGAAGTATAGGATTGGCCTCATTCTGAAAGAGAATGGCCTTGAGAAGTACATCAAGGATCATATTGCAAAAGAAGATGAAGCTAAGGAGAAGCATGCACAAGACCTAATCAAGGCAATGAAGATCACTTGATCTCTCAAGTGTCATCTCAGAAGACACCTAAATGAATGTATGATGCACTTTTCAGAATGTATGAGGTAAGGAACATCAACAGAAAGATGAATCTGGGAGCTCAACTAAAGGATACCAAGATAAGCAAAGGATAATCTATTCAATATTACTTCACAAGGGTCTCCTAGTTCAAAGAGAAACTAAGTGTTATTGGAGACACCCTTGATGAGGATGAAATAGTTATGACCGCTCTCAATGGTCTCACTAGACCTTAGGACTCATTCATTCAGAATCTATGTTCCAGAAAAGAAAAAAAAGTATGAAGTTTTACATAGTATGTGAAGATTGCATACAAGAAGAAGCTAGACTAGCCAATAAAGAAGCTCTCCTTGTAGAAGATGACCAGGCTCTAACTAACCATACTAAAGGAAGAAAACAATCAAACTTCAAGAAGAGTAATCATAATCCTTTAAAGAATAAATTCCAGAAGAAGAAGAAGGATAACTCAAAGTATCAATGCTACAACTGTCATAACTGTTGGGCCCAGAAATGGCCCTTTTGACCACCCTTATTCACTCCTTTTTTCCCTATCCTACCCCATTGAGCATGTCAAATAAATGTTTTACCCTCACTCTACTCTTCAATCCACCAAGGTATGATTGGTTATTGTCTTATTTTATTAATACTTATGATTATGGTAATTAGGGCTTTATATCTCTCAAAATGCTAACATATGATGGTTTATAAAGGTATTTTGAGATATATAAACTGCAGGAAGATCGGGCTGAACATGCTACGAAAAGGATGAGCATTCATCGCTCAAGCTGATCATCATCCATCCTACCATTTTCCAAATAATGAGGTCCCAGCAGATTATTCCTGGCAAAGCTGTACAAAGATAGCTGCAACAAAATGCGATGGATTTGGAGGTCAACAGTGCGCTGCTTCTCGTGTATAGCTGTGATCTGAAGATATCATTATTCCTAGGTTGATTAATAGTTTCCCTATATTTCCTATCTTTTATCTTGCCACGGTTGTAACAGTTGTTGTAATTAGGGCGCTTGAAGATCAGATATCTTCATGGCTACCCAATAATAGGGATAGGATGTTATGATTTACATTGAATAAATATGGATAAATGTTCGGAGCCAGGGGTTGAACCCGTAGCCAATTCATTGTATTAGTTGTTCCTGAGAGTTGTTTAATCGATCTGCCTTTTTAATACAAAGAGTTACTTCAAATCTAATGGTTTTTAACGTGTGTTCATCCAGCATCTCTGTGTGAAGGCTGGGCCCGCCTTCCCACAGGGATTGCTGAGTTAGATTAGGCATTTTATTTATTTTTTCGTGTGATGTTATGTTTAATTTCATTTCTCCATAGGAAGTTGTGACAGTTGTGGATTGATAGTGTGTTATTCATTGTGTCTCTTGGAAAGTTGTAGTGGCATGGTGAAACAGTCTACTGTGTAGATAATATTTCTTATGCAATTGTGTGGTAGCTGAACAGCCCTGTCCATCCCCAAATCCCTTAATTATTGTTTCCATAGATCCTTGCAAGTTGTTCCTTTGTTTTTATAATCGCAGAACTTTATTCCTGTTCCTTGAATTCCTAGATTAGTTGAACTCAATTTCTGTACCTTGAATTTCTAGAAAGATCTAATTCCAATTTCTGTCTTTTGAGTTTCTAGAGTAATTAAATCAAGATAGTCGGGTGAATCATTAGATGGATTGATAAACAGGACTTCATTCTCTGTAAAAGTAATTTAGATATGAATTCATGAAGCTTTCAATTTATAGATCAAGAACAGCAGAAGGTAATTGTGACTGTATCTTTTAGAAGGTAAACTAGAATAAGTGGATTCTTGGGATGAGCATAGCTGAACAGAGAATAGGATTGTTCATTTGCAGAAATTAAGTGTTTAAGCATATATTGTGCATGTTATCCTTGAAATACAAGACTTCCATGGGTTGACAATAAATATTGCACACTCTGTATGTTAGCTGTAATTCACTTGCATATTGGGTGCCCAACATTTTGGCGTCGTTGTCGGGGAAGGATAAAAATTAAACACTATCATTAGTTGCATCCTGTAATTGTTTCTACTCAATCTCTTTTAACTTTTCATTGGAATGATTTGGGTTGTATGAATACAAGAATGGTAAAGCGTGATCATCTTCCAACTCCCAAAACCCCATAAAATACTAACAGTGCAGGTGGTCAAGGTCGTGGTCGAGGTCCACAATTGGGAAGAAGAACATTCATTGACAATATTGTTGATAGAATTGATTCTTGTACCAGGGCTTGCTATCAGGAAACACCTATCAAAAGAAGCCCTTCCTATCCTGGGGCGCCAGCGTTAGGATCCACAGTGGAGAACACACGAGCAGTCGCAACATCCTCAAATACCCCTGCAGAGGAGGACAAGGTTGGTACAGTAGGATCTATTGATCGAATTCCAATCTATCACATTTACGGAAAGGTTGTAACTGAAGAGGAGTGGACACAGTTCCATCCAAAAATTGTTGATCAGTGGAACAATGAAGAGAAGAACAAAGAGAAGAGTGAAGAGGAGAAAATAGAAGAAGGAATGAGTAACAGACACAAATCTGAAGAGGAAGAGGCAATGGGAGAAAACCATCATCATGAAGATCATTCCCTGCCTAAAGGAATGGTGGCTACACTTCAGTTCCTAATTCAATAGCTGGAAGGGACAACCCCTATGAAAAATATATTGCCATCAGTGTTGCCTCGCTTTCATGGAAAAGTGACAGAGGATCCAGATGAATTTCTTTTCAAGTTTGATATCCTCTGTCGCAACTATGACTACATCACCAATGCACAAAAGCTAAAGCTCTTCCCTGCCACTCTGACGTTGGTTCATGAGCCTAGGAGGTGGAACCATTACTAATTGGGACAGGATGAAACAGGTGTTCCTGGAGAAATATCAAGAATATTGCAACACCAAGGACAAGAGAGAAGAATTGTTTAAAATGGTGCAGAAGGAGGACGAAAGTCTGGAAGATTTTGTAGAGAGGATTTTATATAATGTGCAAAGAGCTGGACAAACGAACATGGGGTTATATGTGCTCAAGATAATCCTACTTCGTGGGATTAGGGATGACTTCCTAGATATGTTAAACCTATTAGGAAAGGGGGATATCTCCAAGGATTCTTTCGAGAATATTGTGGAATTATGTAAAAGATACTTCAGGGGATCTTCCAGGAATAACAGGCGGGACAAACGGGATAAGCTAGAATGCGATGTCTTCGACAAAACTCAAAATTCATCCAATGGAAGAGCCACCCATGCAGAGATAGGAAACCTCCTTGAAAATTTCAAAACAAAAATGATGAGCTCTATCTCCTCGAAAATCGATGTCCTAAGGGCAAAGCAAAAACAGGCAGTAGAGGATCTCACACTAGGTGTGTTCTGCCCTCGATGTAGAAAGAACCACCCTCTGAAGGAGTGCCCGCTCGACAAGGTAGAAGTGTGTCAGCTGTGTGAGCTGAACCACAACACAAAATAATTCCCGTCACTTCCCCAAGTGAAGGCTGTTCTGCAGGCATCAACTCCAGAGGTGGAACCAGCCTACTTCATTGCACCAAAGAAGCCCTAGCAGCCTCAAAATCAAGGTATGACTCCAGACTCGTTTCCATTTTTGAATAACATGAATAATATGAATAATATGCATAACATGAATACACAATTCCCTTCATCTTATTCTCAATGGAACCCCTCTCAACCTTCCATGCAAAATTATAACTACTGGAATCCCTGGGTTTAGCCACCACACCAACCAACTTCTTGGTCTCCTGGATGGAGGAATTTCCATCCAGGGAACCAGTTTCCTCCACAACCTCCACATCAATAGCAACCATACCCTCCTCAATATCCTCAATATCCTCATCAGCAATCGTAGCTGTAGTTGCAGAACAATGCTACCCCTAATATACCGATACGACCTCAGCTACCTACTCAACCTAATCCTAACCCAAAAAATAAAATAGTCCATCAATTTGAGACTGTCAACATGCATACCTACTCCCTTTCTCATGTGCCTTGTAATGATATTCGCTTACAATCAGGAAAAATAGTAGAGCCTATAATCATTGAATATGTTCCATCCCCTGTACATGAAGAAGGGGTGAATCCGCAGCATCTATCTAATACGACCCCCATCATTGAAGATGCTGAGCATCCCATTAATGGGTCAGCTGAAACAAAAAATGATATATCTAGTGATACACATCCTACCCATCTGATTAGGCAACCACCGTATCCCAAGAGATTGATGCTACCAAGGGTAGGGGGACAACCTCAGTTTAACCTCTTAGGAGAGTTAAAGAATCTTTATGTTAAAATTCCCCTCCTTCAAGCTCTTCAAGATGTACCTATATATGCTAGAACTGTTCGGGTTCTGTGCACAAGGAAACCAGGAAGGAAACCCATAGATCCTCCCATTGTTCACGTCATAGGGAAATTATCTGCATTAATAACAAGAAAAACCCTTTTGGCCAAATATGACGATCCTGGGAATCCCACTATCACTGTACAGATTGGGCATACATAGATACCCAATGTACTGGTAGATTTAGGAGTAGCGATTAATGTCATGACAATTGAAACTGTAAGAAAACTTGGGCTCACTAATCTTAGGCCAACCCCCACCATTTTAGAACTGGCCGATAGATCCACCATTAAACCTGAAGGGATTTTAGATGATCTCATCATCTCAGTCGACTCTTGGGAGTACCCTACTGATTTATTGGTTTTACAACCTAAGTCACAACTAGTTGGACACCCACTGATCCTAGGAAGACCGTGGTTAGCCACGGCTGATGCTTGCATCAGCTGTAGATTCGGGTCTATGACCATATCAGATGGCACCAAGACGAAGAATCTCACTCTCTATCCTCCAGCTCGACCAAGCCTAGAAGCTGAAACTTCTTTATGGATGGAGCCAGAGGAAGAAGAGGGCGTCCAGCCATTATTAACTATAGGGAAGGCCTTAACCTTTAAGGATGAAACTAAAGATGATGCCATAAATAATTTCATCAGTGAACCTACCTCGATCAATAAATAAATTTATCAAATCCTGAGCATTACTTTAGGTGAGGAAGAACAAGGAAATCTCACGGGAGAAGCATTAGTTAGTGACACACATATAATCCCGGTATTGAAAATTTTGAAAAGCATTCTTGTCAAAATAGAGTCTGGAAAAACCCTGAATATTAATCCCAATCTCTCTCTAAATGAACAGAAGCACCTGATCAGTCTCCTAAAAGAACACAAGGGGGAATTTGCCTGGGAGTACACAGACATGAGGGGTACTCCCTCTAATCTTTGCAACCATCATATTTACATTAAAAGTGACTCCCGGCCTATGTGCCAAACTCAACGGAGAATGAACCCCAACCTTAGGGACATAGTGAAGGAAGAAATTCAAAAGCTCTTGGAGGCAGGATTTATATATCCTATTTCAAACAACGAGTGGGTGTCCTCGCTTGTAATTGTACCCAAGAAAAATGGTAAATGGAGAGTCTGTGTGGACTACAGAGAGCTGAACAAGGCAACACAAAAGATCATTTTCCCTTGCCTTTTATCGATCAGTTACTTGACACCTTATCCGGAAAGAAGTTCTTCTCCTTCCTGGATGGGTTTAGTGGGTACAATCATATCCAGATTGCTCCTGAAGACCAAGATAAAACTACCTTCACCTGCCCCTGGGTAACATTTGCTTACAGAGTGCTTCCCTTTGGTTTATGTAATGCACTAGCAATGTTTCAAAGAGCTCTGATCGGCATATTTTCAGAATTAGTTAATGATAGTATGGAAATTTTTATGGATGATTTTACTCCTTATGGCAAAAATTTTGAAGCACTGGAAAATTTGAAAAAGGTTTTAACTCGCTGTGAACAGACCCAACTCTCTTTAAGAACTGAAAAGTGCCATATGATGATGAGTGAAGGAGTAGTATTGGGGCATTTCATCTCTACTGATGGCATCCAGGTGGATCCCTCTAAAATTAAGGTAATAAAAAATATACCTACTCCTGCCACTCAAAAAGAAGTGCGAAGTTTCCTAGGGCATGCGGGATATTACCGAAGATTTATAGAAAAATTTTCCAAACTTGCCTCCCCTTTGTTTTCACTATTGATGAAGGATGTGCAATTTGTTTGGAATGAAGAATGCCAGACAGCGTTTGTTAAGCTTAAGGAGAAGCTGTCTACAGCTCCTATCTTAAGAGGACCAGATTGGACCCTACCCTTCCACATTTCTTTAGATGCTTTAGATACTGCTATTGGAGCAGTCTTAGGTCAGCAGGATGGCCAAGTACCTTATTCAATTTATTATATTAGTAAAAACTTAGCCCCTGCTGAACTTAATTATACTGTCACTGATAAGGAGTTCCTAGCTATTGTTTACTCCATTAACAAATTTCGACATTACATTACTGGATATCCTACATTTGTGCACACTGACCACTCTGCCATTAAATATCTCATGAATAAACCTGTTACTAATGCCAGAGTGACTAGATGGCTCTTATTATTACAGGAATTTGATATTACCATCATAGATAAACCTGGAAAATAAAATGTTGTCGCTGATTTTTTATCTCGTTTCACTAACAGTGATGATAATTTTCCTGTTGAGGACTCTTTTCCAAATGAACATTTATTTGCAGTTTCAGCTCATTCTCCTTGGTATGCAAATGTCTCTAATTACTTGGTTGTAGCAAAGCTTCCAGCGCATATGTCCAAAAGAGAAAAAAGGAAATTTATTCAGCAAACTGCCAGGTACTGTTGGGTAAACGGTCATCTCTTTTACATAGGCCCTGATCTTGAGATCACAAGATGTGTAAGAGAAGATGAAATCTTCCATATACTGAATGCCTGCCATGATGAACCTTGTGGGGGACATTTTGCAAACAGAAAGCACTAAGGATGGGCTATTATTGGCCTACACTTTTCAAGGATGAAAAAAGATATGTCCAGTCTTGTGATAGCTGCCAAAGGATGGGTCAGCCAAATATATTAGATCAAATGCCTCTGCAACCGCAATCAATAATTGAACCCTTTGATAGATGGGCTCTAGATTTTGTTGGTCCTATCAACCCTCATTCCAAACAGAAAGCCTACATCTTGGTCTGTACCAATTATATGACAAAATGGGTAGAAGCTATAACTCCGGCGAAGGCTAATGACCAGGATGTGATTGACTTCCTGTACAGTGAAATCTTTACCCGTTTTGGGGTACCTAAGGAAGTAGTTACTGATGGAGGATGCAGTTTATGTCACATCAATTTGAATCTCTGCGACAGAAGTATCATGTTCAGCATCGGGTAGCTTCACCTTACCACCCCCAAGCCAATGGCAAGGTGGAAAGCACTAACAAATTAATTTAAGATATCCTCACCAAGATGGTCAAGAGCCATCGTAGAGATTGGGCTAACAGAATTCCTAAAGTGTTATGGGCATATCACACCACTTGGCGTAACACCACAGGTTTCTCTCCTTATGACTTAGTGTATGGGAAAAGTGCCATCTTCCCAATTGAATTCGAAATCAAGACCTTGAAGACAGCCACAGAGGTAAACCGAGATGTAACTAAAGCCCAGAAAAAAAGATTGAACCAACTAAATGAATTGGATGAGAATCGGTTAGCTGCAGTGGACCAGACAGGGTTAATTCAGCAACAGAGACCCAATTGGCATGACCGATTCATCAAAAAGAAGGTCTTCTGTGAGGGAGACTGGGCACTATTATACGATTCCAGATTAAAAAGAGATTTCAAGGGAAAATTACACACAATATGGTTGGGCCCATAGCTAGTAGACAGGGTATTTGATAAGGGCACAGTCCGCCTGGTAACTATCGATGAAAACCGCGCACCATTATTTTCCAATGGTCACAGGATGCGACTGTACCGTAAACCCATTTCAAAGGATGCATTTATCTCGCAAATTGTCGTTGATCCAAATTACCAGCTAGCACAAGGGCAGGAATTTTTCTCTGTCTCTGTCAATCCTTAATTGATCACCGTAAATCACATATGAATCATTTTACATAAATAAATTTCGTTATGTTATCTTTTCTTTTGCACTTGATCTATTTTTATGTTTTTTCTAAAATGTGTAGGAAAGCACCCAAGACTGGTGGTCACATCGGGCCTGTCAACCAAAGCCATTTTTTTGTGACCTCCTGCACCAAATTTTTTTTCCCCCTTAAATAAATTTGTCGCAGCTGCAACACCCATTTTTCGGCAGCTGCAACACCCATTTTTCAGCAGCTACAACACCTTTTTTTTCAACAGCTGCAACACCTTTTTTTTTCGGTAGCTGCAACACCGTTCCCGGCAGCTGCAGCACCATGCAACTCCGTCTTTTTCCATTTCCACAGTCACAACCCTGTTTTACTTTTTCCCACACATTCTGGTTCGCGCAGCTGCAGCATAGTCACTTTCCACCCATTAACATTCTTTTATCTGTTTTTCAGCAGCTGTGACACCCTTTTTTCGGCAGCTGCGACATCTTTTCCGGCAGCTGCGACATCTTTTCAAGTAGCTGTGACATCTTTTCCAGCAGCTGCGACATCTTTTCCAGCAGCTGCAACTCCACTACATTTGGCTGGTTTTCAATCATTCAAGGCTGCGCCTCTGCTTTGATCTCTTTATGGCCCATGGCTGTGACTCTTTGTGACTCCTATGTTATTGGCAGATATTTTTGCAAGATAGCAACTCCTCTAGATATGGCTACGATTCCTGATACTGGCAATTTGACTCATAATGTAGTATTCGTCATGTTTTCGACCATTTTAACACAATGGTTTTTGGTTCGCCGGTGGAAGAGGTTATTACAGCACCCCTATAATAATGATTACATTTAATGACTGCACAGCTCATGAGTTCAGCTTTCGCAACAACTGCAATCACATGCTATATCATCCTCCAAATGACATCCATCGCACATTTTCGAAGGTATGGCTTTGATTAACTACTTGATTAAGTATCAATATGATTTGACAATATCAGTCGTACCTCCATTTTTATGCACATTATTGCATCGATTAACTCTCTGCTCCTGCGACGTAATGACCAATTATGCTACCTAATAACCGCCACCTTTCCCAATTTGGGATAAAATTTCAAATAATCCAGTGCGCTGAAAATTTCCAAATTTTCTTAACTCTCCTCTCAGTTGTCCATGCATACTCTGTGTTGTAACCTCCATCGTCGAAATCTGTAATATAATTCTGAAGATAGAAACATGGGTATTCCAACTCGTTATGAACCTTCAAACACACGAGAACTCTGAAGAAATGCTGCAGTATTCGCTATCTTTCAAGCTGGCAGTTGGACGGAATTTTTCGAATGTCTGAATGGATTTCACCGTGAAGCGGCCTTAATGTTTGCTTTGAACCTCTTAGAAACCCACTCAGAGGTTTGGGGATTGTGCATTGAAGTTTCTGAAGCCATCATGGTTGAGGTCACCGATATTCCTCAGGTGGGAAGGGCTTCGTTTGGACATCGAATCCCCACTACTGCAGCAGTACAGGACTTTCTAATAGAAGGGGAGCAGGTTCAAACTACACGAAGGGGGATAGTATTACAGTCATTGCCACAGCCATGGAATTACGTCACCATATTTCTCAAGAAATACATCACCTATGAAGGTAGGTACCAAGTTGTATATCATTTTGAATTCACTTTACTCTCTCATCTCCGTCATGGAGCTCTGTTAAATATTCCATATTATTTGCTCAAATATTTACACCATATGGTGGGGTTTGTTCGAGCTGCTAAACATCCACTCGCCTCACTAACCCACCATGGCCTCATTAAGTTGATAATATTAAGAACCCTTGCTCAACACAATATAACCTGGGAGCAATTCACAGCCCAAGTTCATGGACCCGCTCCTTTGCCCGGTGTTCCAATAGAAGAGGAGCAAAATCAAGGAGAACCGGTATATCCATAGTTGGGGGGGGATATAGAGCAACAGGAAGCTCGGAGACCCTCCAATATAGTTGGGGGGAGATGAAACTGGATCAAAGGATTAGACAGGCCCCACAAGCAGAACATTTGGGAGAAGATGTACATGAAAACCCTATGGAAGAACTAAATAGTAGGGCAGCTCTGACAGCAGAGGGTGAAACTAGAGCAGCATTAGATGCTACAACAGTTGAACCCAAAGATGACATATATGCCCTACTATTTAGTTCTTCCACAGGGTTTTCATGTACATCTTCTCCCAAATGTTCTACTTGTGCCCCTGTCTGATCCTTTGATCCAGTTTCATCTCCTGAAGATGGCAGAGCCATGGCAACAGAATAAAACATTGAGATGGTGATCATTGAATCCTCACATGAATGGGGAGGAACCCTGATTGAGGAAGAACACCCGAAAGAACAAGAAAATGATAAAACCGGTGATATCCCTTCCACTTTAATTGTAAATCTAGAAACTCCAGCACCACAGAGAAAAAGGAGAAGATTAAAGGATGAAATTAAGGTATCTCCACCAATTAGAAGGAAAAGAACCAAGTTAGTTGCAGCAGCAGAAGAGGCAAGGGAAAGATGGTCAACCTTGGAAGCACAAATTGAGTTCCCCATTCTTAAACCCAAACCAATTGACTACCCACAGGGGCCAGTTGAAGAAGAACCCCAAATTGAAGGACTTCTGTTCAAAAATAGATTATTAAAAGAGGAAGTCCAAGCACTCAGAAAAGAATTGGAAAATTGGAAAGAAGCATGTAGAAAACAGGGTGAAAGGAAGATGCACACATTGGTTGAAGCTGCAGATCAATTGGAAGGATCAGATCCTACCAATCTTGGAAATGAGGAAGAAAGAGTGGTCTGTCCCACCTATGGAGAAATCTTTAAGGAATCAAGCTACAAGATTGTAATTCGTGCCTTTACAACACAGCAGTCTGCACCTACAACTGAGGAAGGATAGGGACAACCTGAGTTGAGAGATGATGGGACTCCCAAAGAGAAACTTCAGGAGAAGGAAGTTGCAGATGAACAAGATGCTGCTACACAAGAACTAGCATCCTTGAATATTATTAATGGCGAGACTCCCAAAGAAGAACTGCAGGAGAAAGAAGTTTTTGATGAACAGGTTGTTGTCACACAAGAACCAGCATCCTTGAATACTATCAATTTGG
The DNA here is from genome assembly GCA_001517045.1 of Pseudotsuga menziesii. Taxonomy (NCBI): domain Eukaryota; kingdom Viridiplantae; phylum Streptophyta; class Pinopsida; order Pinales; family Pinaceae; genus Pseudotsuga; species Pseudotsuga menziesii. Next base: position 711,178 of record LPNX011203324.1, read on the forward strand.
GAGAGGGTGAAAATCCCCAAGGAAAACTTCAAGAGGAGGAAGCTTCAGAGAAAGAAGATGTTGTCACACAAGAACCAGCATCTTTAAATATCCTTGCCGAAATTGCCACTAACTCTGGGACAGAGGAACCAAGGGATGAAGTTATTCCCGATTTTATGGATGAAGATTGCACTGTGACCTCAAAATCCTCCCATGACATAGAAATCATAGAAGTGGAACCACAGCAGCAAGGCAATGATGAGTTTAAATAAGATGTTGTCACACAAGAACCAGCATCTTTGAATGTTCTTGCTCACATGGCTGCCCAAATGAGGGGAGGAGAACCAGGAATTGAAGGCACTCTGGATTTTAATGAAGAATTTTGTACTACAACTCCAGATTTGTCTCAGGACATAGAGATCCTAGAATTGGAATCACAACAACAAGGAGACGAAGAATTGAATCAGGATGTTGTTACACAAGAACCAACATCCCTAAAAATTGCAGTAGAAATGCAACAAGTGGATGTCATACCTGATATGGATTGGGGTGAAGATGAACAAGTTCAATCACAACCCTCAAGTGATACTGAAACCCTTGAGGAACAGTTGCATACTGAAGAAGACATCCAATCTCAGTAGCATGAGGAAAAAGAATAACGGGGCTCTGTCACACAAGAAACAGTAGCCTCACAGCCCCTAGCTGAGATAGCAGCTGATGATCAGGTAGAAAATGAAATTAAAATTCAGGAGGAAGTTGCTCCACAGGAACCAACATCCTCACAGTCAGCTGCCAAAATTGCCAAGGGAGAACCCTAGAAAGAAGATGTTGTTACATAAGAACCAGCATCTCCAGGAGTGGTGGACGTTGTTGCTGAAGAGAGTCCAGAAAAGGTTGCTATCACACAAGAACCAACACCCCCAAAAATAGCTTCAGATGTGCAGAATGTCCAATGTGGCACATCAGGTGAAAAAGTGTGGATTGAACCCCTTCAAAATTTCATTGACCTGGATTCTGACGAGGAGTATCCTGAAGAAGAAGAACCCCTAAACCCTACAGCAGAATTTTCAATTCTGAGAATCGAGGTAAGCAAATGGAAGATCCAGGTGGAGGAATACCAAGAAGGGATAGTTTCCCTTACTGAGCATAAAAAGACCATCAGGAGACTGGAGTATAAATGGGCAGAAGAACGTATGACCCAGAGACTTCGAGAAGAAGAGCTATAGAATGAACTAAGGGAGCTGAAAAAGTTCCAGTCTATGCAGGAGGAAAAAGAGCAAATGTATGCTCTTTCTCAAGAACTCCTGGGCACTAGGGTACCTTCTTCTTCTTACCTTGTCTTTCCATTTGAGCAATTGGTTTGGTTTAAGTTGAGATCTGTGAAAGAAGGGAGGTCATTTGAGATAACAACCTCAGCAAAATTCTTGGAAAAGTTTTTAAGAAGCAGTTTTGAAGATCAGAATTTCCTGTGTGAATTATATTTGCATGAGATGGCTTGTCCTCTAGACCACCATTCAAATCCTATTCCTTTTTCAGGAGATGTTCAGTTGAGGGCCTTTGCTTCTTTTGTGAGAAATCATGCTCAGTGGGAAAGGTCTTTTCAAACCTTTTCTCACAATGAATCTCACTCTAATCTGTGGGTTCGAAGTGAGCCTCAAAATCCCAGTATTTTTCTTGCTCTACACAAGAGTTTGCTCTTATGCCCCATCCAGACTGGGCACATAATGGAACTACAGGAGGAAGTTATTTCTACCTGTACCAACCATATCTCTATACACCAACAAGCAGCGTTGGAAGGAAGTAAGCACAAATGGCAGGTTGCCTCTCCTACTCTCAGGAGTAGAGACCCCTATTATTTTAGAAATTTTGAACAGGCACTTTCTAGGGTTGAGGGTTATGTTGGATGTATCAGGGAGTGTGGGGATATTTGGCTGGGCCTGAAATTTAAATTTCCCCTCATCTGGTGGCCAGCAAAACCATACAACATGGATTTCTCACTGACCAAGGCAGAGGAGCAGCAATGTTGGAGATATTTGGTTACCCATAGAGGATTCATAGAAAAAGAAGGAACGTCTGAGTTCCCCTACAACTTCTCTTCTCTCCATGAACAGAGCACAATGCAAGATTCAGATACGGAATAATAGGATAGTTGGGAGGAGATGTTGGGCCCAGAAATGGCCCTTTTTGACCACCCTTATTCACTCCTTTTTTCCCTATCCTACCCCATTGAGCATGTCAAATAAATGTTTTACCCTCACTCTACTCTTCAATCCACCAAGGTATGATTGGTTATTGTCTTATTTTATTAATACTTATGATTATGGTAATTAAGGCTTTATATCTCTCAAAATGCTAACATATGATGGTTTATAAAGGTATTTTGAGATATATAGACTGCAGGAAGATCGGGCTGAACATGCTACGAAAAGGATGAGCATTCATCGCTCAAGCTGATCATCATCCATCCTACCATTGTCCAAAGAATGAGGTCCCAGCATATTATTCCTGGCAAAGTTGTACAAAGATAGCTGCAACAGAATGAGATGGATTTGGAGGTTAACAGTGCGATGTTGCTCGTGTATAGCTGTGATCTGAAGATATCATTATTCCTGGGTCGATTAACAGTTTCCCTATATTTCCTATCTTTTATCTTGCCACGGTTGTAACAGATGTTGTAATTAGGGCGCCTGAAGATCAGAGATCTTCATGGCTGCCCAATAATAGGGATAGGATGTTATGATTTACATTGTATAAATATGGAGAATTGTTTGAAGCCAGGGGTTGAACCCATAGCCAATTCATTGTATTAGTTTTTCCTGAGAATTGTGTAATCGATCTGCCTTTTTAATACAAAGAGTTACTTCAGATCTAAGGGTTTTTAACGTGTGTTCATCCAGCATCTCTGTGTGAAGGCTGGGCCCATCTTCCCATAGGGATTGCTGAGTTAGATTAGGCATTTTATTTATTCTGTCATGTGATGTTATGTTTAATTTCATTTCTCCATAAGAAGTTGTGACAGTTGTGGATTGACAGTGTGTTATTCATTGCGTCTCTTGGAAAGTTGTAGTGGCATGGTAAAACAGTCGACTGTGTAGATAATATTTCTTATGCAATTGTGTGGTAGCTGAACAGCCCTGTCCACCCCCAGATCCCTTAATTATTGTTTCCATAGATCCTTGCAAGTCGTTTCTTTGTTTTTATAATTGCAGAACTTTATTCCTATACCTTGAATTCCTAGATTAGTTGAACTCAATTTCTGTACCTTGAATTTCTAGAAAGATCTAATTCCAATTTCTGTCTTTTGAATTTATCGAGTAATTAAATCAAGATAGTTGAGAGAATCATTAGATGAATTGATAAACAGGACTTCATTCTCTGCAAAAGTAATTTAGATATGAATTCATGAAGCTTTCAATTTATAGATCAAGAATAGCAGAAGGTAATTGTGACTGTATCTTTTAGAAGGTAAACTAGATTAAGTGGATTCTTGGGATGAGCATAGCTGAATAGAGAATAGGATTGTTAATTTGCGGCAATTAAGTGTTTAAGCATATATTGTGCATGTTATCCTTGAAATAGAAGACTTCCCTGGGTTGACAATAAATATTGCACACTCTGTATGTTAGCTATAATTCACTTGCATATTGGGTTCCCAAAAATAACAAAGGACATCTTGCTATATAATTTCCATCACCAAAGAAGAACAACAACAACAAGATACATCATGCTCATCTAGTTGAAGATGAGGATGAAGAAAGACCTTGAAAGAAAACTAGAGGTGAAGATGTAGAATAATATGTGTTATTCTCTACACTCTTTGGGTCTGTAACACATTAGAGGAAATTTCAACTCAAAATGGGCCTTTTAACTTTTATTCAAATTCCATATCATCATGTGTTAGCCAATGAAATTGCTTTAAATTTGAAATACCGTATAGGTCTTAAACACTTTTTTAATATAAATTTGGGGATAGGTATCATAAAAAAAAACTACTTTTTTGTTTGTATTTTTGACATATCTCCCCGTGTTTTTACTCAAATTTCGATCGGAATGTCATCATCACGTTTTTCATGTATTTACTGTTTTTGGTGTAGAGGGGTCCATCAAAAGTATGCCAAGTGGGTACTCGTTGGATGCAGAATTTAATTCTTCATCCAACGAGCTCTCCTGATCGAAATTTGAGTAAAAACATGGGGAGATATGTCAAAAATACAAACAAAAAAAGTAGTTTTTTTTCTTTTCTTCCTCCAAAATTAATAAATATTATTTTATTATTTTAACTATTATTTTATTAATTCTTTTTAGGAGGCCCATTTTGAGTTGAAATTTCCTCTAATTCCTGGAGAAGACACATGGCTTATTGAACTGTGGTGCCTCTAAGCACATGACAAGGAATAAGACAACTCTATCAAGACTTGAAGATAAGAACTCTCCCCATAAGGTATCATTGTGAGATGACTATCAATATACCATCAAAGGTATTGGTGAATCAAGCTACAAGATTGATTCTGGGACTTCCATGAAGATGAAGGAAGTATTGTATGTACCAGGTTTGAAAAAGAATCTACTTTCCATATCTGCTCTAGATAAGAAAGGATATAGAGTTGCTTTTATATATAGACAAGTACTTATGTGTTCCAAAGGAAATACACTTGAAGATGTTGTAGTCATTGTAGAAGAAGGAGGAGGATTGTACAAACTCAAAGGACATCCAGAGACATCCCTTTTCCATGAGACTACCAGCTCAAGTGAACTGTGTCATAGGAAACTTTCTCACATCAAATACAAAGCATTTCCCTATGTGACCAAGGTGTAACAGGGTTACCAGAACTAAAGATCAAACATGAGGGAACCTGCAAGGGATGTGCTAAGGGAAAGAACATCAAGAATCCCTTTCCGAAAAGTGAAACAAAGACCAAAGGTACATTGGAACTAATCCATTCTGATGTATGTGGTCATATTCCCTCCATATCCTTGAGTGGATATGAGTACTATGTCACAATTATTGATGATTATTCAAGAAAGACTTGGATATACTTCTTGAATAATAAGAGTGAAGTGTTCGGGAAATTCAAGGAGTTCAAATCCTTGATAGAGAACCACTCAGAAAAGAGAATCAAGACACGGAGATTATATAATGGTGGAGAATACACTTCAAAGGAATTTGAAGAATTCTATAAGGAGGAAGGAATTAAGAGGGAACTAACCACTCCCTATAATCCCCAACAATATGGTCTTATGGAAAGAAAGAATAGAAATATCATGGAAGCAATGAATACCATGATTCATGACCAAGAACTCCCTATGCAACTATGGGATGAAGCAGCAAGAACAGTCGTATATGTGCAAAATATATTATCTCACAATGCTCTTGGATTCAAGACTCATGAATAAATGTATACCGGAACAAAACCTAAAGTAAGCCATATCAAGATATTTGGTTGCCCAATATATGTACATATTCCGAAAGAGAAGAGAACCAAATTGGATCCTTCTGGAAAGAATGGAATATTTGTAGGATACTATGAAATCTCCAAAGCCCACAGGATATACATTTCAAGATTCCACCATATCGAGATTAATAGGGATGTAACATTTGATGAAGAGACATCTCTTAAGAAGTCTAGAAGGTGTCATATTGAAGAAGTACATGAAGAGGATGTACCTCCCAGAAGGATAGAAGCTAAACCATCTCCTGAAATAGTAGCATCAGAAGATCATGACATGCTAGAGCCTCAGGAGCCCCATGCTATGGATATCTCTTGAAAGAGAAAACCTGCTTGGGTAAGAGAAATCATACAAGAAGCAGAAATATATGGAGCGTCAGAAGGCTCCACAAGAACCAGCAAAAGATCAAAGCCATATTCCAGTTATGTAGATTTGATGCGTGACCTTGTAGATCAAGAACCCACCAGCTATGAGGAAGCTGCACAGAAGAAATAATGGGTTGAAGTAATAAAAAAAGAATACCAGTCGATCATGAAGAATGGTGTTTGGGATATTGTTCCCAAACCAGAAAACAAGAGTATGGTATCTTCAAAATGGATCTACAAGATAAAACATGTTGTTGATGGAAGTATTGAAAATTACAAAGCAAGATTTGTGGCTAGAGGATTATCTTAGAAAGAGGGGATCGATTATGAAGAGACATTTTCTCCAGTATCAAGGTACACTTCCATCACAATTATCATGGCACTTGCCTCCATGATGAAGTGGGATTTACACCATATGGATGTAAAGATGACCCTCCTTAATGGTGTGACTGAGGAAGAGGTTTACATCAAATAGCCACAAGGATTTGAGGTCGAAGACATAGTGACTCATATATGCAAGTTGAAAAAGGATCTGTATGGATTGAAGCAATCTCCTAGAGCTTGGTATGGCAGAATAGATAGCTTCTTTACAAGCATGGGATTTACCAAGAGTAAAGTTGATCCTAATCTTTATATGAATATTATGGATGATGAACCAGTCATACTATTGTTGTATGTGGATGATCTATTTCTGACTGAAAATGAGAAACATATCAAGGATTTCAAGAAGAATCTAGCTGAAGAATTCAAGATGAAATACCTTGGATTGATGCATTATTTCCTAGGGATGTAAGTGTGGCAAAGCCCAGAAGAAATCTTTCTAAATCAGGGAAAGTATGCAGTAGAAATATTGAAAATAATTGATATGTTGGATTTTAAATCCATGGCCACACCCATGGACACCAACCTAAATCTCTTGTCTGATGAGACATCCGAGCTAGAGGACATGACTCACTACAGATAGATTATTGGGGAATTAATGTATCTGACAAACATAAGGCCAGGTATATGCTTTTCTATGAACACCTTGAGTCAGTATCTAGTTAAATCTAGATGGGGTCACTTGATAGCTGCAAAACATGTGATGAGGTACCTAAAAGGTACGATTGATTTGGGACTTTACTATGGGAGAGATCATGACTACAAATTTTATGCATATACGAATTCAGATTGGGCAGGAAATGTTGCAGACGAGAAGAGCACCTCAGGTGGATGTTATTGTCTAGGATCGACCATGATCTCATGGTTTAGTAAGAAACAGTCCAGTGTTTCTCTCAGTATGGCTGAAGCAAAGTACATTGCAGCTTGCTCCGTTTGTTGTGAAGCGATATGGCTTCAGAAGTTGATGTCAGGAATATTTAACATGGAGTTGGACACCACAACAATTCTTTGTGACAACCAAAGTTGTATAAAGATGACAGAGAATACGGTGTTCCATGATAAATTGAAGCACATTAAAATATGATATTTTTATATAAGGGATATGGTACAAAAGGGAGATATCAAGATCCAGTATGCGAGTACCGATGAGAAAGTTGTTGATGTACTGACCAAGCCTCTATCTTGAGTGAAGTTTGAATATTTTTGTAACAATCTTGGTAGCATCCCGCAAATAGATCATGTGTACAGCAGGTAGCATGGTGGTGAAGGATCAATTAGATCGAAGTACAGCAGCAAAGGGTCGATTAGATCGAAGTACAGTTGCAAAGGATCGAAAGGATCGAAGTACTACTGCAAAGGATCGAAAGGATCGAAGTACTACTACAAAGGATCAAAAGGATCGAAGTGTTGTTGCAAATGGATCGAAGTGCTACTACAAAGGATCGAGAAGATCATAAGGCTACTACGGAAGATCGAAGTGTTGATGCAAAGGATCAAGAAGATAAAAGTGTTGTTACAAAGGATCAAGAAGATCAAAGTGTTGCTGCAAAGGATCAAGAATATCAAAGTGTTGCTGCAAAGGATCAAAGTACTGCAAAGGATCAAGAAGATCGAAGTGTTGCTACGAAGGATCGAAAGGTCGAAGCGTTGCTGCAAAAGGATCAAGTGATCATGTGATGCAGAAGATGAAGAGTAACTGTTCCAATTACTTATTGAGAAAATGTCCTATGACGTATAGATGTATTACCTCAATGTACTATTATAATTACTATCTCTCTGTTCTCCTATAGTCTATGATGATGTTGTCAATATAATAACCTTCTCGTTAAGGGAAAGTGTTGAAATATTGTAACTTCAAAGGATATTCTAAATGTATTTTACTGATGTAAACCAAGGGATATTTTATTATTACTCCAGTGGGGTGTTACTATTGTATTTGGTCATCATAGAGTCATGAGGTAAAAATCCTTCATTGTGTGTCAGGTCTTTAGCACCCTGATAAATAATATAATATATTGTTTTGAGTCTTCCTAGGTGAAGTCAACCCAAACAGTTTAGTGGGGCCGACTTGTCTAGGGTAAAATTTAGTTGACTCATTGTGTTAATAGAGGAGCTTTGGTTCTTATTTGAACACAGACTCACTCACTTGAGTAGCACATCGGAGAGAGAGAGAGATATAGAACAGCTGGAGGAGAAAACCTATTTTTGGGGTTGTCTTTTATACATCTTATACAAAGGAATTTTTTCTAGGTTTTCTTCCCCTTGAGGGTTTCCCATGATAAATTTTGTGTCTATCTTGCGATTGTGTTTCTATCAGTGGTTATGGATATGTTGCTGCTATGATATTTTAATTGAACACTAATGAATATAGTCTAGCATATGAAATCTTAACAGGTAAGGGACTAGTGTCTATCCAATATAAAGGTAAACATAGTCAAGGGAGTACACTAAAAGAATGATTAGTATATGATTAAAACGCAGAGCTATGCCACCAAGGTCTTAATATGTTGTTAAACAATGGATAAATAAGTTGGAGGGTCCCAAAAGGTGACACACTTGAACAATGCTATGACAAGGTGTATCTTACCATGAAGTGTTAAGTTACTACATTATGGTTCACTTAATCAACATTGTTACTTAGTCATGCCATATCCTTCAACAAAGCCACTCTATTAACTACTGATATGGTATTATGTACATGTGTACATGACTCACAAAACGCTTTAATGACTTGCTTCATGCTCATGCTGAAATGGTTTTCACAATCTTCAATTATCAATTATGGTTATAACCTATCAAATTATAAGCGATGGTACATGGATGAAAAATAGTAATATGCATTAGGAATCACTTTTTTTGTTAGAAACTATATAGTTCTAGTGCTTTGATTTCTGAATTGCATCAGAGATCTAGAAATCACTAAACTGTATTTGTTTACTATACGTCCATTTCCTTTACTTGTTGTCTTCCTTGCATACAAAAAATTTTCAATACTTTCTTGTGGTCTAACTTTTACATTTTGTAGCCTCATCCTAGAGTTTCACCACAGTCAGTGTAGAAATCTATGCCTCCGACAAGCCGACATATTCACCCATAATTTTTTTCCATTAGGTATGGTACACTATAGGCAATCGTGGGTGTGTCTCCATCAATGTCTCATACCTCATTTCAACCTTCTCTCATCTTGTTTCTGCATTTTCCTTTTATATGAAAATAAATCATCTAGTTGCAGCATTAAAGACAGAGGTGTCTATAAAATTATAATTTCTAGCAGTATTGTTGTATGCCATCATCATCATCATCATAGTTTTTTGGCTTCTTGTTTACCAACAAGTAATGAAAATTAAATGCAATAAACTTCCTTTTGTAAATACTAAATAAGTGTTCCTTACACGTGCATCTAACTCTTATGCCATATACAGGGAATCAAGAAATTACATGATATAATTGATGTTGGTATTGCTTCCCATGATGGTTTTCCATCCAATTTAGAGGGTCTCTTTCTGACTGATGGTGCAAGTCCTAGGGTATAATAGAGTCTAGACTAAATCTATGATGATAAACTTCCATGCCTTGACCCTTGTTTTTATTTGAGATAGACTGATAAGTTTTGAAGACATGTATACTTATTGTTCACTACTTATTGGATATCTCATTCTCGTGTTCATATGACGATGCAAGTGCTTATAAGGTCAGAGAAGGATGGAATTCTTTGCCCAATTATACAACACCCACTTTACTTTGCATCTATTGCTCTTAATGGTGTAAGTATACCCATCCAAATGAATTATTTATTTCACCCTTCATCTATTTTCAAGGGTTGCTCTCTCAGTATTAACAAAACTTGTCTTCTAGATGCAACTTTGTAATTTTTGGTTTGAATAACATTGAAAAAAGTAGATAACTGATACTATCATAACATTGAAGGTTACATACTATCTATATAATGAAATCATATTTTAATCCTAATGAGAAAAAAAAATTACAAGGTATGTGACCTACATTCTAGTGGAACATGTCCAGCTAGTTTCTGGAAGGAAAATTTCTCTACTAAGATATATGGCTCTCTCAAAAGTGTGGTACTTCTTCAAAACAGACATGGAAAAGAACACACAAGATCGATATAAAAGAGAATACTAGAGAATATTGGTATGTTGTAGATATGACTAGGGTATAATTAATGGTTTCATAGCAATATACACCACTAAACATTTGTGGATGAAGGGTATGTAACAATCCATCATTGCTGCTAATTTCTTGCAATCCTTTTGCAAGCAATGCAACCATGCCATGTTTCAATATCCACAGCAAATGCATTTTGTTTGATATATAATTTCAATAAAACATTTTCTCATTGGAAAACTAATTATAAGATTTTGAAATTTGGGAACCATCGTATAGTTAATGTTTTTCATTTCTAGAGACTATCGACATCGGGAAAAATAAAGAAAATCTCACGTTATTGTAGATGTTTTGTTGAATTCCTACATGCAGTGTACCAAGGAAGTGCTCTCGAGTGAAGGTAGGGCTCACTGAAGTTGGATAGGTCAATTTTTTAGTATTTTTTGTTTGTGTAGTTGTAGTGACCTTATGTGACCAATTAGAGTACCAAGTCAACAAATTCCAATGGAATATTATTGATGACAGGCACCACTCTACAAGTATAAGGAGTCTTTACATTATGGCATATTATAGTCATTGTAAGTATGGCTAACTAGAGTTGGAAGGATGACATTTTTTAGATTTTTATTATGTGTGCTATAACCGTAGTGATATTGTTACATATGTGATTAATTAGTATGCCAATTGACTAAGTGGAAAATGCATGATTTTAAACTATAAAGGATATTATGAATTAATACATTGTATTGTGTTAAATGATTGATCCTGACTGATATTTATACTATTTGACTAGTGTTTCTACAGGGCCTAGAATTTGTGTTGACGTACTCCAAAACATTACAATAACTGAGACATTTGGGTTAGGAACATTACAACAACTTATGCAACCCCAACATCAGGGTAACCAGAACATTTGGTTTAGAAACATCACAATAACTTATTCAACTCCCAACATATAGGTTGGGAATATTAAAAATACCCATGACACATTTGTTGAGATTTTGGTTGGAAATGTTAGAAGCTCCGAATGTTATCCCAGTTGTTGGATTCCTATTAAGCACAATAGAGGCACAACAAAATTGTAGTTGATCGACTTATCCATCTCCCAAATAGTGTAGTTCTAACTATTATGAATACTTGTGGCAATAGAACAAGCAACTAGCCACAATTATATGAAGCGCATCTGCGCTTTCATCCCATCTAATGTGATCTTTGCTCAAGCAAGTTGGTCACATTTAAGTACTTGAATGATGATCTAGTTTTTCACCCAAAACATTTATGCATTCTAGTTAGTGAGCAACACCAAACACTTATTATTTGGAAGTTGCATTACTCCAAGTCTGTGAATCATTTCAAGTAGAAGTATTTCAAAATCTTATAATTAGAAGTACTAATTATTAATTGGTAGAGGGGTGTACTAATTGTTATTTGGTTGCTATGTAGAAGTATTTTTACTAGTCAAATATTTTTGCACATGTAGAGAACTATATCCATGTTTGTATAGATTTTAAAATTTCCAAACCCATGAATACAATCAAAGATTGTACACCCCTCTACCAATTTCATAGAAACCTTGGGAGACTATCCCAATGGACTTTTTTCACATGGCTACCAATCACCAAGCACCAATAGTTTCTTTGTAGTGGTTGACAAGTTTGATAAGATGGAATTACTTGCACCCTACTGCAAGATTGTTTTTGCAAGACAACCAATCTATTATTTTCTCATGTTCGATAAGGCTCCAATATTTTTGCATTCATTGATTCAAATTGGTATTCTGGATTTATCAACACCTTTTGGAAATGATGGTGGGAAATGTTGGACACAAATATTGACACCTCAACTACTTTCCATATATAAAAGGATGGTTGTGGGTATAGGAGGTTAAATAGAGCATTGTACACTTAATACGCATGTACAATCACAATCACCCCAACACTTATGATGATAACTAAGATTTCATTTAATGCAATTATAATAGATCTCAAAACAACCCTACTAGGAACAACGTTTTCACAACTTAAATATTTAGGAATATTTGATATGTATTATTGAGGTATGTATTCTGCTTAAGTGGAACTTGGAGAAAAATTTGGGGTGTATTATGAAGGCTTGTTATTTGTTCCTTCTACATATTTTGTAGGGAAAACACCGGACTGAGGAAGAGAGACGTGTGGAAATATGCTACAAAGTAATTTGCCCAAACTTGGTAGATGTAATCATATGGATCAGTTATTTTGCTTCTTATGTAGAATAATCATTGATTTTATATTGTTTTTGGGACAGGTATTATGACACTTTTTTGCCATTTCTTCTTGAAGCTTGCACAGATGAAGATGTTGATTTCCGGTAGGTAATGCAATCATCCTATTTGTGCATTTTGAGTTTTAGGTGGAAGATATCGGTTAACTTATCCTTCTGCATTTTTTTTATTAATTATGTTTCTCTTATCCCTCTGCCTTTAGTTTCTGCAATTTAATTTCATACATGATGACTGGCAAGTCCATCTAACCAGCTCTGATTTGTAGCTTGTGGTCATTCTTCACCCATTGTTAATATTTCAATCAACAATCAACAACAAAATGTCAAGAGCATGGCATTCAACACTCCAAAAATTTTACAAATAGGAAATTGATACCAATAGCTAATCATTAGTGTACACTTGGAAGTATTAAGCACGAGGAGAAAAACGCTTCTGAATACAAATTAATCAATTTGTGTACGGAGTGCAGTTGAAAATATCTAGCAACCATCCTAATTGAACACAATGAACATGAACATGAACATGGTATAGAACAATGTTAAACAAAGAACAATATCAAAGATAGAAATATATGGGCATTCACTAAAGCCTCAGTTCTAGAAGCACCAAGTTTAATTCCGTAAGGTATCTAGAAAGCTTTGCATGTCATAGCATACAATGGAAAGAAGAAACTTGAGTTCTAAACATACCAACATAAGCCCAGTACCATAGCACTTGTATGTTATGAAAATGTAGACCTGACATATAATAATAATAATAACATTTTTGCAAAGTTTCACAGATCGCAATTGTTCTTCACTGATAGAAAACCTCGGGTTATGTCTCAGTAATAGTTTAAAAATTAAAATCAGTAACATAAGCATAAAATACCAGAGCATAAGAAATCTCATCTAATAGCGATAGTTGTTGTTATAGTTAGACTCATAACCTCCAGCAGAGTGACCAGCAAATCTAGTTTTTGATCGTGGGGGAGCATACATGGTGTTATGAACTGAATATGAATTGTAGCCTGAATCAATGGAATTATACACACTGTGGTGGTCTTGAAGCTCGATACACATCTGATGGAGGACCTGAAGCCCGATACACATCAACTGGTGGTCCTCAAGCTCGGTGGTCCTGAAGACCTAGACACATCAACTAGTTGTCTTGAATCCATGTACACATCTGTTGGTGGTCTTGAAGCCCCGGCCATAAATTTCTGCAAAACAAGGATTATGAAAAATATTCAGAAATGCCTTGGAGTAATAAATTCAGTTGCATATTCTTTGAAAGTACTTATTGTTCAAATAGCATGCCATGAAGTATGATATTTGGACAATAAGTACTTATCCTGCATTGACATACAACACCCTCACATTTGAGATTCAGTGAAGGATTTTGATTCCTTCCACAAATGGAGATGAGAAATTTTCATGACCAGTGAAGGATTTTGATTCCTTCATTTTGGGGATACATTTTAGGGGACTATCTTGACCATAATCAAATAGAACAAATAAATGGGTGGAACTGTTGTGAACCTGGGGATATATTTGAATTTCTATTGCTGGAAAAGGTAGAACACGGAATGGCGTCTACTTTGCTATCATTTGGTTATCACAAGTTGTTGGCATCGACGTAGAAGGAGAAACATGTATGGACTGAAGGTATCAAGGCCATATAAAGATACAAGGTGAGTTATTCCATATGTTTTTTTTTGGGGTAGTAGTTTTATTTGAGATGTGGAAGTTGTTCTGATTAAAAACTAAAATCTCTATGAACAGAACAAAGTTTTCCATGAGGTTTTGATTAAAAACTATTATCCATATGAAGGGAGCAAAGTTTTCCAGGAGAAGTTGTATAATGTCTTGCTTCTAATGGACATGTGTTTTGAGAAGAATTTATTGCCACACTTCTTCCATTGAGAATTATTATTTTCCCATCTGGTTTATCCTTTCCTTTCCCTACTTATTATTGAAGCACTCCTTTCTTGTAGATGCATGTAGGTGCAGAATCATGTATTAATTCTTTCTTTTATATGCATATTGGTGCACATTTTTGTCTGTAGGTGCACATTTCTATAGATTCTTGGAATAGGAAAATGTTGTAACTTAATACCTTTGTAGTCTCCTATAGGTGTATACATAAGGCATCAGATGGTATATTGTGAGTGAAAGATGTGGAATATAGCTTGGATACATGTAATAAATGGTGTTTTGGAATGTATGGAGTGTGTATGGAATGCATGAGATGGATGAGTTGTTTGGATGGAATAAATGAGTTGGGTAAGTGGAATAAATGAGATTGTCTAATCAATGAATTGGTGAATATTTTGATATAAAAAAATTTGATTTTCCAATGGTTCAAGGGAAACTTCATTGATTGGAATAGTTTTGTTTCTCCATTCTTTGATTGCACTTGATGATATCATTGCATTTAATCAAATATAGTTTATCAATGCCCTGTCTATTGATATTATGTCCACCATTACATTGTTCATTACTACTTTGTTTGCCAATGCTCTGTTCAGGTTGCTTTGAAAGAATTTCTTTATGCATTTCACTTATTATGTAAACAAGTTGCTCTCGGAATTAACATCTCACGTAATGATTTCCTTGCAGGTTTATATGGTAATATGAGTGACCTATGTCAATATGGTATACTCCCTTTGGGATAGTAAGACTAACAAGTTTATATGGTAATATGAGGGACCTATGTCAATATGGTATACTTCCTTTGGTATAGTAAGACTAACTTACAGTCAAGCTTTGTAATGGATTATCTTACTAGGTTTGGTCTATCCAACATGTTCTAATTGCTCATGAGGGGCATTTTTGTCGCGTATTAGTTTAGTAATTATTTTTTGTGGGCTTAGTCAAGCTATTTGATATTACACCAAAGGAATAAATAGTAAATAAATTGTAATTTTTTCTCCATGGAAAGTAATACAATACACTTTATTTGTGGATTTTTTTAATAATAATATTTATAAATAATTGAATTAATATAACTAAATAATTAACCTTGTAGGTTAACTTAAGTGGTTGAGTGATTTGAGCTTCATGCTGGACTCGAGGTTGATCCCTTGGGTTGGCTACCTCTATTGTGTGCCTCATTACTACCATGTCAAGTATTGTAATCAAAGTCGATGGGTTTACTACCTCACCTTTTTTATATTCCATCTATATTTTTTGTTGGACTTTCCTCATGTTTAGCTTTCTCAACCTCCTTTGAGTCATTTTTCTACAAGTAATAACTAATTTGGCACTTGAATGGACTATCAAGTTTATAACATGTGCCATCTCTAATATCTTCATGTTCTCTCTTCCCCTTGTTGTAATTTGTCTTCATTCAGGAGGAGATGGCCTAAGCCATCAATACTTTTCACTGATAAATCTTCCAACACCTCTATAGAAATGCCCAATTTTGTAGTGCCATTTTCCTCACTTGTAGGTTCTTAACTTAGAAGATCAAGCTCCTTGTATATTTTATGTCCTTGAATATTGAATAACCATGGCTCAACATTCTATTACATTTGGTCCTTATACCAATGGAAATATAGTGCCTGAAACATCCAGAGATTTTGGGGAGTGAGGGAAATCCTTGTAATAAAAAAGCTTCATGGAAGATGCAAAATCCAATGCACTTTATTTATCTAAATATCCTACATAATTCGTTTTGATATCATCAATGGTTGAAGAACCTAAGGATCATGGAAAAATGACTTTTTTGCAAGAGTATTTCTTTAGTATCCTTGCTAGTTCAATTCAGTTTTATGAGATGGCCATTAAGATATGACTGCAGGGGATACAGATAAATAGATAAGAAGAACACATTTACTCTCCCCTCTTTACTAAATTGCAATTGTATCAATTCGATACCCAACACATTTTGTCAGCTTATATTTCATTACTCAGAAATATACATTTTAATATGGAATCTATTTGGGGTTTTATTGAGTGATGCATTGCTAGAACAGAGTAATATTGATTCAATCCACACGTGTGAAGGTTTTGATATGATATATGCGTGAAGGTTTTCACATACTTATTAGATATAAGATCAAAGTTATGTTTGTGCTTGGCGGTTTCGTCAACAACACTTATTATAGATTTATGTAGCTTAGGTGATTTTTTCATGTCACGAGATATCTATATTTTTTTTTAATTCCACATATCCGTCGGATATTCGATGCCTACTTCCAAAGAATATGACATCATCGCCATACCATCGACGACTAAAGGATTCAGATATCTAACTTCTTACAATGCAAATACCATTGGATATTCGACGGACCCTTACAAAGAATCCAACGTCGTCGCCATACCACCGAAAACTAAAGGTGTCGGTATTTGATGTCAATCATGCGGATATATGACACCTCTATTGTCGAATATCTGACCTCCTATAAAGTGAGATTTGTCGGATATTCGACCTCCCATACAGTGAGAGTAGTCGAATATCCGACCTCCTATATAGTGAGAGTTGTCGAATATTCAACGGAAATATTAAAAGAGGAGTCGTCGGATATTCAACGGAAATATTAAAAGAGGATTCGTCGGATATCCAACCAGACTAAGTCAGATATCCGACGAGTTCATTTTACTGTTGGATATACGCCAAAGTGAAACCGACGTTTAAAAAAGAAGATGCTTATCGGATGGTCGACAACATGATGTCGAAAATTGGGCATCTATGCCATCAGATTTTGGGTTCAAAAATGATGGTGACTTATCTTTATCAAAAATAATAATATCAACAAACAACTAATGAATTTCCATGGTGTTAAAATTAATTGAGATGATCTATTTCAGAGTCATTATCATTCATCCTTAGGAGGTATTATTTTTGAAGAAAAAGTTTGTTTACCATGGAATTCGACTTATACAAATTCCCTAACTTATCCCATAATGCCTTGGTTCTATCTTCTCCTAATACATTCAATAGCATTGAATTTGAAAGGTTTAACCATATCATACTCTTGGCCTTCCATCTATCTTCATCCAGTATGCATCGCCATACCCATAGGTAAAGTACTAGGATCTATAACAATCCATTGTTCTTTGTCTACAAGAACGTCCTCCATCTTAAGATTCCATAAATATCTAACTCTTAAATTTCTCTAAATCAATTCTTGAACAACTTGTCATTCTTTTTCAGACAAATATCACTACCACATATCCCCCACTAAAGCCAAGTTTATCACAGACCCAAGATAAACTTGTTCTATAGGAAACAAGCTAAAACCTAGCAACAAAAGCATCCTCCTAAATCCAATAACATCACTATGATACCAAATGAAAGTTTTACACCTATGCAACTAAAACAATCATATATGTATTCTTAAGCAGAATAAAAAGAACAATAATGGCACACACCGTACACAAAGATTTACCATGGAAACCTTTAATCAAGAAAACCAACCTAACTTGGACCTGCACCTCTATCATCTTCATTGTATTAACTTTACCATTCACAATACAATATTTAGGTATTATGATACATCCAAAAACTTAATCTTCTAACCCAAATTAGATTACAACCCTAATCTCTTAACTGGGTTTAGATTACAATGGACCAAAAAAAACATTGGCCCAAAAATCACAGAAAAAACAAAAGTAAAAACAAACCCAAAAACAATTTTCGAGGAACTACCTAGAACCTCAACGCCTTGGGGCTACCAACCCTCACCATAAATCATTGCACTCCATGGGAAGGGAAGAAGGGAGTTGATTACCACCCCCTCTCATCCATCCACTAAAGACTAGTTGCACATAGCATAACGCTCGTGCAAAGAATATAACACATCTCCAACAAAATCATGGTGCAATGAATAATGGCAGAATAGTATCTGTACATCAATTAGATATTTAGGGGCATTGGGAGGCCTATGCACCCTCTGGACCCTTTAATTTTGGTAATACAATAGATCTGTGCCTCTCAACATTGGATCTACATGAAATTTGTGAAAGCAAAAACAAAAAAATATTGGATCTATAATGAAGCCCAATTTAGATAGAAGCAAGCTGCATGTTGGTCATCCCCATTAATTCTGGAAATACAACATATCCATTCCTATCAACACTGGAGCCATGGAGAATTTGTGTGAAGCAAATATGAAAAGAAAAGAAAAAAGTCTTAAATCAGGGAGAAGCATGTTGTGCGTCCCCATTAATTTTGGAAATGCAACAAATTCATTCATCTTAACACTAGAGCCGCGCAGAATTTGTGTGAAGCAAATACTGAGAAAAAAAATCATGTCTTCAATATCTACGTTATAGTCCAATTTAGAGAGAAGCAAGTATGTTGAGCGTCTTTAAAGGTAGTTGGGGACTCCCTCCCCCAGTGACTTCAGAATTCTTGACTGGACTAAACAAAATAAATAAATAAACAAATTCAAGTCTTCAATATCTGTGCTACAATCAAATTTAGGGAGAAGCAAGTTCGGCATTCTTAAAGGTCTTTGGGACTCCCTCCCCCACTCACTTTAGGATTCTTGCAAGTGAACGAAATATGGTGAAATCCCAAATAAAAATAAGAAGAGGGGAGGTGGGTTCATTCGAGATCCCATAAGAAAGACAATAGATGATTTCATGTCATAATGGGACCTCTTCAATCAAAAACCTTCAACAGGTAAATATACTTGGGCCAACAAAAGATTAGGTCCAGGCCACATGGGAGAGCACCTAGATCATTTTTTAGAACATATTTTATTTCTATTGGATTCATGACAAGTCCTCTTCGATATCTTTCCAATTGTTGCTTCATATCACAAGCCCATAAATTTATCCTTTCTCCATGAGAAGAACTACAAGCTCGTACCTTTCATAGTCAATTCAATTTTTCCTCCAAGATCCACAAGTTTTGAGGGTATTATAATTTTGGAGTGTGCATATGCATGTCCATCGTCATGTGTAGGAAGGAATAATACTAATAGAAAGATGTCAAAAGAATGGGAAATGATTTTCTTCGTACGCCTCTCAAAAGAATGAGAAACACTTCAACGACAATTGAGCACCCTTCGATCCAAACAAGAACTTGAGGAAATCGGTCGATCTATATAGATGGAGAAAGAATTTCCTCAAAAATGATTTCAAGCACACAGAAAGGAAGAGGGACAATGGCAGTTAAATTCTAGAAGCCTATCGTTGAGGTCGAGAATGTAAAATTGTCATTGTCCATACGCATGCAAGGGAAAAATAGCTTTGAAACCATATTTGGGAAATCGCCTCAGGGGATAATAGAAAACCTTTGAGATCATTGAGGTGGTGTTCCATGCTTCAAAAGTCTTTATTATGAGAACTCCATTCCTAGCGAAGTTGTTGTTTGAGATCTAATTAGATTTGTTCCAACCATGATCACAATTGAGGAAAATCAACAATTTACAAACAAACAAACCAAAAGAATATGATAAAAATAATCCTAGCAATAAGGGAGTTTGAACTCAAAAAAGTCTTTTTCCAACTAGGTTCACCATCCATTTCTATAAGGGATGTTTGGCATTATAGTGTCGTACCTTTTTAATGTTGGTATAGGACAAGAATCGATGGCATGGTGGGGATGGAATCAACTCCTCTTTCTTGGCACTTATCCTCAAAGAGTACAACCCCACATCATTTTAAAGGTAATGCCTCATCTCCATGTGCAATTCTTCTAACAAAACTAACAAACATCGTAGCAAACCAACTCTACCACCTACTTCCAAATCTCATCTCAAGAAATCAAGGAGGTTTTGTGCACCAAAGACAAACAAATGATAACATCTTGTTGGTTAAAGAGGCAATCCACTCAAGTGGATAACACAAGAGTTGAATGGTAAGACTCTAACATGGTCAATGTCTTTTGACCAAGTAAGACAACTTTCTCTTCATTGTCCTTAGAAATTTGGGTTTGCCCCTCATTTTATGAATTGGACGAGCACCTACATTAACTACCCATGGATCCCCCTTAGTTAATGAAAGAGAAACCTTTCTTACAAAGTGAGGGCTTTGCCAAGGATGCCCCATGTCCCATGTGCTTTATATTCTAATGGTGTAATCCTTGGGAAGGAAGCCTTGAAGGGGCTTCTATCACCATGTCTCTCAAGTTTAAAGCTATCTTGGATTCATATACCTCGACCACAAGTGGTATTAACAATAAAGCAAAGCACCATATTTATCGTTTGGAACACTCATATCTACATTGCAAAGAATAGCCCGTGACCTCGAATTCTAACTAGTCAACAAATGGACATCCTTTTTATTTGGGGATCCCAATCATCTTGGAAAACTACAAAGACAAAGGAATGGCAATTTATAGCGCAAAAATAAAAATAACGAAATTAAACCCCATAGTGAAATCCAACATGAAGCCACTCTAATCAAGTCATTTATCCCGACTCCCAATTTATCATGATTTTGCTCTCCTAGCACCAACGAGGATTAACCTTCATATTGATTAAAATAAAATAGAAAAATTTCCTACAATAAGGAGATAAACAAACAGTAAGAGATCTCATCTTATCAAATGTGCAACAATCAAGGGGGCTCTAAAAAGGAACATCTCGTTGAGGGAAAAAATGTTGTGGAGGCTTGTCACCAGATAAAAAGATTGGTGAAAAGAAGCATTGTATAGGAAGTATTTGAGCATATAAAAATAAGATGTCTAGACAAACATTTACCAAATTCCAAAAACTCTCCAATATGGAGGCTATGCAAAGCCATAGCAACCCTCACCAGACATCACTTGACCTAGGTGCCTAAAGAAAAAAGAATTAGTGTTTGGGTGGATATCATAATGGGAAAGGACCCACTTGTTAGAAATCAATTTGGACTTTGAAACTAGCTAGCCAAGAATGGCATCCACATTGTCCACAAATTATATCTTTGGGATGACAGAAAAGATATGGAGTGGATAGAAGTCCTTTTAGCTACCTATCAAACTCAAGAAACAATACAAAGTCTTGCGTAAAGCTCCTAGGGGAGCAGTGCTTTAAGTTTAAAGGATCAACAAGGATGGGTTAGTTTGGGGGGACATAAAATTCTATAGAACAAGGCTATCTAGGCAATTCCATGGAACCAGATCGTTCTCCACATACAATATTCTATGGAAAGAGCATTGTTTCCCAAAATTCCATCTATTTTGTTTGGTGCTAGTTCATGGGAAATATATGGGTTAAAATCAACAACGAAGGGTTAGTTTGGGGGGGGCATAAAATTCTATAAAACAAGGCTATCTAGGCATTTTTTAATGGAACAAGATCATTTCCCAATTACAATACTCTATGGAAAGAGCATTGTTTACCAGAATTCCATCTATTTTGTCTGGTGTTAGTTCATGGGAAAGATATGGGTTGGGATCAACAACGATGGGTTAGTTTGGGGGAAGAGGCATGAAAATATATAAAACAAGGCTATCTAGGCGGTTTTTTATGGAACAAGATCATTCCCGTCTTGGAAAGAGTATTGTTTACCAAAATTCCATATATTTTGTTTGGTGCTAGTTCATGGGAAGATATTGACAATGAAAAATCTCAATAGAGGAATCTAAGGCCCCTCATGGTGTTCATTTTGCCATGCCACTGAGGAGACAATTCAACCTCTCTTCCCGTCTTGTAATGTCATCCAACAAGCATGGACAAGCAACTCAAGAATTGCCATTGGACACTCAATTGCCTCATCAATGGAAGACCATGCTCCACACTTGATCAAAAGAGTATCCTAATTCCTTCATGAATAAGTTTTCTCAAGAATCCTTGATCTTCCCAAAGATCTTTGTTTGGAAAGTGTGGCTAGCTAGAAATCATAATGTCTTCCAAGAAGTACAAATCACTCCATCCTCAAAGGCTAGTGAATTAATGGACCTCCTCAAAGAGATGATTCATCCCAATGGGGGTGAATCCCAAATGACCTCAAGGAAGAGGAAGAAATCCACTAGGATAAGGGTTACAGAATCACCTCAAAATAACAAGACAAAATCCTTTGTTGTGTTGGAGATTATATTGTATAATCCAATTTTTCTTTAAAGCGTTACTCTGCCAACTCCGCAACTCTCAAAAGGATCATTCATCCAGCTCTAGACCTAACAATACACTTTGAAATAGTATCAATTCTTCACAGCATTGAAATCCCTAAATTATCGTTCAAACCATCTAGCAAATCAAGGCATATTGATGGAAGAAGGATTCGTGTTAATGGTAAGGCAAAGCCAAAGAGATATTTAGGTTAAGAGTGAAAATGGTAGTGCAAACCCTCGACTTCAAGAGATCCACTCTCCACTCTTCCCCCCATCCCACTCACAAACCTAATGCAGTTTTGTAAGTCAAATAGGAGCATCCTAGCAAACCTAGTGATGGAAGAACCTCGACACAATATAGCTCAACCAAAGAACCACATTCTTATCATTGCCCTTGAGCCTACTCTATAAAAGGTCTACAAGAGCAACAACAAACAATAACAACTAAATCTATTCTGCTCATTTAGCTACAAAGAAAACATCAAGAAATTTCTCCAAAAAATTTGCTTGCTCAAGGATAAAGCTACCCCCTAAAATATTATTTTGTTTTTGAGACTTGCCTTTCAAATTTGTAAACTCTTCAAATTGATTCTCATTTACTAATAGAAATGATACTTAATTCACTACAATCCAAATATTACTTTGAACTTTGAAATATGGAAGAAGGATTCGTGTTAATGGTAGTGCAAACCCTCGACTTCAAGAGATCCACTCTCCACTCTTCCCCCCATCCCACTCACAAACCTAATGCAGTTTTGTAAGTCAAATAGAAGCATCCTAGCAAACCCAGTGATGGAAGAACCTCGACACAATATAGCTCAACCAAAGAACCACATTCTTATCATTGTCCTTGAGCCTACTCTATAAAAGGTCTACAACAGCAACTAAATCTATTCTACTCATTTAGCTACAAAGAAAACATCAAGAAATTTCTCCAAAAAATTTGCTTGCTCAAGGATGAAGCTACCCCCTAAAATATTACTTTGTTTTTGAGAGTTGCCTCTCACATTTGTAAACTCTTCAAATTGATTCGCATTTACTAATAGAAATGATACTTAATTCACTACAATCCAAATATTGCTTTGAACATTTTTCAAAGTTATTTTACTAAATTTTCCAATTTCAAATCAAAATGATTCTCATTTACTATTTAAAACAATACTTAATATTCACTACAATCCAAATATTACTTTAAACATTTTTCAAAGTCACTGTTTAATTAAATTTTCCAATTTTAAAAACCAAATAGATTTGTTTCTATAAGATTGTTCCTAAAATTTCGAATTAAAAAAACCCAATTGATTTGTTTCTAAAAGAATTTTTTTAACAAATGATACTATCCTTACATTGTAAATTGGATTTAACCCATCTTCTCACCCATGATCAATTCCCAAGTAGCATGATCAATTCCCAGTGTTAAACTCTAAATAAGTAGATTGTAGTATTGACTCTGAGCCATGAAGAATTTAAAAATTGTTCAGAACATTATATAACATCATTAGATTATTACTATTTTCATTCTTCATATTTTCCAATACTATTTTCTTCAGTAAAAATTTAAAACAAAACTCCAAGAACATTATCATTCTTTCAGAGAAATCATTTTCTATAATGATATCTTTTAATTTATTTAATTATAATTAAACATACATCACCACCATGCTACAACACATTATCACATGCATTCTTAATGTTCTTTTTTATTTTTATTTTTTTATGGGACATTTTATTTTATATTTTAATGGGACAGACAATGTTGCATTCTTAATTTTTATTTTTTAATCTCACTTTTTATAATTTTTTATTTTTATGGGACAAATAGACACACTAATGCATGCCTTCTTATTTTTATTATTATTATTGATTTAGTTATTTTTTTTAATGGGATAAACAGACACTTTCCCCATAACACACTTAACACACTGTTGGATGCATTCTTATTTTTATCTTTATTTCTATTTTTTATTATTTATTTTTATAGAATAGACAGACACTTTCCCTCCACCCAGGAAATAGGATAGAGTAAAGTAACAAAATATATCCATGTATTTGACTTTTTATTTCTATTTCTACTTTCATTATTTCTTTAATTTTATGGGACAAATTTATGTATTTGACTTTTTATTTCTATTTCTATTTTCATTATTTCTTTAATTTTATGGGACAAATTTATGGAACAGACAAACACTTCCCTCCACACAGAGTACCAGGGTATAGTAATGGTGCCTTCTTCCACAATAAGAACACTCAGAATAGTTAGCCTTTCGAATTGCTCACCTGGTGATTAGTCACACAGAAATATGGACACCAGATACTTAAATCGATTACCCATCGACCTAGATGAATTCAAGATTTTCTATGCATGGACATGGTCATATGGAAGAAGAAAAAACAGACTAATTTGAAGAATAAGCTAATTTTAAAATCTTTAGGGAAGATCGATTTCATCGTCAAGCTTCAATAAGAACAAGCTCATCTCTGCTCTAAATACAAAATTATTGGTGTGATGTCAACAAGAAACGAAAACTATTAGTAGGATATCATACAGTAAGAAAAAATCTCAAACTGAATCAATTTTCAAATCCTTTAACATTGTTGGCTTAACTCCTGGTTCAAAAAACACACAGTTGAAACAAACAAATCAAAACCATTAAATAACCAGACGACCAACGAACTCTTTAATATGACAGCCAATGCAACCATCCGTTATTAAATTATCTCATTGAATGAACTATCGAGTGTAATTAGCAGTAACAACATGACAATGAAAGAAACTAAAAGCATTTAAAGCTTTACATCAACGTGTTAAAAAAAAAAAAACTTACCCTGGATTCGGAATTCAGGAAACAGACATCTGAGGTTTAGTCTAAGCAACAGTTGCATGTTAACCAAACAAAATCTTTTTACAAGTACAAGCAAAAGCGAAGACACTCTTGAAACTTGAAACTTGTACCTTTTCAAAAGAGTAAAATGCCAACCACCACCTATAAAACACCCAAAACAAGAGAAATTATTGGTATCAACATTACAAATGTAACGTGAAGTTTCTGTACATAGTTGAGACACAAGAATTCCAATTTACAATCAGAGGCCGACTCCAAATGTAACGAGGATCAACATTTTAGGACCACAAATACAACAAATTATATAAAAAGTCAATTTATGCTACAGAATACCAACAATAGATGCAGGGGTTGAGGAAATGTTAGCTGCTGCGCAATTTTTAGTTTGGTAGAAGTTCAAAATATTTTGGCCTAAACATTCAAATCACAACATACTTGCAAATTACAAAACCATGTCCATAAATCACAAATGAGAATATTCAAACATGGTAAAGGATTGCCATATGGCTATATTTTCTCAAGTCTCTCCGATTTATTATATCAAAACTGCCTCTTCAAAACATTTTAAATCATTTAATGACTAGATTGAAAAATCTACGAATGTAAATGCAAAAATTGCATGCATCCTTATTTGGGAATTGAATAAAAAGAGCAGAAGAGATATGCAAACGCTCTTAGATCTCTTCAACAAGCAATTTAGGAATAATCCGTAGAACAGCCACAGGAGGCCGAATAAGAAATCAATGGACAATAAGTAGTCCACAATCAGCAAAATTTGAGGTTTTGATAATTAGTGAACATGGTCCTGAAGGCAGTGATGACCTAAAACCCAATAAAAGTGAATTTTAATGCCCAATGGGCAAGCCATACTCAACAAAAAGTGCCAAAACACAGTAGTTTATGAAGCTACTGCTGACTCCCTGGTGATTTTCTCTGCCTTTGCTGTCACTTCATCAATGCCTCCAACCATGTAAAACGACTGCTCAGGCAGATCATCATATTTACCATCTAAAACACCCTGCATAATGAAGATGGTAATCATTTAGTATATACAACACAGAAAACTGTAATTCATGAAGAAGAAAAAAACTAAAACAGAAACTAGAAAACTATAATTCATTAGAGGAATACATAACCTATTGGCTAATTAGATCTGAAGTGGTTTCCTTTGAAAGTTAGTATTCAGTGAAGTAATTTCGTTCCAAATTATATCGAAGATATAAATTCCTTAGTAAGGTCCAATAGACCAAAGTTGGTCTCAGTGGACAATGTCAATACCAAAGGCCTTTCAGATAATGATCTTCTCCAGTTAACTAAGTAACTAACCCTCAAATACATGTCCCCAGTTAATTAAGTTAACTAAGTAACTAACCCTCAAAGATATGATGATAAATAATACATTTTAATTTTTTATATTAACTGTGAAGAGAATCAATTCTTAATCTGGCAAAATAGCAGCAGGGATCCAAACTTCCAATTTAGCCAAAAGAATGGTACTCAAATAACATCCATGAACAAAGCATAGGCCTACGGACATTTGTTTGGTCTCCAACCTACAGGATACACCTACGACACATAAATCACATACAATAGAACGGCAACAAATTGTCATCAAACAGATAACCATATAGGCAAATTTTCAATTTACTCAAGAGAATTGGGATGTATTTCTCAGAGAAACTTGCAAAATAAGTGGGATTATAGGTTTACCATCATGGAATTATGAATCTCAAATAGTTCAATCTCTCCTGACATAAGGGTTATGTTTATTTCTAAAAGGTACCAATTTTAAGGATTATAGCTAGTGTACTTCACTGATAAAGAAAATTGAAGAAATGCATACATAGTAGTAAGCACCAGTTTCAAAGATGACTAGTCAATACATGCCAAGAAAGTTATGTTTGTTTCTAGAAGAAGGTACCAAATTTTAAGAATTATAGGATGCACTACATTAATACAAAAAACTTTAGGGAGAAACTGGATTTTAGTGACTTAACATGAAGCAAACATTAAATTCTGAAGTTGCTAAACTGAAAAAATGATGCCACTACCATGCCACAATTGTTCAACATTATACACTTTGGATGGATCTGAAAAAGAGGATCCAACACAAAATAAAACTATACTGCAAGCTAATAATGCTCTCTTTCAACACATTTATCCATTTCAACATACCTGGAAGCTAATAATGCTCTCTTTCAGGTCAACATATTTTCCTGGAGCACCGGTAAAAACTTCAGCAACATGGAAGGGTTGGCTCAGGAATCGCTGAATCTTTCTGGCCCGGGACACGGTCAGTTTATCATCTTCACTTAGTTCATCCATACCTAAAATTGCAATAATATCCTGAAGGTTCTTGTAGTTCTGAAGGACCTTCTGCACACCTCGAGCAGTATTATAGTGGTCTTCTCCTAAAATGTGAGGAGAAAGCATACGGGAAGTTGAATCTAGTGGGTCAACAGCAGGGTAGATACCAAGCTCTGAGATCTGAAAAAAGAAATTGCATGGGCATAGGAATCCATAAAGAAATAAAAAGATGGCAAACAAAAACAACACATAAGAGAAAAAAGCTGCAGAGAGAAACCAAAACAGACCTGTCTAGATAACACAGTGGTGGCATCAAGATGGGCAAATGTTGTTGCCGGAGCTGGATCTGTCAAATCATCAGCTGGCACATATATAGCTTGCACAGACGTAATGGAACCCTTCTTGGTAGTTGTAATACGTTCTTGCAAACCTCCAAGATCAGTAGCCAAAGTTGGCTGGTATCCGACAGCTGAAGGAATACGTCCCAATAAAGCAGACACTTCAGAGTTAGCCTGTCAAACAAAATAATAGAAAACAATGTCTTGTTATGTTGAAGTCAGTGTTGATGAAAAATCCATTTACTTTAAGGAAAAAGGTATAATCCATGTAAGTTTGTGATAATGATATTCAAAAACAACAGTTCTTGAATGGCATAACAAGCCTGTAAAGTTTGTGAGAGTTTCTAAAAACAAAATTTCTATTCAATGACAAACAGATAATGATTATCAGGCAATGCCAAACATACTTGTGTAAAACGGAAAATGTTGTCAATGAAGAGCAACACATCCTGGCCTTCGGCATCTCGAAAATGCTCTGCAACAGTCAATCCTGTAAGCCCAACACGAGCACGAGCACCAGGTGGTTCATTCATTTGACCATATACAAGAGCACACTTGCTTTCACTCTGTCAAACAAGAAAAGCATTAGTAGCCAATCCTTATGCATGCAAAGAACAACAAAAATCCTAGACGGTAAGAACATCCAACCTGTTTTTCCCCAAGCTTGATAACACCACTCTCAATCATTTCCCTGTATAAATCATTGCCTTCTCGGGTGCGCTCTCCAACACCAGCAAATACAGAGAAACCACCTATTCAAAATTATCATATTAGTTACTAAATTTGAAAAAAGACCACATAGACAGTCAAAAAACGCAAATATTTGACTAGTCCAGTCAGAAAAAGCATACCATGAGCCTTGGCAACATTGTTGATCAGTTCCATGATAAGTACAGTTTTTCCGACACCAGCTCCGCCAAAAAGCCCAATCTTTCCTCCACGTTGATATGGTGCAAGGAGGTCAACAACCTGAATCACAGACACAATACCTAGAAGCTAAATTTGCAGGCTAGAAATATCAACAGTGCAAAGCACCACCCCAAAAACAATTACAAGGTAGATTAAAAAGTAAACAACTCCAGTATATTATGCAACTCAATACAGTAAATTAAAAATGAATATGTAAAGCCAACAACTGAAATACAATTGAACTTCAATAACAGAATTTTCATTCAAAGAAACGAGATGGATAAATATTAAATTTTAATGTTTTATGTTCTATAATTAGTCTATATGAGAAATTATATTATTGATTCATTCCACATGTTTTAATTATTCAAGTTAAGTGTTGCATCAAGATTTATCAGACCAAACCTTAATTCCAGTCACAAGAATTTCTTGCTCTGTCGACTGCTCAACAAAAGAAGGAGCCTCACGATGAATTGGCAAGAAGTGTTCAGTGCCTGCTTACAATAAAATGAAGTCATATTTAGTAGATAAATCTGCTACCTTCCTTCATTGCTTAATATTGAACTGTATTCAAATGAGACAGTATCAAAATTAAGATATGCAACAAAGTATCTTACTTAGTTCACCCTTGTGATCAATAGGCTCCCCAATCACATTCATGATTCGACCAAGTGTGGCCCTGCCAACAGGGATCTGTAAAGCATTCAAAAAAAATGTCAATACTAAAATACAGATGTGTAAATAAATTCCCAGCCATTAATATTAAGATGTCAGTCTTGATATCCAAACATTCAGAACGGAATGGAGGTGGAGGAAATCACTTATTCAATTGAAGGCAATACCAACCCACTCGTGCTCAGAATATATAATCACAGATCAACAACTACAAAGTCTGACGAATCATATAATTGCCTAGTTCACCAATACAATATGCTGATTTAAGTACAATCATACTCACTGAGCATAGACCATTCTATCTTTAATCTTCTACTTGATAATTATTAATTATTTCTTACAGGTAGACTCAAGTAGAAGCCATTCTCAAAGAGCACATTACAAAAGCCTGTGAAATCTAATACTCCTTTAGATTAAGTTAAACTAATTCATAACCTATATCTTAATACACAGCAACTGCAATTTCAAGGCAGACTTGCAAGGCTCAAGCTGAGAAGAGAAAACTCCAAAATGTCTAGCACAAAATAATGCTAAAATGCAATATTGCAATAATAAACCTAATAAAGATCACTAACACACACACAAAAAAAAATCAAACATAGATCAATCACATATAGCCCAAACTTCAAAGTCAATCATAATAAGGGGACATGACAAGGCATCTTTCTAGACTATAAGAGAGTTTTAAGCAGTAGTACGACTCACTCACAATGTAGTATCATTTGATTACAGTCCATAAACCATAGTCCTTAAAGCTTAGATTTTTATTATTTATTAGAAATCAGTACTTTTAGCAGTATTCTGACAAAGTTATAACTTCTTGCTAAATACCAACAATCAACTAGTCAAAAACACTATAAGCAGTATATAGTCATCAAAAAGTCAATCCAACTAATATGGAAGCTCACTTCACTAATATTACTTTTTGGCAGTATTCTACCAGGGTCCAACTTCATCTTAATACCAAAAATCAAGCAGTCAGAAACATTATAAGCAGTATGCACTCAATAAAAAGTCAATCCAAGTAATACCAAAGTTAACCTCACTAATCCAAAGTGATATGAAATTAACTTCAGTATTAATGTAAGATTCAGGCAAAATTTGTCAATTAGCTCTGGCTTGAGTGCTTATTGGATAGAGTGTTATCCTCCCTATCCAGGTTCTATTCCTGTAAGTGACATGTTGAGCCCATAAGGAGTATTGTAATGACTTGGAGCTCTATTATTGACTTGGCCTTTTGCCCTGAAGAACCTAGGGTTACCCATGGGTACCAACACTCAAAATGAGGGAATGTGGGGAAGTGCCAAGGAGTTTTCCCACGGAACATTACATGGATCAAAAAGAATCAGGCAAAATTTAATAATTGTCCAACATAAAACAATGCTAATATTCAGTCAACATAAAACAATTCTAATATTCAGATTTAATAATAGTCCAACATAAAACAATGCTAATATTCAGTCAACATAGAACAATTCTAATATTCAGTCAACAATGCGAGAGAGATCAGGAATGGGTGCGATTGGATTGATTCATATACAAGTACACTACTACATAAAATTTATAGACTGGGAGAGATGGGTCTACTGAAGAATATTCTTGCAAAATCAAAACAAATGCCACTTGAATTAGAAAAGTTAGATATCGTTAATGGGATAAAAGCAATATCTGCCCAGATATTGATAAAAGAATGCAGTGGATTACAGAGAAACAAATCAATGCAAAGCACAGTATAAATAGCAGATATTACATAAAAGTATCAGATCGTGGACACTGTAATCTTCATAACAATGCAAGTAGCATATTCCAAAAAGCACATTATTTGCAAAAAATTGAACAGAGAAATACCAAGATTGTCCCCGGGTTTTGGATAATGTAATGAAAAAACCATTTTAATACTGGGAAAAGTCTTGCCGATTCTTGGTTTGTTATGACAATAAATTAGATGTATCACGATGAACAGATTTTATTTTATCAGAAAAAAGCTGTCTAAGAACAGTTTATTTATCTGATCATCAAGCGATGAGGTCCCTTAAGGAGTAGAAAGGATGAGAACCATAATTCACACAAGAAAATTCATATTTTTCTTGAACGCATTAGCCATTAAAGAAAATCGAAATCTAAACAATTAAAACGATATGTTCACTCAAGCAGATGCGAGAAACGGAAACCAAAACCCTAAAATACACTTTGATCAATAAATCCATTTAAAAGCCTTCAAAAAATCGATCAAAATATGAAACACATTTTAAGCAATGCAGCAGTTCACGAGTCCATTAAAATCCGATATGCCGCGTGGTTAAGTGTGAATCAAGTTTTATCTCCTAAAAAGATTCATATACCTCTTGGAAATCCAGCAAGAAATCAAGCAAAAGGCAACCAAGAAAATCCCTTACCGTAATAGGCGATCCCGTGTTGAAAACCTTCTGACCGCGGACAAGCCCCTCAGTTTCATCCATGGCAATGGTCCTGACAGTGTTCTCTCCCAAATGCTGAGCAACCTCAAGCACTACACGAATAGGATTGTCAAGAACCTCTAGCGCTGTGAGGATCGGGGGCAATCCCGTGGGAAAGCGGACGTCAACGACAGCACCGATGACCTGCGAGACATGGCCGATAGCTCCGGTGCCGTTGAACTCATCGGTCACCTTTCCAGACAGTCCAGCGCTTTTAGGGCCACCAGCAGAAGCCGGCGGCTGCGAGGGGGCGGCGGCAGCAGCGCCGGTGGCGTAGTCGACAGCGCGGTTCAACAGAAAAGGGCGAGCGGAGGCGGCCCTTTCTAGGCGGCCACTGCTCAAAATGCCGCTGGGAAACCGTCCAAAGGCAGCAGGGGTCGATCTGTGGGCGACCTTGCGAGCGCCAGCACGCAGCAGGGACGCTACAGCCTTTCTGGAGGCCATGGCCAGAGAGTAGAAGCGTAAAAACAAACCTCGATCGCCTCTACCAAGTAGCGGTGAATCGAAATCAAGGATAGGTCGGGGATCGAATTTGCGACCTAAGCTTCTGAGCAAAGAGATGTATAGTCATACAGGAGGGTATGCCCTCTGAGAGCGAAGGGTTTGGGAGTTTCTGAAATATGATGGGGGTGAGAGAACCTCCGGAACTGAAATAAATCCTTAATTTGATTGGACTGTTAGGCCCCCACCTGCTCAGTTAAGGGTTTCCCTCCCGTCCGTTCCGGTGTTGTAGGATCAGTTAGGGAAATTGGCTCCTCGGTCACATGAGCATGCGGTTTGCTGGCGGGTTGATAGATTTCGCTAACTTTAAGGGAAATTTTGTATTTCCGATTAATGTGACAATAGAGATGTGTGCCCATTGTCACATAGCACTATCATGCATGCTTGCATGATGTTGTTATCATGCACACTTTCTTGTAAGAATATTTTTTTGGGCTCGATTTCTTGTATTTTTAGGGAAGTGTGGAAGGGTAGTTTGATGTTTTTTTGAAGAAAGTGTGAGAGGGTCTTTGGATGTTCTATGTGGGAGGGTCGTTTGATGTTTTTTGAGGAAAGTGTGGGAGGGTCCTTGGATGTTCTGTGTGGGAGGGTTGTTTGATGTTTTTTGAGGCAAGTGTAAGAGGGTCATTTAATGTTTTTTTAGGCAAGTGTGGGAGGGTCCTTGGATGTTGGATGAGAACATCCAAAAGCCTTAGCATTCTCGAGGTAAGTGTGGGAGGGTCCTTGGATGTTGGATGAGAACATCCAAGGGCCTTCTCACGCTTGCCTCGAGAATGCCATAAGTGTATATAGTGTATAATGTTTGTCGAGATATTGCTTTTGCTCCAGTGGTCTTTGTTCTACATAAAATTATTGTGGAAATTTGACGTTAATGTTTTTTAGAAATTTCAATTTATATTTATACAAAATTTTAAAATTCAAATAAAGGAAAAAATATATTTTTATATATTTCAATTTAACATTATACGAATTTTTTAAAAGTAAATTAGTGTGGTATATTATGGGTGGTAAATATGATTTGTATGGTATGGTATGAGATAGAAAGATTTATAACACTAGCACATTCACTTAACTTGTGGTTGGTGAATGTTGATAGGACAGAAGTTAAGTGTCATTATGTGTATGTCTTATCTACTAGTTATCACATGTAAATTGAGATATTTTTTATATTCCTTTTTGATAAATGTTTATTTTAAATCTTGGGATTGTTTTAAATTTCAACATTAAAGACGTAGACAATACATGTAACACTCATTCAAATATTTACTAACATATAATCAAGGAAATTTCTACAAAAGGCCTATTTTTCATGTCACACCGGGTATGAACACCATGCATTTTGTTCCCTAAAATGCCTTAATCGCAATGCTATAAACAACACCAAGAACTCATCAATGGAGAGAATTGACCTCAACTTTGTCCAAGATGATGGTGATCTTGCATCGAAACTGTAAAATGCAACATTGTACAATTTGAGTGGACCTAATTGTGAAGAATATATTTTTTTCACCTAGGAAGTCATAGGTTCAAATCCAAAGGGAAGTAATAGGATATGTACCCCTTTGTCTCACAAATAAGGAAGTTCTCATATATCAAATTTATGTGTAGCTAATAATAACCTTTAAAATATAATATTATTATTATTTATTAAAAAAACATATAATTTGTTATCTAATAGTAAGATTTACAAATTAAACAATATTAAAATAAAACTAGAATAAGATTAAGGACGATAACACTCCATTTCACAATTTCTCAAACTAAACCTAATTACCAAACTATAACAACAACAAAAACTTAATTAAATAAATTTTAATTTTATATTTAAAATACTAAACATACTCCATTTCACAATTTCTCAAACTAAACCTAATTACCAAACTATAACCCAAAAAAAACTTAATTTATAAATTTTAATTTTATATTTAAAATACTAAATATAAATATAATGACTTCTTTCTTTAAAATATATACTTTTCCACTTTTAAAAAAAATGGATATTTTATCAATTTGACGCATATTAAATATAATGACTTTTTTTTTCTTTAAAATTTTAAAAATATAACTTTACACATTTAAAAAAATTCATTTTTCCATGTGACCCAAACTATCATATTAATTACAAAAAATATGAATATATACTTAATATAACTCGTTAATATAATAATTAATAAATATGCTCATTCTATGCTCACAGCTTTTTTAGAATATGCTCATTCTATTACAGTTTATCTCTCATAATTCTTTGAGCTACTATCAGATACTGTCGAGCAAGCTATTACGGGATACAAGAGTCACTCTCTTTGCTTGGATCAGATTTTTGGGCTCTTGCTATTTTCTCTAGGGACATAGATGACTGATACATACAGCTCTCTTATGAGAAGGATATTATGTAGTGAATCCCAGGTGCTTTGGGTACCTCTG
This sequence comes from Pseudotsuga menziesii, assembly GCA_001517045.1. NCBI lineage: Eukaryota > Viridiplantae > Streptophyta > Pinopsida > Pinales > Pinaceae > Pseudotsuga > Pseudotsuga menziesii. The sequence goes on from LPNX011203324.1 coordinate 746,161, forward strand.
TTTTCTGTTGTTTTTTGTTTTGATTATGATATATGTTTTGTTGAATTTGGAAATATCACCTGTTATTTTATTTTGTGCTGACCCTTGGGATATTTATGTATATGACTGAAGATTTAAAAGGTTCATTTGATTCAATGAATACCAAGGAATAGTTTTTTCAACTAAAAATAATAATAAATATATAATTGTTGTACCTTTAATATTATTGCTACATGGTATATGGGATTTCTCTATTAGCATATTCTCGTGGGGTGAGATTATGGGTACTGTCCTTTTGGCTGTATGGTTAGGGTTTGCAAGCTTTTATGTATACCATGAGTTTTACACCATACGCCATCATTCTGCATGTAGCAAGAAGCATGCCCTATCCTCTACAACAACCATAAAGTCTTCTCTAATAAAAAAACGATTGGTTAACTTTAACTTAGAGGTCAAATGTAGGGTAGTAGGATATTTTAAGAACATATGAGTTATGTCACTTCTTTGTTTGATGTAATTAATTTTTTTAGCGAGGGATTTGAATTTAATATATATTTATTGTGTGAATTAGATATATTTTGAGTGATGGAAAATGAATTTTCGTCACGTTTAAAATTTATTTTTTAATATATTTATTTTTTATGATAATAATGATGATGGTTAATGTTTATTGAGATTATTTTTGATTTATCGAATTTTATGAAATAAACAAATTATTTGGTTTGCTGTAAAATTTTATTTTTTGCTCAAAAAATTTAGAAAGAAGTGTATTGAGGTCTCCGTAATTTTGACAATTTAAGAGATTACAGAGGTTATTATTTTAATAGCGATTTAATGTGGGGTGTACATGGAATACTCCAAGAGAAAGTGATTTTCATCTTCAACACTCTTAGTCTGGAGCAACCGAATCCGGTTGTCCATTAGTCGAATCCGACTATCATTTTAATAATGAATCTAAGTAATAATAATATATTGGATGATGATAAAAAAGGTACAACAGGCTCGCCTCTTATATGGCTTGAGCCAACATAGTGAAGGGTTACACCCTTTCACTAGTAATTAACTAATTTAATTAATATTTTATTTTATATTTGTTACATTGCCACTCCCTTTAAGGAAGCTTTGTCCTCAAAGCTTAAGTATTTTCCTAGTGTCATTCTTTATTCTGACTCGGTGTCGGTATTAGAATCAGACGAGGTCTCTTGTGCAAAGACTTGCACTTCCTTTCCATTGATGATTTTGCACTGTATTATCTCATTGTTCCTACATTTATGACCAAGGGTCCAATCATCACTGCATCGACGACATATGTTTTTCTTCTTTTTCTTTTTATTATCAGAGTAATCGTTAGATGACTTTGATCTATTTTCCATTTCGTAGGCGTATGATTGAGGTTTATGGCATTGATGGCTAGGAGACCAAGTATCTGCACAGTACCTACATTGTGTCTCTTTTTCTTGTCGATAATGGCTATCGCCTTTTGTTTTTATTCCTTCCAATTTGCGTTTTGCGGCTTTTGCTTTACGTCTTGCTACTTCTACGTTAGGTATGTCATGTAACTTTAACTCTTTTTGGAGGTGTGGTTTAAGACCTCCTAAATATGTTTCGAGTCTTTGCTTGTCAGACAACCCAAATACTCATGTTGATAAGGATTCCCATTGATGAGTGAATTCCTCAACGTTTTCGACTTGCTGTAGTCTGGTAAGTTTACTGAAAAATTCATCTTCTTTGATTCCTTGAAACCTATTAAAAAAATCATTTTTGAACAAGTTCCAGGTGTAGGTAAAATTATCTCTCTTCCACCATAAGTACCAATTATAGGCGTACCCTTCCATATGCATTGACGCATATTTCACCTTCTCCTCGTCAGATTGAATGTTGTAAATGCTCAAGGAGGGATTGATGTATTCTTCTGCTTTGTTTAACCAAGCAACACATTGGTCTTCACTCCCATTGTATTTCGACAACTCTATTTTTGCTTTAGGTGGGTGCACTTTGTAAGGACGACGTTGATTTCCTTTTGCCTTATGGTTTGATGGTGGCTCAAAACTACTAGACGATGAAAGTGACATATCTGAATTGCTTCGTTGTTGGCGGAGCTTTTTGGCTTTTTTATTCTCTACTATTTTACTTATAGCATCTATTTTGTTGTTTAATCGTGCCTCCATATCTGGCAGTACTTGTGTTTCTATCTCTTGCTTAAGCATCGCATTGTTAATCTTTATTTCTTTTTTCAATTCTTCTTGATTCTTTGCGAGTGTTTTCTGGGTGGCAACATGAAATGAGGCATCTAGCATGTGTGGACCGCTGACTTGGCCCGGACTGGGTATGATCCTTTGTAACATCTTGATTAATGTATTATGGTTTTGTGTCATGGTGCTCATGTTCTATGTTATGGTACTCATTTTGTCATCCACGTCTTTTTGTTTTTCGTTCAAGATGTCAAGTTTGTCATCGAGCCTTCTTTCTAGTACCAAAACAAGATCGTTTTTGAGTAATGTATTGTTATTTTGCATCTTTTCCTTCAAGCCTTCTTGGTTAGCGACAAGGGACTTGATGTCCTTCTCCATTTTTTCGAACTTCTCTTTCAGTTCCTCCATGGTCTTGGACCTTGTATGTGGAGGTGTGTATTTCCACATTATTTTGGCTAATAATATATTAATTAATTAATTAATTAACATTATTATTATTATATATATATTTTTCATAAACTATACAAATTATTGTATATAGTTTTTTTTCTTTAAACTGAGGTTTAAAAGAATAATAAATAATTATATATTAATTATTAGATAATAAACCCTTTATATCATTCTTTTGCTTTAAATATAATAAAACAAAATTAAATATTATAATATTTGAAATATTATATTATGATATTTATTTATTTTTGTTTTTTGGTTTGTGCAGGTCGTGGAAGTGGTGCGACGACGGTGGAAGTGAGGAGCAACCGGCGTGGGAAAAAAAATCGAGGAGAGGAGGACGCGCAGTGAGAGGGTGATGGTGGGCGTGGATGAGCAGTGTGGACTCGTGCAGGTCATGGAAGTGGTGCGACGGCGATGGAAGTGAGGAGCAATGGGTGCAGGAAGAAACCGTGAGGGAGGGAGGTAATACACTTGATGGATGGGAGTGGTGTGTAGCGCAAAGGGGTGGGGTTTGGAGGGAAGGGGATTGGCGCTGAACAGGAGAGGGGACGCAAAGGAGTAGGTTGGGTGTGAGCGTGAATAGAAGCAGATGGAGGATGATGGGAAAATAACGGGCATGTGATGGTGGGGAACTATGCAAAAAGGGGAAAACGGGAGTTTGAGCAGATTGGCGTGAGAGAGGTAAAGTATGTGGAGGGTTCTGTAGATATGGTAGGATTCTAAATCAGAGACAACGATGGTGGGAAAATGTAGCGAGTGTGATAGGATGAGGGAGGGAGGTTTTTCTTTGTTTTTTTTTTGTTTTTTTTTTGTTTTTGGCAGCACTTGGGATGAAGTGATAGGTGGTGAAATGGAGCAGCGGAGGAATCGAAATTTGATGAGCCAAGTCCGAGCTCAAGGAGGGATTGATGAGTCGAGTCCAAGCTCAGAGTGCAGGAGCGAATCCGCTCTGATACCAAATGGAGCAACCGAATCCGGTTATCCGTTAGTAGAATCCGACTATCATTTTAATAATGAATGTGAGTAATAATAATATATTGGATGATGATAAAAAAAAAGGTACAATAGGCTCGCCTCTTATATGGCTTGAGCCAACATAGTGAAGGGTTACACCCTTTCATTAGTAATTAACTAATTTAATTAATATTTTATTTTATATTTGTTATAGTCTCAGAGAGATGGCAGATCCTTTCTTCCCACGGAGTTTTAGGATTTGACCATCGCTCGGTTTCAATACAAAGTTCATGAGAGTTCATTCTTATTTTGGCTATATTAGTTTTCTTCTACAAGCTAGTTAAAATATATAGATACTTTTGGTCTTCGAGATTAGGATTAATGACCTTTATATGGTATCTTAACTTCCTTTTAGCCCCTAAATCCTTGTTGTCCCACATTTTCTCATTAAACTTAGATATAATAATATTTTTAATGTTATTGATATTTTGCAAAGTGGCAATTTTGTCAATCCCCCAATGGTTTAACCAAGCCTCTATGTCTTTATACCAACCTTTCTTTAGCCTTATGTGAACTTGACTAGAACTTAAGCAATTTTAGTGAGTCTCTGGTCCGCCATGTTATTTATCGTGTACTTGTACATCATGTACCTAGTCATAGTGATGCTCTCGATGAGGGAAGACCCACTTCTATTAGGATAATGGGATCAAGGCGTATTACTTTTAATTATGAGGTTATAAGTTATAAAACATTTATGGATTTACTCAATCTTTTTCCCGGATTCTCTAGAGATGTTACAACCCCAAACTTCATAGTCGTATAAGATAAGGGGGGTGATGAAAGTTTCGAAGATGAACTTTTTATCCCACATAACAAGGTTGTTAATTTACAATTGTTTTCAAGAGCAAAGTAACCTTTCCACCCTCCTTAATCATTTTCTCAATGCTATAGTTCTAGTTGAGCTTGTGATGAATATTAATTCCAAGATATTTGTAAGAATAGACTTCCTTCAAGTTGTTGTTGTCATATACAAAATTAACATAAGTGGCCTTCTTGGACTTAATAATCATAACTTTTGTTTTGTCGATGTTAACAATCATACCCATGTTAGAACCAAAATCCTTGAGAGATCTTAATTGTTTATCAAGATCAAAGGAACATCTTGCCATAAGAATAGTATCATCAACATAAAGAAGAAGGATGATGACAATTCTAGCTAAGGTCATGCCAGCGCAACCTGCTTCTTCTTAAAAACCTTCTAGCTTATTGATGTAAATGTTGAAAAGGGTAGGGGAGAAGGGGTAACCTTGCTTAACTCTAGTATTACAAATTATATCTTTTGACCAACCCTCAGGAATACTCTTAAATTTGGCAATGGTAGTCTCATACAATCTTATCGCAACAGCTCTCAACTTGAGAGGAGCCTTTAGCTCTTCTAATCTATTCCACAAGTTGTTTCTAGTAACTGTATTGAAAGCTTTCCTAAAGTCCACAAAATAGTACAAGAGATTAGATTTATTATTAAGACATTCCTCCATGGTGATCCTAAACATAACAAGGTGGTTCGTGGTTGAGTGATGTCTCCTAAAAAACACTTGACCTTTAGCTCACTTACCCTCACTTTCTAAGAGGTACGGCGGGACGAGCAACTAACACAAAAGGATGGGGGCTAGGGAGAAAATCCACCAAAAGAGAACCCATAGGAGAAACCATAAGAAAACCCATAAAATACCCACAACGAGTCAAGTATGACTCCAACATAACCAACTGTAGCGCAAAATAGGAAGTTGACAGAGAAGTCTGTGAGGATTCATAAGAAGAGGAAAGGCAACAAATCAACTAGAACTGTCAGCCTTACCAACGTTGAGTATACAATATTGATGGATACAATGGCAGAGGTCTCTAATCAAATCCTAGAGAAGATATCTAAGTGGAAAACACAGCTAACCAGCAGTATCACAGATTTATTACAAACGCTCTGTAAGGCAGTGAAAGAAGTAAGAATGGTGGTCGACTACAGACCACAATTACATGAGTCGCAGGACTTAGCTAGCTCATTGGAGGAATGACCTAGTAACGTGTCGAAACCCATCCCACCAATAAAAACTCAAGTGTTGGGTGGAGCACTCGACTTGGGGACAACAAATCTTAATTCCATGGTAAAAAACATGGGCCATGTCACCATAAATCTCTCTGCAATATTGATGTACAAAGTGTATTCCATTCAGAATGTCGTAGCAGCGGAAATAAAGGTCAGAGGGGGCACATTGGTCAAGCACATTAGAGTATCAAACAAAATTTTTCATAAGATGAAGAAAATAGTCAAAGAAGTAGATTAGAAAGCTAAGACCTAAGAGGAGAACAGGCACCGACTCGACACAGCCATAACACTTGCTTGCAACAATTTTACTAATGAAGGAATTACCCATGAGATGTTTGTCAAGCTAAAGTGTCTTGACTTGGCGAGATTGCAGAGAACCTCCGCTATAAAGTTGCGGAGTTGGAATTACAAGTGACACCTAGTAAACCTCCATAAGTACTAGAAGAGAGAAGAAAAGCAGCAACAATAGTTGTGAAGAGAATAGAAGAGGCAGAGGCACTTTCTGCCAAAGCAGTTGAGCAAGTTTCTTAGACGTGGGAAGCTTTGATTGATGATGAAGAGTTAGAGAAATTCGCAAGACAGTTGCACACTGCTGAGATAGAGGTGAACCAACTGAATAATGAGATGAAGAAGCTGCCATTAGTAGAGAAAATGGTTAAGTCTGTCGACATGAAGAGGCTACAGCAACAAGTCGCAACACTGCGGACACAACAACAAAAGAGGACTGACATGGTCGCAAAACTACAAGCAGAGGTAGAGAAAATTACAAGTATTATTCAACCTATACACCAAAAAGTGTGACAAGCAGTAGAGTCAGCAAGACTTACAACTTCAGAACACATTAGTTCCGAACTTGTGGAAATTTTGAAGAATACGGAAGCAAAAGTACGGGAGGAGTCTGGGCGTATAGTGAAAATCTTTCAATATTTTCAAAGTAATGTTGTAACAATGAAGGTCTCATAGTAATGTGGCTCAGGACGAGCCACAAGTGAGTGTTGGGGGCTTGTTGGCCCTAGGAAAAGTTAAGCAAAATTGGCCAGAATTCTGCTCAGGAAGATAAAGAATCTAGTCCCAAGATAGAAAATAAGAGTTACGACGAAAGAAAAGTTGCGAAGGAAGAAGAGTTGCGATGGAAGAAGAGTTGTGATGGAAGAGAACCTGCGATAGAAGCAACCATGATGGAAAGATTGGCAAGAAGAGTATCTACGACAGATGAAGAGCAAAAGGACAGCTCAGTTGATAGTGGGTAAGGAGTTAGTTAGAATAAAGCATAATTGTATTTTAAGTTGATAGTGTCTTTTTCAGTTGTAACTGAATCTACAAGAATAGAAATGACAACCTGTCAGATAACATAAAAGAGTCAATTGATAAGGACAGGTAGAAGCTTATAAAAGGTCGAACCCAAGCTGTGTGTGAGACTGACGTTGGTTATCAATTGATTTGTTAGCTAAGTAGTCAGTTGGTTGGTTAAGCCAATGTCTACATAGAGAAGAGAAGAGGAGAGTTGTTTTAGCTAGAGGAACGATCCAGGCTGTGTGCGGATCGACAAAGGAATGAAGAAGAGAGGAACTATCTAGACCCAAAACTAGAGAGCATGAGAGGAGAGAAGTCTGTCTGAATTGTAATGAATACCTAGAGAAGAGTCTACACGGTGAGTGCGCAAACAAGAGGTGCTAACATATTTCTCATGCCAGATGAAGAGCGCCTTTGTGGTTTTTCCCAAATGGGTTTCCACGTTAATTGTTGTCTCTGTGTGTTATTTATTAATGTGTTGATGTCTATTGCATGTATGTCATGAATAAGTAAATATGAATATGTCACACGCATCTGTTTCTGAAGAATCCAGTATATGTATGTGTCACACTGCTTATTGAATGAATATGTGATAAGTTTGTTATGTTGATTATTATAATATGTGTTGATTGATAATTAGACTGGTATCTTGAATGAGTAGACAAGGGATAAGGAGTATAATACCCGGCTTTGGTCAAGTGTTGTGGTAAGGTGCCGCGAGAGTAGAAGTCCGTCTGAATTGTAAAGAATACCTAGAGAAGAGTCTACAAGTTGAGTGTGCAAACAAAAGGTGCTAACATATTTCTCATGCCAGATGAAGAGCGCCTTTGTGGTTTTTCCCAAATGGGTTTCCACGTTAATTGTTGTCTCTGTGTGTTATTTATTAATGTGTTGATGTCTATTGCATGTATGTCATGAATAAGTAAATCTGAATATGTCACACCGCATTTGTTTATGAAGAATCCAATATATGTATGTGTCGCACTGCTTATTGAATGAATATGTGATAAGTTTGTTATGTTGATTATTATAATATGTGTTGATTGGTAATTAGACTGGTATCTTGAATGAGTAGACAAGGGATAAGGAGTATAATACCCGACTTCGGTCGAGTGTTGTGGTAAGGTACCGCGAGAGTAGAAAACCCCACCTAACTGTAGAAACCTGGTTCTAGCAGTTCCCCATAAGATATCTTTGGTGAGACTGCATCTACTTTGCAGGTGCTGTTGGCTGAGGCCTGCTCTGTCGAGCCAATATATGGGCCTTTGTTGATGACTGAGGATATGAACATGGGTCGACCAGAGGTGAAATACAACAAGTTCAATATCCACAGGTTCAATATCCTAAAAAACAATACCCTCAGAACTAGTATCTGCAACAACAATACCCTCAACCCAAGGGGGTGGAAATTTTAGAGGCCGAGGACAAGGAGGAGGATTTGGTCGCGGGAGAGGCCAAATTATATGTTATAAATGTGGGCAGCGTGGACATTTTTCCATGGACTACACGAGTCCTACTACGACATGTTCGTATTGCAAAGATTTTGATCATTCTATCGGGCAATGTCCACAGTTGATTGCAAAGTGGCAGGATAGGAATGTGGGACATCCGAATCCATTGCAAAATCCCAATCTGAACCCCAATCAGAATATCCATAAGATTTTTGTTGAATTAAGGGAACCAAATATTGTTGTTGTAACAAGAGGAGGTGTTGTGGTGGGTGAAGATCAACAAGCATTGTATGGACAACTGTAGGTGTGACCAACGGCACATAAGAAAGCACCATTCGACGTCCAAAAAGAAAAGGAATTATTATTGGACGTGAGATAAGAATTCATTGACATAAATCAAGTGTCGACTTCCGGAAGACCAATATTGGAGATGCCTGAGTGATTTAACCAGCTACTCTGAAAGTAACCAATGGGAAAGGTTAGTAAACTAAAAGAATTCTTTAAAAGTTGCTTAACTATAATCCAAGATAAATATGTTGTTGCGAAATCGACAACTTTGATAGAAGAACCCTGGAAGAGGTACGACCATAAAAAAGGGTTAATTCTATTGGGAAAAGATTGAGAACTAGTCGTGATCTAAGGATGACTGCACAAATAGGACATTTTGATATATTATTCTGAACTTGGACTCCGATGTCAACATTCTGACTAGACAAACATGGGAGAGCATGGTAAATTTGAGACTTGTATGGTCTCTTGTCCAACTTCGATTAGCAAATCAGTCGAAAGTTCTACGTATCGGTCGATTGACTAAAGTTCTTATTGAGATAGAAGTCCTTAAAACTTATGTTGATTTTGAAGTGATTGACATTGTGGATGATACAAATCCATATCCCACACTTATAGGGATCGACTGAGCGATCGATAATCAAATAATTACATATTTTAAGAAAATAATATTAACATTTGAAGATTCGGAGCTAAGGGCGGTCACACCAATTAATCCGTTGGAAGGATAGAGATACGTCGAGCAAGTGAAAAGTGGAGGACAAGGAGATTGTTTGGACCAAATTTATAAGATTACTTCTACAAGGGATGATTGTGTAAATCCAACAACCGACAGAAAGCTCAGCTGGCGCAGTGCTAGTTATTGTACATCGGATTCTAGAAAAGCTTTGGAAAACTGACAGAATCGACTAAATGAAGTATTGACAAGAAAATGGGAAAGAACTACACAGTCAGTGTGATGGGTAGGTAGCTGTCACGTCCCCATCCCTCAGACCGGCGAAGAGGACGCGACGCAACACCAATACAGCAACCAGGCAAACAGCCCCATGAACATAAATCAATACAAAGAATTAAAAGCTTAAACATGTATAATAGGATGCATAATCCATCATCCAAGATGCACAATTCCTCAATCATTCAGCAGAAGCAACATATTCATAAACCAGCATTCATCATGTTTGTCATTATTCATTTAACATCAATATAATTGCAGAGATAGACTAGCAGCACTTATCTGTTGATGAAGAATCCCGCAACCAGCTACATCGCTGCAACATTCCACCCAACCATAGGCCAACGTGCTCATCAATCTCTCAGCACACTGCCACCCCCGAGCTGGGCATGATTCCTCAAGGACTAAGGGTCAATTGCAGGCTTACGCATAACCAAGGGGACACAAACCTCAAACCAACACCGCTGGGTTTCACAGGCCCTCAACCAATCGGCCAAGCCAGCACAGTCCGAAGACCAACCACTGCTTACCAGTAGCAAAACAATCCCTTCACAGCCCTGTGAAGAAGCAAACAACCGGGAATGATCCCCAAACGAACGGTGAGACACAGATCCAGCCTACAAGGTAACTCAGAGTTGGTTTTGGCCCTAACGTGGCCAAAACAACTCAGCTGCAACCCAAACCAGGGTACCTCAGCAGCCACAAGCACACAATGAAATGATAACAGCATTCCACGGTTCCAAACAGGGAAAACTCAGCCAACAAAACACATGGGGGAGACAACAGCCCCAAAACACAAACAGTGAGCACGGCTCACAACATGGGAAAACGACCCAAACAGTCTTTGCGTGAGTGCAACTTGCACCGAACCGCATCACACAGAGGAAACAAATGCACAGCCGCAATTCAGTAAGGAAACCTACACACAGTCCCTGAGTGTGGAAATGGCTCTTGCACCCGAAAATCCTGAGTGACAGCCACGATTTCATCCTCTCTCAGCACAAGGAAATCCACACAAAAATTCCTGTGCGTGAGGAAGAACAGACCACGACCTCTGCGCGCGAGCAGGAAAAGCAGACCACGCTGAAGATGGCGGCGGAGGTGAAGACCAGACGCATGAGGAGATGAGCCGACCTCCGCGCGAGAGTGCACAGCTCCACTCATACATGCGGATGAACAACCAACGTGAGGAACGAACAGGCCACAGAGACAACGCGCAATGAAAAGTGCGTGAGGAGAACAGAAGACCGGACGTGTGAGGAGATGAACCGACAGGGAAGAATGGCATCGTGGGGAAGATGGAGGAATTGCTTGCCTCTTTACCCACGTTTCCTCCAGCAATAAATGCCCTCAACCACTCAGCCATAACTCCTCAACCACTAGCTGAAGCATTAAATAGGTTGACAAGGTTGGATGAGACAAAAAGGCGACAAACAACAAAGGTGGTGAAACATGGGTTTTTCCCCATAGACCAAGGTTTGACATCCCCCACCCCTTATCCATTGGAACCACGCCCTTTTCATTCAACGTTGCACTGCCGTAGTTGGTTGTGGTTTTAGTTTTATTTGATGTGCGTTTTTACATGATGCCTAATTATAATGTGCCAAGTAGCACAATAAACCATCGGCAACTATCCCCATTGCCGAAACACATACACAACCACATCGATGGTGGGGATTTTTCCTTTAGCTCCTTACCACGATTAATTACATTATATACATCATGCAAACGGGGTCAAAACCGGGGATGTGACATTCCCCTCCCCCTTAGAATAACACCGTCCTCAGTGTTCCATTACATATATACAATACTTATACAATTGCACATCAAAATTTCAAAATTGCAGATCTGTCCCACGTCCAATCATTTACTTTGGACATTCAATACCAAGCCCCTTGGCTTCCATGGACTTCTCCTGCTGGTTCTCAGCTTCTAGCTGATCCCGAAATCTAGGAACTTTGCGGCTATTGCCTTCATCCTGTTCCCTCATTGGACAGTCCCGGCGTAAATGATGTCCTCCGCATCTCCAGCATCTCACTGGCTGCTTCATCTTTACCTGCTCAATTTCCTTTGAGTCTTCATGCCTGGACCGTTTCTTATCGGGTCGCTTAGACAATTGTCCCATTGGTGATCCACCTTCCTTTCCCTTGCCGATTGCTCCCAGAAGGCTTTTCATCTCCCTTTGCAAACCAATAGAGTCTTGCAAAATCTGGTGGTTCATCTCATTCTGCCTTTTCTGTATCCTGAGCATCTCCCCAAGATTCTCTTGGGTCTTGGCAAGCATTTGAAGGAGACTTCCAGCCAAGTCCAACAACTTTTGATCTGCTGCCATGATCAATGTGCACCACCTGGTTTCACTTTTCTCACCTGTGAAATGCACCATTGAAATTCTATCAGACCAAGCATAATATAGGCATCAAAATCAGTTAGTTAATTACCCAATTGGCGTGACAGTCCAAGTTCCATTAAGGAAACTTTCATATTTTTCATGCCTTTCCCAATAGGCACATGAGCTCATTCATGTCCATTCCTGGGTAGGGAATTAACTATTCCAGTATTCACAATTTTACTTAAGCAAATAAACACATTTCATTTTCAGTCATACATGCATTCACCAATATTTGGTTTTCACAATGCATAAACTTATATATATATAATCGAAAGGTAAGAGAGAGCAGTAAGAGTTTTTTTTTTTTTTCCCCTCTTTGTTTTGTTCCATCCTAGAACCCACACCATCGCAGTGGCTTTTCATGCTCTCAGCCTCTTTCACTTCACCGTGAATGCTGGACCAATCTCTCTTGGTCATGACACTTAGTGTCTTCAGTCTATTCCAGACCTCTAAACCATGGAGTCTCTCCACATGGTTTGTCTCGGCTGCTAGGACTCCCTCGTCTTACTAGCACCTTTTTCATTACCGCTCAACCCGAGCTTTCCAGGACAGTCACATGTCCACATGCACCCCTAGGATGCTCTCGTAGTCCTCGCTCCCAGCGATACCTATATCCATACATTGAATAGATTCACATGTTTAGTTTATTCTCATTAGTTTTATCTCTAAAGCAAGAGTTTAAAACATCATAACCAAATCATATACACACAAGCAAAATAATCCAATACTTATATGTATTGTGCGTTTCCTCGTTCGTCCACAGGATCCTGCTTCACTTTGCAAGCCTTGGGATCGCCTATGGACTTAGATGTTAGGTCAGCACGCAGGCTTCTCCTCAACATCAAATAGTTAACATCTAGCCAGTACATAACCATGTCAACTGGGCTTGGAACTTTATCATGACCATTTCCAGGTCTAGGATCTACTATGGATCCTTAGGCATATCACAGCCCAACATACACTTATACCTACATACACTTATATCAACATACACTTATATCAACAATAACCCTTATTCCGCAACCCCTCACAACAACCATTTACCATTTTACCTTTACCTTTACCTTTAGCCTGTCAACACAAGCAACACAAGCAATACAAGCAAACTCATCAGCGTTATTGCTTCAAAAACTCTAATCATGTTTCATATCATTCACTATCAAGTATTGAGACACCAGGAGTGCGTCCACTCCCCAGAGTGTAATCAATATTGAAAACCCTTTCATGACTCAACATCGGAAAAGCGTGCACTCTCTTCCAGTGTGTGCCATGTAGGCCCTATCCATACTCAAGCAATCGGTCATCATGGAAATAAATCAAAACATGTTCTGCATATGGAATTTAATAATTAAACATGCATATTCATAGCAAGGGTTACAGAACACTTATCCATTTGTCGTCGCAGTATGCCTTTGTATCTGTTAGGCACCGTCAAGGAGTTGAGAAAGGTTGAATGCTAAGATGGTGAGCTCACTGCAGAGCTAGGAACACCTACACCATAACTAGCCTGACTTCTAAGACACCCACACACACCCAACACAAGGAATCAGTCCCTTCTCTACTACACAGTCCCTCAGGCCCTGCATTCCCTTTCCAGTGCTATCCCGGGGTTGTGGAGAAGAAAGTCAGCCCTCTAGCTCTATCTGTGTGGTTTCCAATCACCAGGTTTAAGCAAACCAAGCCCCCATCCCTGCTTCCTTTTTACGTTTCATATCCACACATGTCTCACCGACATAATCCATACCATCTCACTCATGTTATCACCAAACATGCAGTGCAGATGAGACATTTTTAAAATGTCCAATGGTGTTTCACCCGAAACCCATTTCCAAGATAAGGGAAAACCTTCCCATGAAGTTTGGCTTCTGCAGGCCATCACATATGGTCTTCCTGCAGTGTGTACCCCTGACACATTCATCAAATATCCAAACAGTCAATCATTACCTGATACTACAATCCAAATTGATCATTCCATAACCAAGCAATGACATTAGCAATCAAATTCAATAAGAATTTGCAATTCTATCTACTATAGAAATTGACTTGCTCAATTGTGGGTCTCTTGTAAGCAGCACTACTATGCTCATTATAATTTTATGCTTACTATCATAACATGATTACCCACTTACCATGCGTCCCTCCTGACACAATCTCATACAAGCCAACAATGATTAGTAGTCGTTAGTACCTCTTAAATCCGAAATCCACAATTTGAATTTAACAACCCGTACCAACTAATTTTCACAACCATGAGACTTCCTCTCATAAATGATAGATTCTGGCATTGGTCAGGGTCTTACCTCTCACTGCCATGCTGGAAATAATCTACCTGAAACATGAATTTCAACCAACCAAACACAATCTTGTGCAAGCCAATAGTGACTAGTAGTTGTCAGCAATTTCTTAAATTTGAAATTCATAATTCGAATCTAACAAGCTCTTTCACATGGTAGATTCTGGCATTGGTCAGGGTCTTACCTCTCACTGCCATGCTTGAAATAATCTACCTGAAACATGAGCTTCAATCAACCAAACACTTGGTAAGTCTGGATGCATATACTATCTCATTGCTACAACCATCACTGAAGCATTTTCAGAATTTATAAAATTCAAATACTTCCAGTTATTAGTCACATCAATATTATCAAAGCTCATTTACTTCATGCAATCATCATCATATTAATATTGCAAGGTATAGTCATATCATTCATGTAATTTAAATGAAAGTTTAGATACCCTTACTTCACAAGCGTATCATTCATACCACCTTGCTCTTCCATAGAGCATTTCTGGCAGCCAATTGATCATGACTATCCCGCATTCATGACAACCTTTGAAATGGTTCATGAATTGTCATTAATTTATCATTTCAGCCATTAGTCATTCATACTATCATATGCATTCATCTCAATGCATTCAACATACCATGGGCTAACCATGACTACCTCATATAGGATGCATTACTATAATCAATATCATCAACATATATAGGCATGACACCTATCTATATTCTAACATCCACATGGTATGAGGTCTCTTACCTTTACCAATCCATGGAATTTGTCCTAAGCAACTCTTACCTGCATGGGTCGTACTTACCCCCTTAACATGACCAATTTGGTCGGTCCTTTGCAGGATATTACAGAGGTTGCTCACCAACTTTTGTCATGGACTCGTTGCCTTATCCCTTTCTTCATAGGGTTACTGGTCACATTCCTCAGCATCAGCAACATATTCATCCGGGTCCATGTCATCGTTGGTTTTGCCACTAATTCCAACATCAAAACAATGATCATCATTAGTGGTTCATCGTTAAATATATAATTCCCAATATTCTTACCAACATGCAATATCCTATGCATGCAACACAGGTCCTTATGCATTTCATGCATAAACTTAGGAAATGCAACATAATTAGCAAGACAGGGTTTTAAGAAAAACTTCCCTTTTCAAGTCTTTCATCTTGGCATGGAACTCCTTTTCCATCCATCAGCTGATTGACTTCACCGTCCTTGCTGCCCCTGGGCATGCAACTATCCAGATTTGTCCATTTGACAACAGCGGCCATCATGAGCACTTTGCTGCTTCATGCTCAGATTCTGGTGACTTATCCTTGTTCCTTACTGGATAGGCTTTCCAATGCCTGTCCACATGCTTCATTCCGATCCTGGATGTGGAAACCACACCACTTTTAAAAATGAAGACTTTCACCAAATCTCAGCATGTTCATTACACAGCTGTATTTTGGTTGCCAACTTCAGCCACCTTACTTCTGTTGCACCATTCATCTTTTATGAATTTTGGGTTTTACTAGATTGCCCAAAACATAGAATCTTTTTCTTTTCACAAGAATGACTGTCTCAGGGGACAAAGGGGGTCAAGGGGGCTTGCCCCCTTGTGGTTTCCGCCACTGTAGGGTGGGTCGAGGGTAGCGCCCTCATTTTTTTTTTTGTAAATATTTAATTTTTGCGCAATCCAGCGCATAAGATCGCTACCACTTTCTCCTTTTCAGCCCTGGAATTCATTGAAAAACATCCACAGAATCAGCTCTCGGAACCCTTATCCCATTCGCTGAATCGGCTCTCGGAAGGCTTTCTCCTTCCGCAACGGCGGCTCCTTGGAAGCTCCAACCCTTCTGCAACGGCGGCTCCTTGGAAGCTTTAATCATTCCGAGGAGGATAACCTCATCGGCTGTCGGAAGCTTTTCTACATCGGAAGTCAAAACGCTTCCGCTTCCGCAACGACGGATCATGAAACGCTTTCGCTTCCGACGATTTCATCGCTTGGATCAATTTTGAACTTTCTTCTACCGCGTCGGCTGTCGGGTGACTCTCTACATCGGAAGACTTATCACTTCCACTTTCGCAACGGCGGACGTCGGAACCCTTTCTTCTTCCCTAACGGCGGACGTCGGAAGCATTTCCACATCGGAAGCCAAATGTCTTTGGCTTCCGCAACAGTGGCTCTCCAAAGGCAAACTTCTTCCAATCGGCCGCTGACACTTAGAAAATTTTCTGTGATTTTCTTCTGCACTGCCGGTAATCGAACGACTTTTCCGTCGGACGCCCAATCGTTTCTTCATCCGCAATGGTGGACGTCAATCCACTTTCTGCTTCGATGACTCAACACTTAGCCAAATTTCTAACCTTCTTACGGCGTCAGCGATCGGATGGCTTTCGAGTCGGATGCGGAATCGCTTTGCCGTCTGCAACGGTGGTACTTCCGGAATCCTTCCGCAATGGCGGAAGTTAACTTCATCTACTCTTCCGCAACGTCGGAGCCCTTTCACATCGGAAGACTTAACGGTTCGGCGTCTGCAATGGCGGACACTCAATCACTTTCTCTTCTGACTGTCTAACACTTAGACCAAAATTTTTCAAAATTTCCCTTCGTCAGAAATCGGTTCCATTGCTACCTCGGCGGCTGAATCCTTTTCGCAGCCGAAACGACGGACCGGAAAACGCTAAACCTTCCGCCACATCGGAAGTCGAAACCACTAAGTGTTCCCACTACTTTCAACACTTAGGCGATTTTTGAATTTTGTTGCTGCCAAACTCTGATCTCTGCTGGGCAGAATGAAGTCCTGCCTCTATCAGTTGCTCCTTCTTGGCCCATAGAGGCCCATTGTTGCAACCTTGAGCTCTGATACCATTTTGTCACGTCCCCATCCCTCAGACCGACGAAGAGGACGCGACGCAACACCAATACAACAATCGGGCAAACAGCCCCATGAACATAAATCAATACAAAGAATTAAAAGCTTAAACATGTATAACAGGATGCATAATCCATCATCCAAGATGCACAATTCCTCAATCATTCAGCAGAAGCAACATATTCATAAACCAACATTCATCATGTTTGTCATTATTCATTTAACATCAATATAATTGCAGAGATAGACTAGCAGCACTTATCTGTTGATGAAGAATCCCGCAACCAGCTACGTCGCTGCAACATTCCACCCAACCATAGGCCAGCGTGCTCATCAATCTCTCAGCACACTGCCACCCCCGAGCTGGGCATGATTCCTCAAGGACTAAGGGTCAATTGCAGGCTTACGCATAACTAAGGGGACACAAACCTCAAACCAACACCGCTGGGTTTCACAGGCCCTCAACCAATCGGCTAAGCCAGCACAGTACGAAGACCAACCACCGCTTACCAGTAGCAAAACAATCCCTTCACAGCCCTGTGAAGAAGCAAACAACCGAGAATGATCCCCAAATGAACGGTGAGACACAGATCCAGCCTACAAGGTAACTCAGAGTTGGTTTTGGCCCTAACGTGGCCAAAACAACTCAGCTGCAACCCAAACCAGGGTACCTCAGCAGCCACAAGCACACAATGAAATGATAACAGCATTCCACGGTTCCAAACAAGGAAAACTCAGCCAACAAAACACATGGGGGAGACAACAGCCCCAAAACACAAACAGTGAGCACGGCTCACAACATGGGAAAACGACCCAAACAGTCTGTGCGTGAGTGCAACTTGCACCGAACCGCATCACACAGAGGAAACAAATGCACAGCCGCAATTCAGTAAGGAAACCTACACACAGTCCCTGAGTGTGGAAATGGCTCTTGCACCCGAAAATCCTGAGTGACAGCCACGATTTCATCCTCTCTCAGCACAAGGAAATCCACACAAAAATTCCTGTGCGTGAGGAAGAACAGACCACGACCTCTGCGCGCGAGCAGGAAAAGCAGACCACGCTGAAGATGGCGGTGGAGGTGAAGACCAGACGCATGAGGAGATGAGTCGACCTCCGCGCGAGAGTGCACAGCTCCACTCATACACACGGATGAACAACCAACGTGAGGAACGAACAGGCCACAGAGACAACGCGCAATGAAAAGTGCGTGAGGAGAACAGAAGACCGGACGTGTGAGGAGATGAACCGACAGGGAAGAATGGCGTCGTGGGGAAGATGGAGGAATTGCTTGCCTCTTTACCCACGTTTCCTCCAGCAATAAATGCCCTCAACCACTCAGCCATAACTCCTCAACCACTAGCTGAAGCATTAAATAGGTTGACAAGGTTGGATGAGACAAAAAGGTGACAAACAACAAAGGTGGTGAAACATGGGTTTTTCCCCATAGACCAAGGTTTGACATCCCCCACTCCTTATCCATTGGAACCACGCCCTTTTCATTCAACGTTGCACTGCCGTAGCTGGTTGTGGTTTTAGTTTTATTTG
The DNA here is from genome assembly GCA_001517045.1 of Pseudotsuga menziesii. NCBI lineage: Eukaryota > Viridiplantae > Streptophyta > Pinopsida > Pinales > Pinaceae > Pseudotsuga > Pseudotsuga menziesii. The sequence goes on from LPNX011203324.1 coordinate 764,916, forward strand.
ATGTGCGTTTTTACATGATGCCTAATTATAATGTGCCAAGTAGCACAATAAACCATCGGCAACTATCCCCATTGCCGAAACACATACACAACCACATCGATGGTGGGGATTTTTCCTTTAGCTCCTTACCACGATTAATTACATTATATACATCATGCAAACGGGGTCAAAACCGGGGATGTGACATTCCCCTCCCCCTTAGAATAACACCGTCCTTGGTGTTCCATTACATATATACAATACTTATACAATTGCACATCAAAATTTCAAAATTGCAGATCTGTCCCACGTCCAATCATTTACTTTGGACATTCAAGACCAAGCCCCTTGGCTTCCATGGACTTCTCCTGCTGGTTCTCAGCTTCCAGCTGATCCCGAAATCTAGGAACTTTGCGGCTATTGCCTTCATCCTGTTCCCTCATTGGACAGTCCCGGCGTAAATGATGTCCTCCGCATCTCCAGCATCTCACTGGCTGCTTCATCTTTACCTGCTCAATTTCCTTTGAGTCTTCATGCCTGGACCGTTTCTTATCGGGTCGCTTAGACAATTGTCCCATTGGTGATCCACCTTCCTTTCCCTTGCCGATTGCTCCCAGAAGGCTTTTCATCTCCCTTTGCAAACCAATAGAGTCTTGCAAAATCTGGTGGTTCATCTCATTCTGCCTTTTCTGTATCCTGAGCATCTCCCCAAGATTCTCTTGGGTCTTGGCAAGCATTTGAAGGAGACTTCCAGCCAAGTCCAACAACTTTTGATCTGCTGCCATGATCAATGTGCACCACCTGGTTTCACTTTTCTCACCTGTGAAATGCACCATTGAAATTCTATCAGACCAAGCATAATATAGGCATCAAAATCAGTTAGTTAATTACCCAATTGGCGTGACAGTCCAAGTTCCATTAAGGAAACTTTCATATTTTTCATGCCTTTCCCAACAGGCACATGAGCTCATTCATGTCCATTCCTGGGTAGGGAATTAACTATTCTAGCATTCACAATTTTACTTAAGCAAATAAACACATTTCATTTTCAGTCATACATGCATTCACCAATATTTGGTTTTCACAATGCATAAACTTATATATATATAATCGAAAGGTAAGAGAGAGCAGTAAGAGTTTTTTTTTTTTTCCCTCTTTGTTTTGTTCCATCCTAGAACCCACACCATCGCAGTGGCTTTTCATGCTCTCAGCCTCTTTCACTTCACCGTGAATGCTGGACCAATCTCACATTGTTCCATCCTAGAACCAAGTGCGTGAGGAGAACAGAAGACCGAACCCGTGAGGAGATGAACTGACAGGGAAGAATGGCATCGTGGGAAAGATGGAGGAATTGCTTGCCTCTTTACCCACGTTTCCTCCAGCAATAAATGCCCTCAACCACTCAGCCATAACTCCTCAACCACCAGCTGAAGCATTAAATAGGTTGACAAGGTTGGATGAGACAAAAAGGTGACAAACAACAAAGGTGGTGACACATGGGTTTTTCCCCATAGACCAAGGTTTGACATCCCCCACCCCTTATCCTTTGGAACCATGCCCTTTTCATTCAACGTTGCACTGCCGTAGCTGGTTGTGGTTTTAGTTTTATTTGATGTGAGTTTTTACATGATGCCTAATTATAATGTGCCAAGTAGCACAATAAACCATCGGCAACTATCCCCATTGCCGAAACACATACACAACCACATCGATGGTGGGGCTTTTTCCTTTAGCTCCTTACCACAATTAATTACATTATATACATCATGCAAATGGGGTCAAAACCGGGGATGTGACAGTAGCGAGGCAAGTGAGCTATCTACATTTGAAGGCTTACTTAACATGACATATTTTCTAACATAATTTGAAGAAAAAGTCACAAAACATCATCGCTTATCTACTCTAGACTTTGCACTGAAAGCTACACGTGTTAAATGGTGGGTCACACATAAACAATCTATCTCAGACTGGCCTCAATGCCGAAAATTGATGGAGATCGATTTGGAGAGAAGATCAATTATACTGGTAAAAAATACACAATGTGATTGACTAATCTTGTTGACCACATTGAATACTATCGTGCGACATGGGAGGCATGCCCGCGACAGGAATGGCTTCGTTATTTTGTACATACATTGGATACGATACCAAGGAACTGGTACACATCGGTTGAGCTGTGATGAGGGACTATTGAATGGGATAAACTAGCTGCTAGATTTACACGCACATTCAAGTTTGTCGATGATCATCCTGCTATTGTTGTTGCGTTACAAGTTATCAAGATGAAGATGTTTGAAGATATCCCTATGTTGATGTCAAACTTTAATCATAGCAGCACGACAGTCCAGCACTAGATGGAGTGTTATAATGTGATGGGTGAACCTGATGATGATGACTCGCGAGACACAAACATCCTAGATTCAGAAGGTACTCGCGTGGTGGAGAGATTTGGTATTTAAAGTAACCAATTCCTAAATCCATTAAAAACCAAGAAAGTAAACATTGGATCTCTAGAGAATCCAAAGTTTGGCAATATTAGATATTATTGGGACGACGAAACTATCAGGAAGATCAAGGACATACTGCATGAATTCTAGGATCTGTTCCCTTCAAAAATTTTAGAGATGAAGGGGATTGTTGGAGACCTTGGAGAGATGAAGTTATTGTTAAATCCTGAAGCAAAGCATGTGAAGCAGCAACCATACCGGCTGAATCTGAGGTATAAACAGAAGTTCAAGATAGAATTAGATTGAATGTTAGTTGTAGGTATCATATAACCGTTTGAAGAATCTGAGTGGATCAGATTGATATTAGTGTAGGATAAGAAGACTACCGGTGAAGTATGCATCTGTGTTGACCTAAGAAAATTGAGCGATGCTTGCTTACATGACCCATTTCCGACTACGTTTACAGATGAGGTATTAGAAAGTGTCGGGAGTCAAGAAGTTTATTGTTTTATTGATGGGCTCTCTAGCTACCACCAAATCATAATCGCAAAGGAAGATTAACACAAGACAACCTTTCCGATGAAGTGGGGATGTTTTCAATACACAAGCATTCCCTTTGGACTCAAGAATGCTCCTGCTATCTTTTTTCAAGATAGTAGTGGCTACTTTCAAGGATTTTATTCATAAGTTTCTTGAGGTCTACTTCGATGACTAGACGGTGTTTGGGCTCATAAAGTATCACATTGAGAGCCTCATAATGATGCTGGAATGGTGTCGACAGTATCAAATTTCATTGAATTTAAATATATGTATCTTTTGTGCCTTGTTTGGAATTTTGTTGGGCCATGTAGTTTTTCGCGATGGAATCCTGGTCGACCCGGCTAAAATTGCGATCATCATCAACCTACCACCCCCTGCGATAGTGAAGCAGCTAAGAATGACATTAGGACATATAGGATACTATCAAAAATTTACCAAAGGATATGCAAAGGTAACTGCTCCGATGGAAAAGTTGTTAAAAAAGGATATTGAGTTCCAGTGGACAAAAAAATGCCAAGAAAGTATGGATCTCCTGAAGAAAAATATGGTCATGGCACCCATACTAGTTTTTCCAAATTGGAAGAAGGAATTTCACATACATTTCGAAGCGTCGTCTGTCACACTCGACGTTGTACTTGCACAACATGGCGAAGGATCGATTGATCATCCTATTTCCTTCACTAGCAGGAAATTGTCAACAACAAAGAAGAATTACACTAGGACTGGAAGAGAAGGCTTAGCTATGGTGTATGCACTACAAAAATTTCAACATTATTTGTTAGGTGGATATTTCAAGATGTTCACAGATCATTCAACATTGAAATACTTGGTGAACAAGCCAGCGTTAGGGGGAAATATTTGTCAGTGGCTCCTCCTTTTCCAGGAATTTGATTTTGAAGTTATTGTTAATCCAGGCCAACTAAACTTAGGACTAGACCACGTGTCTAGGCTTGAAAGTGGAGAAGAATTTGTGAACCTCGACGATAGTATTCCTGATGCACAACTACTTATGATTACGATGTTTGATGATCAATACGAATATATTTTACATTTCTTGAGTACGAGATATGCACTAGAAGGATTTAACACTTCGCATAAAAAAAAAAAAGTAGTACGAGCTATAGATTTCCAATTAATCGCTGGAAAACTATATAAAATGGGATCGGATGAAATTATTTGTCACTGTGTATTAAAACACAAGTGACCAATGATATTGAATGAAGCACATGCTTGTGTCGCAGGAGGCCATTATGTTGGAAAAGATAGAGTGCGTAAGATATTGCAAGCATGACTATGGTGGCCCACTTTGCATATGGATGCTAGAGAATATTGTCACAATTGCGATATCCGTTATAGAACAGGAAAATCATCATGACGAGATGAAATTCCACTAAAACCTCAAATAACTTTGCAGGCATTTGACAAATGGGTTGTTGATTTTGTTGGACCTATTAACCCACTAGGAAAGCAAACATGTGCAAGATACATTATTACTACGACAAATTACCTAACTAGATGGGTCGAAGCAGCTCCAATAAAGGATTGTACTGCTGCGATTGTTGCCAATTTTTTGTTCGTCAATGTTGTCACCAGATTCATAAGCCCGAATATTTTGATAAGTGATCGGGGCACACACTTTGTCAATCAACTGATCGAAGAATTAACTAAAGAATTCCATATTCAACATAGGAATACAACACCATATCACCTGCAAGCGAATGGTGTTGTCAAAGCATTCAACAAGATCCTTGAGAATGCATTGACAAAGATTTGCAATGTTCAAAGAGACGGCTCAGAACAAAAAATTTATGTGTTATTGTGGGCATATCTCATGACCTGTAAGAAGTTGAAAGGCCAAACTCCATTCCGACTAGTGTACGGAGAAGAGGTTGTTATGTCAATGGAATACATTATACCCCGTTTATGGATTGTTGCAATTATTGAATGAATGATAGTAGTGCTATCGAAGAAAGATTGGTGCAACTTGTGCGATTGGAGGTAGAACATTTTGCTGTAGGTTATCACCAAAATGTTGAGAAGGAGCGACAGAAAGTATGGCATGACCGATACATTAAGAATAAGAAATTTCAGGTTGAAGGATTTATCCTCCTTTATGATAGTAAGTTCTTAAAGCATCTTGGCAAGACGAAAACACATTGGATGGGGAATTATGTTGTCATTCAAATTACTGAAGGAGGTGAAGTAGAACTAGAGAAATGATATGGAACACCTTTCAAAGGACTAGTGAATGGAAGTCAACTGAAGCCTTACCAGGATAGTCACTACTTGGTCGACTGGAAAAAAATACAGATTTATGAGTGTTTATGTTTTGTGTCGTAGACAATGCATCTGTTGAGGAAAAATAAAAGTGTTCGTGGACTATCTAAGTTTGTCGCAAAAGGAAATTTGTGGCACACACTCTTTGTTTGTTGCAAGGGAAGAAATGTGTCCAAGGCTAAATACTTGTCGTAGGAAGAAATGAGTTGTTGCATGAGGAAATTTGGTCGCAAGAGATAGATGGACGTAATTGAATTAAGGACACGAGAGATTTTGACGACATAATTTTTTTTCACTTCTTCCTTTATTGCACAATAACTACCATTGAAGTGACGTGCAAAGTGACGGTTGAGTGGTGGTTTCCTTGTAATGATTCGAACGATTACCACATATGTTCCACCGCAGGCCATGGTTGCAGAAGAAGATGAACATATACCATTCATCCCTAAAGTGAGGTTGCAACCAGACTCACTAGGCACGTCAAAGAGGAAATAGTCTATTAGCCATAAGAAAATAACACCACCACCACCAGAAGTTGAAGAACCAATATCCACGAGCATGTTGCCAGACTACGTTCCGCCTAGACTAGCTAACATGCCTAAGATTCAAATTGCCAAGAATGCAAGGTACCCACTGGTAGCACTAACCGTACCAAAAGGAGTTCGAATAATAGTGACTAGTGGTAAAATCTTGCGACTTCATCCTCAACGTTACAGGAAGCTCATGATATATTTGGTGATGTTGATGAACTTTTGTTTTCATCAAAAACAAAAATGGAGAACAAAGGGATTGGATAGTATCAATGAGATAAATTGTGAAGGATTCAAAAGACTGGAATATAAGTTGCAGCTAAGTGTTGCGGCAGAGAAGTAAATGACAGTGAAGGATGATCAAATTCGTGAAACAGAGGTTCCAGAACTGTTTAATATTTTTTTGGGTTTTCCAGTCCTGGGGTCCTCTAAAAGTAATCCTATAATCCTAGAGCAACTACATTTTGCAACCCTCTAATCGAAGTGGTCACTACGGGCACTGTAAATATTGTTTCACTGATGAAGAACTACAGTCGCAAAAATTAAGAACAGAGAGGGTGCATTGGTCAATCAGGTGAGAGCATTAAACAAGAATGTTCATAAGATAAAGAAAATAGTCAAAGAAGTAGAGCATAAAGCTAAGACCTGGGAGGAGAATATACACTGGCTCAACGCAGTTCACTTGCTTGCAACACTTTTACTGATGATCGCATTACCCATGAGATGTTTGCATAAGCTAAAGTGTTTTGACTTTGAGAGATTGCATAGAAGCTCCGGTTCAAATTACAATTGACACCTATTACACCTCTAGAAATATTTGAAGAAAGAAGAAAATTAGCAATAGAAGCTGCGAAGTTATAAAATAAAAGAGGCGGAGGGACTTTGTGCTAAATCAGTAGAGCAAGTTTCTCAGATGTGGGAAGCTTTGATTGACGATGAAGAGTTAGAGAAAGTCACAGAATAGTTGCGCACTACTAAATCAAAGGTGAAATAGCCAAAGAATGAGATGAAGAAGTTTCCATTAGTAGAGAAAATGGTTAAGTCTGACGACATGAAGTGGCTACAACAATAGGTCACAACACTGTGAACACAGCAACAAAAGAGAACTGGCAGGGTCACAGAACTACAAGCAGAGGCAGTGAAAATTAGAGGTGTTATTCAACATGTACATCAAAAAATGAGAGAAGCACTAGAGTTAGCAAGACTTACAACTTTGCAACACATCAGTTTCGAACTTGTGGAAAATTTGAAGAAGACGTAAGAAGAAGTACGGGAGGAGACTGAGAGGATAGTGAAAATATTTCAGGATTTTCAAAAAGTAAGGTTGTAACAATGGAGGTCTTAGACTAATGTGGCTCGGGACGAGCCACGCGTGAGTGTTAGGGGCCTTTTGTCCCTAGGAAAAGTTAAGAAGAATTCGGCTAGAATTCTGCTCGGGAAGATAAAGAATCCGAACGTAAGACATAAAAGAAGATTTGTGAGGAAAGAAGAGCTGCGACGGATGAAGAGATTTGATGGAAGAGAAGTTGCGACAGAAGAAGCCACAACGGAAAGATTGGTGACGAGAGTAGTCATGACAGAAGAATAGCAGAGCAGTTGAAAAGGATAGCTCGATTGATCATGGGTAAGGAGTTAGTTACAATAAATCATGCTTTTGGTAACAAAGCATAATTGTATTTTGGGCCGATCATAGTGCCTATTTTCAGTTGTAACTTAATGTACTATAATATAAATGACATCCTGTTGGCTAACATAAAAGAGTCGGCTGATTAGGACTAGTATAAGCTTATAAAAGGGTGAACCCAAACTATGTGCAAGACTGACTTTGGTTATCAATTGTTGTGTTAGCTAAGTAGTCGATTGGTTGGTTAAGCTAATGTGTATGTAGAGAATATAAGAGGAGAGTTGTTTTAGCTAGACGAACAATCTAGGTTGTGTGCAGATTGACAGAGGAGGGAAGAAGAGAGGAAGTATCTAGACCCAAAACCAAAGAGCGTGAGGGGACATAAGTCTATTTGAATTGTAAATAATAGCTAGAGAAGAGAGTGCAAGTTGATTATGTAGACAAAAGGTGCTAACATATTTATCATGCCAGATGAAGAGTGACTTTGTGGTTTTTCCCAGATGAGATTCCACGTTAACTTTTGTCTCTGTTCATTATTGATTAATGTGTTTATGTTTATTGCATGTATGCTGTGAATAAGTAAATATGAATATGTTGCACCACACTTGTTTATGAAGAATCTAGTATATGTATGTGTCACACAGCTTATTGAATGAATCTATGATAAGGTTGTGATGTTTATTATTATAATATGTGTCGAATAATTAGACCAGTATCTTGAATGAATAGGCAAGGGATAAGGAGGATAATCCTCGGCTTCGATTGAGAGTTGTGATAAGGTACCACAAGAGTAGAAAACCCCACCTTGTTGGATTTTATTTATATCTGATTAGATTATCTAGGATCTATATCTGAAAGAATAACAAGTACAACAAAATGCATAAGATATAAAAGATACATAAGACACAAATATTTTCATTGGGGAAACCACAAAGGAGAAAACCCCACAAACTTCTTCATAATAGTAAGATGATAAAAAACAGTAATAAGAAATGTTCAGCAGCTATATTTCTCTCCTCCTCTGACTGTATCTCTCTCTCATGTTCCTTATAGAGTGTGTGAGGTGTGTATTAATGAGGGAGAGTGCCTCCCTATTTATACCCTTTCAAGTCACTGAACAAATATAAGATTTGAGCCTACATGTCATCTCACATGGGGCCCACTTCTCCTAGAGAGATCATAATTAATATTACATGATGTTACACTGGGGACTATTGCCCCGACTTGCAACAGAGGTTGTACCTCAAGGTCTAGACACAATTTAAACATCATGTAAAGGGGAAACACACATCCCTAATGGGGTTACAACAACACACAATGATAATATACATCAGAATATCTTCCGAAGTTACAAATACATCAACACTCCCTCTTAACTAGGAAGGTATTCTCTCTCTACACAGTCATCAACACATTTGGTCAGGTCTTCATTACATCGTCATCATCACAAAGTCATAGAGTCTTCATCATAGCTGCTGCCATCATCTTCTTATAATTTGATCATCATCCCATATTATCTATCATCAAAAGTTTCTACAGTGCCAACCCTTTTTCATGCTGGATGTAGGCCTAGCCCTTTGCCAGGTCTTCATCGTCTCTGCGAGCAATCCATCAAGTAGGTGCATCTCAGGACTTATTATATGCCTCTTGCAAAACTTGCAGGATCTCCGAGGACTTATTATATGCCACTGCAAAACTTGTGTACTCTACTATTACCTCATCATCTTCATATCATCTCATTGTCACATGAAGCACAACCCAGATACACATAACACATCACTTACATCAACGACCATGGGAGGCCCAGCCTACCATCGTGTCGGAAAGGCTCTCAAAACTTACATCAATGACCATGGGAGGCCCAGCCTACCACCATGTCAAAAAGGCTCAGCACTTACATCAACTACCATGGGAGGCCTAGCTTGCCACCATGTTGGAAAGGCTCAACACTTACATCAACGACCATGGGAGGCCCAGCTTGCCACCATGTCGAAAAGGCTCTCAGCACTTACATCAACGACCATGGGAGGCCTAGCCTTCCACCATGTCGGAAAGGCTCAGCACTTACATCAACGACCATGGGAGGCCCAGCCTGCCACCATGTCGAAAAGGCTCTCAACACTTACATCAACGACCATGGGAGGCCCAACCTGCCACCATGTCGGAAAGGATTAACACTTACATCAATGACCATGGGAGGCCCAACCTGCCACCATGTTGAAAAGGCTCTCATGTGTATCTGCGTCTTTCGGACTCATCACTTCCCCTTGGAAGGAACCTCGATCTGAAGTACACCAAGCTTCTCTATGAAGTATTCAAACTTCACTCTAGCCATTTCTAGCATAAAATCACATCAGGATTGATTACATCCAAGGATAACCAGTGAGATTCACTAGGACTGATTACGTATGAGGACAACCTACGAGACTTATCACGTCTAAGCAACCTCCGAGCTTCGCCAGGATTTTATGCTCAGACAACCTGTCTCACCGGCTATGCTAAAACTCATCACTCCCTCTTTCGATAGATCTCGATCTGGATCACATACTGGAGCTTAACTGCTCCTCTCTACATCATACAAAAATGCAAGTCAGATCAATCAACTCAAATAGTAGCTTTCAGAATAAACATACTACCTCACAAATAGTTGAGCAAGTGGCAATGTATTTTGCCTCAATTGTACTCAGTGCCACACAGGACTGCTTCTTGCTAAACCAAGAGATCATTCCTGATCCCATACTGAAGCAACACCTAGAAGTGCTCTTCCTATCAATGGCATTGCTTGCCCAATTCGAATCCACATAACCTTCCAGGTTAATCTTCTTATTCGCATCATACTTGAGCCCATAATCAACTGTACCCTTCAGGTACCTTAGAATATGCTTTGCAGCAATCAGGTGAACATGTCTCGGATCCATCAGGAACTGGCTCAATGTGTTCATAACAAAGCAAATATCGGGTCTCGTATTCGCCAGGTACATTAAGGATCCAATCATCTGACGATACATCGTGGCATCAACCGACTCTAATGAATCATCGCTCAATAGCTTCAGGTTAGATGCCATAGGTGTGGCCATGGCCTTGCAGTCCGTCATTCCAAACCTCTTCAGGATCTCCACTCCATACTTCCCTTGTCCAAGGGAGATTGCATCCACACTCTGACACACCTCCATGCCTAGAAAGTAGTACATCATACCCAAGTCCTTCATCTTAAACTTGGCAGCAAGCTTCCTCTTCATGTCAGTAATTAAACCATCCTCACATATCACAAATAGGTCATCTACATACAGTAGAAGTATCACTGGGTTCCCTTCCTCAACCTTGTAGTAAAGGTTGGAATCCTTTTTACTCTTGGTAAAGGCCAAACTAGTTAGGAAGCTGTCAATCCTGTCGTACCACGTTGAACCTGAGAATCTTCTGCAGTCACTCCCTCTAAAGCGGAGCATCATTCTCCCTCTGCCTTTCGTACTCTAGGTATTGAAACATTATGTAATGGAGTGACAAGTAGCTTCCTCTGCTACTGATATTCTATGTATCCATATAGGGTCACTAGATACCAAGATCCTTTATCTTGAACTTTGTTGAAAAGTTATTCTCCCACCCATCTGTGAGCTTGTCATCCTCTATATGCTTTCATCTTCAATCTTGTAGAAAATGTTAAGATCTTCAACTCTCTAGGTGATCTTCAAGCTCCTTATGTAACTGTATGTTCTATCCCATGGGTGCCTTCTGAGCTTGTACAAGGCCTTCTTTAATTTGCACACATGAGTATGCCTGTCACGTGTCTCAACTCCCAATATGCCTGTCACGTGTCTCAACTCCCAATGGCTACTCTACGTATACTTCCTCCTTGACTACATAATTCAAGAATGTTATCTTGATGTCAGCTGATGTATCTCCCATCTCATACCTGTACTTATGGATATAATGGAAATGTACCACGTCACTGGTGCAAATGTCTCTTTGTATTCTATGCCTTCCTTCTGTGAGAAGCCTCATGCTAGGGATCTTGCCTTGTATCCCACAATGTTTCCATATACTACATGTTGGGTCTTGTAGATCCACATGGAAGACACTACAGACTTCCCTTTAGGTCTCGACACCGCATCCTAGACATCATTCTTCTTGAACTGGTATTCTTTGATCATAGTTTCCTTCCCTTTATTCTTGGCTACTTCTTCATAGCTGGAAGGTTCTACATCAATGATGTCACTCAACAGTGTCACATAACTAGAATGTGTCTGAGGCCTCTTGATTTCTTTGGAAGTCTCGTCATACTATTCTTCATCTTGTATTATTTCTCGTGCCCAAGGTGGTCTTCATCTCTCAAGGTGGATCTATCGTTCTCTTTATATTCTTCTGAAGCTCTTTCTTTCGTCATGGTGTCTTTGACCCGGGAAGCTTCATGTTCCTATTCTGAATTGTTGTTACTTGTTCTTTGGAATGATATACAAGTCAAGTTCAGTTGCATGATTAGAAACATATCATAATTTCCAAAACATATTAATAGTGACAAATATATGTCACATAGCCATGTGACTATTTTAGCCAATCCTACAACATTCATCCATATCATGTATACATACAGTAACTTCTAGATGCATTCTACCCCAATGTTATTAAGAGTGTGTACTATTCCTAATATGTCAGCAAAGAGGTTTCAATGTAGATAAGTAGTAATGGAATGTTTTACACCATCATTGACTTCTTACCCATTATGTGCAATTCATTAGTATGAATGCAAAATACTCAAACATCAAATGAATATAAACAAATGTATAACTAAACAATATCATGAAATGACAATTAAATACTTATCTTTATTTGTTTCATGGGTAGACTTCTTCTTGAGCCTTCAGCTTCATCATCTTCTTCATTCATAACAACCTCATTTCTTATCCAAATGCTAAGATGGATAAGAGGTTCTTCAAGAATTGAGTCCTTCATATTCATCATCGCTTTAGGGATCTTCTTTGAATCGTGAGAGCTTGATCTTTAGTTGCTCCCATATTCTCTTCTCTTATTATGAGTCGATCTTATTCTTGTGTGCACTCTTCCCATAGTCTGCTGAAGGTAATCACTTCTTTTTGGCACACATTCCTCGAATGAATGAATCCTATGATCATGGGAGGCTATTCAAGGTGGTTATAACAATCTCTTGTTCTTCTTCGATTGCTTCGTCATAGCATAGGACACTTCCTTTTGGTGTCTTCAATGATGACACATGAGGGATGAGATGATATTTAATAGAATTTGTAATGATTCTCTTGGCTCTAGCCTTAGCCTCATCTCCCTCCGGCTCTTAGAACTTCCATACTGAATTACTGATCCAAGTAAATTTATTCAAGGATCACAGAGGTCTATACTTCCATACTCGGAAATTGTCAGCTTCACCAGGCTTGTCATCAAGCTGGGTGTGATTAGTCATTTTGAAATGAGAACCTCAAATGTAAATAGAAAAAATTTAGATTTGTTGTAATCTCACATATCACATAAGGTTACCAATAATACACACTAAAACATATATACATAAAATAGAGACAAGAGATAAGAACAAATAGGTGAATAAGCAAATTATATTATACAAATGAGTCCATACAACACAGAGAACTGAACTGAGTTCTCATCTGGCTCAACAGCCTAATATATATGATTACAGAATGGTTACAAAATAACTACCTGTCAGTTCGTTGAACCGACACGACCTTTAGGTGGTCGACTTAATCTCTAACTTTAGTCGGCCGAGTGACTTAGTCGGCTGATCGACTAAGTCGGCTATCCTTCAAGTCGACTTATCGACTTGCTCCTTCTACATCTCCCCCATGAACAAAACATTTCTTCGTCCCGAAGAAACATGGAGGTACAAAAATTCCTGGTGGTCTCAATAGTTATTGTGGTGGGTTGTGAAGTCTGATAGTCGGTCTTTTCTATACACAGAATTCTACAATGGCTGGGGTTGTTACTGCGAGGTGATGTTGGAAATCTATCCAACTCTGCAAAAATTTCTGGATGTCGATGGTGAGTGTGGTCAAGCCTGATAAGATTGACATTTTTTCTGAAATGGAGACTTCAGCTATCCTCTCCATTTTGGGACCCATAAACTGGTCCTTCTCCTCTGCAGTCTCAATAAGTCGTTTCATCTACGGGCAGATGATGTTGAATTTCTCTAAGTTAGGGAGAGCTTGTTGCACCCACTGATGTGCTTCCCTTTCCAGTTTCTGCAGTTTGGTGGTTTCAAGCACTATCTGTTCTTCTATTGTCATTATAAGTGCTTCCTCAGTGGTTTTTCTGCTCTATAATGCCTAAATGCGTTATTGAGTCTGCTGATAAACTTGCCCATAGTGATTAGGTCAGTCTCTTAGTACTTCTTCGGTTACAACAGACTCCTCCATATGATCCTGCAATACTTTGTATGCTTCAGAAAATGCAGTGTGCTGTGCCATTAGGAGTCAGGTAGTTTCCTCTTTTTGTTCCTCCTTTGTTTCCTAAATGTGCGCTTGGAGGGTCGACACCATGCTCTCAAATAGCTAATACACTCTTTCGAGCGGTTTGTCTTTGTCGATCTCTATGGGGCCCGGGATGACAGACTAGGCCAAATTCCTGCATTTGTCGAGAAACTCGACCTGTTCTGCGTTTTTGGCCTGGAGTTCTTTATTTCTTTTTGCACTCCTCGTCTTTGCTTCACTCGCTAGGGTCTTGATGAGTTGTCCTAGCTCTATGTCGATCAAGGAGCTTGCATCCTTCATTCTAATCTGGACCTTTGAAGTCTTTCCATGATGCTCCTTCTTCTTGTGCTTTTCTTTGTCTACCTCTTGTGTACCTGCAACAGTTGATACGGGATCTTTGGTTTGTGGGTTAGAGGCCGATGGTTTGTTTGGTTGGGGAGGTGGGATGACTACCACCTCTAGTTGTGTGGATGTAGTCGGTTGTGGAGGGCCTTTCTCTGAGTCAGGGGGTGGTGGCGATGGTGATGGAGTTGGCGAATGGTCGGGGGTGATTGGTTTGGGGGAAGTATGGTTGAATGGTGGGTTGTCGGGTTGATGGTGTGAGTTTATGTTGGAAGACATTTCTGCTTCCGTCGATGCAGTGGCTGGTAGGTCGGCTTGGGGTACGGGGTCGGTTGGTGCAATAATGGAGGACTAATGTCCAATCACTTTACCTTCCTTTTCGGGATTTCTTTTGAAAGTTGACGTGATGGTTGCAACGATTGGGGGCTGTGCGCTCTGTCCTGTGAAGATAGGTGCCTGGGTAGAAATCTTCTGAGCTGACTTAAACAATGTAGGCAGTGTCTCAAAGAAAGCTTGCAAGTCCCTATCTCTGTCAAATTTTTCTTTTACAGCCTCCGGCATCGCACTTTTGTATAAGTCGAGGGGGCTGACTGACTATGGTGCCGATGCTTGCTCCTCGATTATTTTGGTCGGTGATGGGGGTGGAGGCGTCAACACAAGATAGACGAAGTTTTCAGGCGTTGTCGTAATCTTTGCTTTCTTTGGTCGACCTGCTTGTGCTCCTGCGTCGACAAAGCCCTGGAACTGGGTTTCGACTGGTGCTTTATTTGCTGCGATATCCTCTATGATGTCGAAGGCCATGGCTGCCAGCTCCTCCCCATCCTCCGATGATTTGGAAATGATAAGCTTGTGCTTACCTTTACCTTGTTATTGTTCTTGTGTTTTTATTTTCTTCCTGGCTGCTGCTATTTCTTGTGATAGTTTTCGAATTATGCTTTTTGTAACAACATACTCAGGGTTGTTTGGTTCTGTCTCGCTCGTTAGTTCCTGAGTCGAGACGACACTTTCTATAGTAGGAGGAGTTATCTGCTGCTGTGGCTATGTGGTTTGGGGTTCTATTCTTTTGGCGGTTGGAGGTTTAATAGTTATTTGTAGTCGACCGGTGTGTTTGACCATTGTCTCCTCCGACACAAATGTGTTGATGTAGAGGTTGAGCTCATAGTCCTCCTCTTTTTCTTGGTTTGTGAGCGGCTCCTCGATCGAGAAGTCGATCTGTTTTGCTGCTGCTGGTACTGGTATTTTTGTTTTGGCTTGTCAAGATAGTTCCCGAAAGATCTGGTCGACAGATGGATGGTAATCGAGGGCTTTGGTGTTGGAATTGTTGCCCTGCATGTACCACACTGAGGTATGGTCGAGCTCCAGCTGGATGTGGGAGTTTGCCAGTAGATTTCGTCGGATGTTTTGAGGCACCCTCCATATAGTCATGCGGACTTTGAGTTGTTGGAACCAGTTCTCCAGAAATACTTTCCCGCACTCCAGTTCGTGCAAAGTTCCCCACTGGGAGAATGGTTTAAATCTCCACATGTTGAATTTTGACGGTTCCCGAAAGATTGGACTCCCCTCTAGGCAGATGTGGTACATTACAATCCATAAGATGAGGGAGGGGAACTTGATGATTCCCCCAGTTTCTTGACATATTTCACAGATGGTCTTCACCATGTCGGTGACATAATCACCCCATCTGTATATTTGTCCGTTGGTGGCAATGGTGTCGACAGCTTCTAGCATTTCTAACTTGAGGTCGTTGCCTCGACCTGCTAGAGTGAGTGTTATTGCAATGCTTTTGGCCACAATCTGCGGCGTTCGGGTTGTGATTTGGCTAATCATCAAGTCCTTGGGATTTTTACTGGAAGGTGACCCAGTGAGCTCTTCGACTAATCCGTATTTGATACCGACTGGTACAGGGTCTCCTTTGTTAGAGAGACCGGTCAACTTGGAGATGACATCTCCAGAGATGTTGACCGGCTCGTCGAAGTAGAACTGACCATTGTGATATCGACTGATGATGAATTTGACAGCAGCTTCCTTCATGCCGCTAAAGCTGGCCATCAGTGGTGCATTGGCATAGCCGAAGAGAGTGCTGTGTTTGATTTTTTCTGCTGCTTGAGTGGCCTTTTTGTCAATAAAGGCCCATTCTTGTATCTCTGTCCATAGCTTTTGCCATGAGCCTTCCTGTACTTTGGCGTTTTTGATGTTCTTCAGCCTGTGGACTAAAGGTGTATCCGCAGCCTGTATCTCCTTGGCCTTGGTCGAGGCTCTGATTTGTTTAGGGGCCATTGTGTCGGTTTGGTGGTCAGTTTCACTAGGGGGTTCTCAGCTTTTGGTCAACTAGATGCTCTGATGCTCTCTCTGTATAGGTTGCGGTGAATGATCCTTCAGCGATCCAATATTTATAGGCAATGTTGTGGATGTGTACGATGATGGGTGTATTAATGTCGAACGTGATGTTCCAGCTGGAGTACACGAGTGTGTGTTAATGGTGAATTGCTTTCGGTGCTTGATGTCATGAATGCGCGATGGGACTATCGAAGTCGTCGGTTGGTGTCAGTGATGAGAATGGTCGATGAAAGTAGTCGGTCAATGAAAAGTGGTCGCTGGTGTTAGGTCGATGGTCATGATGGCGGTTGTCGAGATGTTGATTTCCTGTCATGGTTTTTTGTTTGTAGGGTATTATTTTTGTTTTTGGAATTTTTAGTTTTTTATGGATTTTGGTTGACGATTATGGTCGTTATATGATTTTTTCTTTCAATTAGTTTCTGTAGCGTTTTAGTCAGGCTCCATTAACGAGCTTCCAAAATACTATGCCCTGTAATGTCCTTAGTCGGACTGAGCCGTTGGGATGTATCTCTTCGACAATGTAGGGTCCCATCCATTCTGTGTGGAGCTTCTTAGGTTTTCCTTTGATCCGACTATTGTATAGTAAAGCAAGGTCTCTGACTGACAGGTTTGTGTTCTTGATGTTGCGGTCGTGCCATGATTTCTGTTGTTGCTTCTAGATTTCTTGGTGTTGTATAGCCATGAGTCGGTGCTCTTCCAGCTTGCTGAGTTGTAATAGTCAGTCCTTCCTTCCTTGTTCAACATCGACATGCAGTATTTCTATGATAATAGGTGTCTATTGTCGAAAGTGTAGTGGAACTACTGCTTCTTGTCCATAGACTAGTCAAAAAGGGGTTTGTTCGGTCGATCATTTGTACGTTATTCTGTATGCCCATAATACTGCAGGTATTTTATCATCCCAGTCGTCCTTATTGGCATTACATATTTTAGTTAATCCTCTTGTTAATGTTTTATTGAAGGCTTCAATAGCTCCGTTCGACTGAGGATGATATGATGTACTCCGACGGTGGTCGATTTGGAACTGGTCGGTTAGGGTTTTGATAGTCTTGTTGATAAAGTGTGTCCTCTGGTCGCTAATCAAGGTTAGTGGACATCTAAATCTAGTGATGATATTCTCATAGATAAACTTAGCAGCTATCTGACTAGAACATGTATCGACTGGTTCAGCCTCTGCCCACTTAGTGACATATTCCACTGCAGTAATAATATACCTTGCACCTGATCTTTTTACTGGGATAGGAAATGGTCCTATGAAGTCTATGGCCCAGATTTCAAATGTGAGACTGGGGTTTACTGATATCAAGGGCATTTTTGTACTAGGTAGGGGTCGACCTAGTCGTTGACATCTGTCACATCGACTAACAAAATTTTTGCAATCTATGTGGAGTGTCGGCCACCATAATTTTGACTGTTGGATTTTCTTTTCAGTTGTGTCTGCTTGAAAATGTCCTCCTGCAGGTACATAGTGTGCTTCAAGAAGAATGTGGTCTCGTTCATGTTCGAGTACACACCTTCCGAGGATGTCGTCTAATCCCATTTTGTATAAAAATCCATTAATGAGACTGTATGGTGCAGCCTTCATAGCTAAGATCTGCTTTTTCTTAGTGCTCATACCTTCTGGTGCATGTCCATCTTCTAAGAACTGAGCTATTTCCTCTAGTTCTGCGGGGATTGCTTCTATCCGAAATAAATGTGCATCAGGTAAGTCATCGTTGACTCCTGTTGGTTCTTCTCCTGTGTCGATTTGGGATAGATGGTCAGGACCGACATTTAACTTGCCTGGTCGAACAACGACTTCAAACTCAAATTCTTGGAATAGAAGTAGCCATCGACAAATCCTTCCATGATGGAGTGGTTTATTGACAAGATACTTCAGGGCCTGATGGTCGGTATAGAATATAAAGGGGTTAGCTAAGAGATAATGTCAGTACTTTTGGAGGGCAAAGACCATACCTAGGGCTTCTCGTTCTATGGTCGAGTAGTTTCTTTCAGACTTGTTTAATTTTTGGTTGCTGTAAACTATGGGATAATCCATTCCATCGTCTCCTAGTTGAGTTAGGATTGCTCCTATTGCTAGGCCCGATGCATCAATATGTACATGGAATTTGATCGACCAGTTTGGAGACTTTAGGAAGGGGGCTTCGAATAGTTTTCTTTTTAATTTTTCGAATGATATGTGTCATTCCTCTGTCCAGTTAAACTCTTGGTCTTCCCTTAATAGTTCTTCAAGAGGATAGTTCATATCTGAATAATATCTTATGAATTTTCTGTAATAGCTTGTGTGGCCAAGTAACACCCTGACTTGTTTGGGGTTTACTGGTGGTTTTAGGTCAAGGATAATTTTGATCTTTGCAAAGTCAACCTTAATACCTTCCTTACAGACAATGTGCCCTAATAATATCCATATGGGGGTCACAAATATACATTTATTGATGTTTAGGGAGAGTTGAATCTGTCGACATCTCTCCAGCATAAGTCTGAGCCATTTGCAATGATCTTTTAGCGTGGAATATATTGTCCAGTCATCAAAGTATACTGCCATGGTCTTGTAAATGTATTCTTGGAATGTTTTAACCACAATTCGAGAGAACACTGCAGGTGCATTCTTTAATCCAAAAGGCATAACTTTGTAAGCAAAGGAACCAAATTCACACGCAAAGGTTGTCTTCTTCTGGTCTTCTTTAGCTATTGGTACTTGGTTATAGCCTGAGAATCCATCTGTAAATGAGTAGCATTCATGTCCTGCAACTTCATTCAAGATTTCATCTACATAAGGGGTTGGAAATGGGTCTGTTAGTGTTACTTTGTTTAGTTTCCTGAAGTCTGACACAAATTATTAGTCTGGTTGAGTCATGTTTCTTGGGTTGTACCACCATTGGACTTGCCCATTCTGATTAGTCGATAGGATAGATGATGCCTGCTGCTAACATGTTATCAATTTCCTTTTTGACTATCTCCTTGTATTTGTGAGCTAGTTTATAAGGCCTTTTCTTGACAGGTCGAACATCAGGTTTAGTATCAATTTTCATTTCTCCCATTTCATGAACTAAGCCTTTTAGGTCTTTGTAATCTCTAGCAAATACATCTTGGAACTCCTTTAGTAAGTTCACTATCTCTGTGGTCTGTTCTTCGCTCCAATAGTCACCAGTATTTGCCATCATTTGAGATGTTGAATTCTTTAGTTTTGAATTTAGCATCTAGCCACTCTGGTGCTTTGGCTTCATTGATCGGTCAACTTCCTTCTTTGAACTATGAGAATGTGGCAGGGAAGTCGACGACAGTCATTCTGTCAGTATCTTGTTTGTCAGTTGTTTCAACTTTTAGGATGGTGCAAATAGGTTTTGTTGTTTCGACATGGTTGGATTTCCATATAAAGCTTTTTCCCTCTGTGTTTTCGTTTTCTAATTGTAATCTTGTCGATTGTGGTTTTGACCTTGTTTGTATATTGTTACATTTCCTTATCTATCGGTGGTCTTACAAGGGTTGGTTTTCGGTCGGTTGGATGAATTCTTTAATTTGCTTTGTTGTTTCGACCAGATTTTTATTTTGAGGTATGAAGTTGAGATCTTTAATAAAAATTTTCCTGAGTTCGTGCCATAAGAAGGTTTCACCTCTAGCTTCTTCCATCTTATACCATTTGTTCGGTAAATCGGCTAGGGTTGATGGAAATAAGTGTGGCCATGCTCGTTCATCCTTGTATCCAAGTCTTCACCACTCTCTTTCACTGGTTCTAATATTATCCTCTGGGTTCTGTCCTTGGGTGAATACAGGTATTTGAGCTTGTTGGGTTCACTTCTTTCCTCCAAACCTTTCGATAAAGTAAGTCGAAGCAGTTGTCCAGGTCTGTAGTCTTGTCTGATGGGTATCCCACCATCTAGCTACTTGCCCTGTAAAAGTTTCGACTAGGCTTTGAAGTTGGCCATTTTCACCAATATTTTTGGACACTTGCTTGACATGCATGACTGGTGATTCCCTCTCTTTATATCTTGGTAGTTGTGTAGTATTCAGGTTGGTCGGTTGTAAGGTAGGGTGTTCCCTCATTTTGTTTTCAAAGATTTTTGGGACAATGGACACTATGAAGCACTGTTGGGTGGGATTTTGCTGCACTTTCTGTATAGTCTAGCACCCTCTTGCTTATGTTTTGTATTTCTCTATCTCCCAATCATATAATTCGGCGTCTGAGTTATAACCAACTAAGTCTTGGTTACCTAAGTGAAGTTCTTCATGGATGTTTGGTTCTGTGTAGTTTGTATTGTTGTGGATTTGGTAGAGTTGTTGGACATCAACTTCTTCATCAATAGGTTCAGTCCACGGTTCCCCTTGAGATGGATGAATGGGTACAATGACCTTTTGACCATTTCCTTTTAATTTGATTCGTTCCTTGTCCAGGGATATGGATGCTTTCATATTTCTACCCCAAGGTTGACCTACTAACGCTGGGAAGGAACTGGATACTTCCTTTGGGTCATTGATTTCAAAATTGACCTTGGTCGAGATTCCTTTTATAGTCGTGTCGACGTTTTTCCAGATTCTAATGGGTTCAATTAGGCCTTGGTCGACCAGTTTCAGGTATATGCCTGACTCATAGAGTTGAGGTCTGCCCATTTGTTCCCAAGTGTCACGAGTCATGATGTTTACTTGTGAGTTGAAGTCGAGCACTACTGGTCAGACATGGTAACCTTCAATTTCCAGGTCGACAAGTGGGTTGGCATCACTTTTGTCTTTTTTATTTAAGCTGCAGATGTTCTTTGTTTGTTTTTCAGAGTTGGTACCTTTTATTTCATACAACAAATCGATGAACTGGGATACTGAGTTGTCTGTTTGAAAGAGCTGAATTAATTCATTTATTGTGTTAGGTCGACTATTATGAATGTTTTCTTGTCGTGCAATTTCTTTGAATACATTAGTTGCTTCGTTATATGTTTGTTTTTCCTTCAGTGGGTCAGGATAAACATTTTTCTCTTTTATTTTACTGATTCTGGGGTTATCATCTCCTGTTTTTGTTCCTTGCTGAGTTACAATATGTAAATTTGTGGTGGTTATTACATCATTCTTTTGCACATAAGAGAAGGCATTAACATTTTTCTTGGTATTAATTTTTTCTAACATGGTAGGGCAATCCTCTAGTGAGTGATTCCCTACCCCACAGTGAGTACAGAATTTGAGATCAGTTCTATCCTTGTATGGACAGTCTGCGTATCGATGACCCTCTTTATAACATGTGAAGCACTGAATGGGTCGACGCGATCGTGTGTTGCGATTCGCAGGGAATCGACCTCTTCCTCAATAGCGTGTGCGTCGATTGTCGTATCAGTGCTCGTATCGTCGACCATCATATCTCAGATCGTTTGGATCATTTGCTATATTGTTTTGCTCGTTATGCTGTGCCACTACATTCGTTTGGTAGACCACTTGATAGTTCTGTCGGTTCTTGAGGTTCAGCTGACAGTCGGTCGTGTTATGACTTTTGGTCTCGCAGATGGCACACTAGGAAGCCTTGCTGTTCTTCATGTTGAACGGACAATCTTTTGTCGAGTGATCTTCGTTCTCCTGGAAAATGTCGCAAAAGGACTTGGTCTGTATGAATCGAACGTCCTGTCGGCTATAGTACTGTTAACAGTTATCCTTGGAATGGCCAACCATTGAGCATTTGGTGCACCAGATCTCCTGATTCTTGAGGCTTAGCTCCTTCAGAGACTTCTGTATATTCTCAAGTTGTTCTTCCAATCTGTGGTCTGTGGGGTAGGCGGGTATGTCCTCGTCCATCTCTACCTAAAGAGATTTTGTTAGTGCATCTTTGTAAGTTTTGAACATTTCCAGACTAATGTGTCGGTGCACTTTCTGAGATAGCCCTACAAGAAACCACTGGATTAGTAACTGTTCATCTATAACATAATCCAACTGGCTCAGTAGGTCTTTCCAACGCTTATCGTAGTCGCGGATGGATTCCCTTGGCTTTTGTGATGTGGTTTTTAGTTTTTTCGTGGCCAGGTGCTTAGCATCTAGGGTTTTGAAAAATGACAAAAATTTCACCTTAATCTCGGCTTTTGTTGCTCTGGGTTGTCTCTCCAAAAAGGTCATATACCACGTCAACGCCATTTTCCTTAAGGCACCTACGGACTGTGCCATTTGTCTATCTGCGTCTGTAACTTTGTTGGCCTCCCAAGTCGACTCGCAGACGAACCAGTGTCGTCTGGGGTCCTCATCCCCCTCATATAGAGGAATGTGAGTCGATCAGTGACCCATGTTTGAATCACTGTCACTGCTCTCAGGAGGTGGCGGCGATGGAGGTGGGGGTGGTGATGAGGGTGGTGGGGTTATTGGTGTGTTCGTCTCTGCGGAACTTGGTCGATGAAACTTTCATTCCCGTCGGTTGTTGAGTCATCGTCGACTTGCAGTCGGTTGATGTGGAATTCCTGTTGTCGATTGTCCACTACAACTATTTTCCCGCAGTTCTGAATGGTTTGTTTCTTCTAAAGCTGTGTTTGGCGGGGGGGGGCGCTCCTTCATGTGTCGGTAAGAGCAAGTGGATACTTCGGTTGGAGGGTGCCACTTGAAAGGTCACCCAATTCCCTTCCTTTGGTCGATGTATAATGGGGTGTCGTCCAGTATACGTGTCGTCGCCTAGTCGACTCCATATAATAAAGTCACCAGCTCGTAGTCGGAGGTCTTCTTCGACAATAGTCTGTATTCGAGTACGTGGATTCAATTGAGAGAGGGTTGTTCCTTCATTGGGAGCTCTTAATTGGAGAGCTTCTGGTTGCTCTATCCATAATTCTTCCTCCGTAGGGGACGTTTCTTGTTCCATGCCTTCCTCATGTCGGTCATGACCTGACTCAAGCGGATTATCTTCTCTATTGGTTTCCCTAGGACTCCTTCCTCTGTGCAGATCTAAGGCTCGTTCTCGTCTCGCTTCCCTTCTCTAGTGTCTCTCTTCCCTCTCTATTTTTTGAGTGCCCGACATACCTTCGTATGATACTATTCTCTTGAGTTCTCTTTCAGTCGACTTCTCATTACTGGCGACTAGTCTCTGTTCTTTGTCAACTAGGGTGCACTATACTCTATCTCAACATATGACCAGCTATGCCCCCATAGCCTACCCGATGCTTTTTAGAAAGCCCAGATAGTTTGGTCTATTTGCTTAGGAAGTATTCCCACTCCCTTTCTGCGATGAATTTTTCCCACTTCCTCTGCTTCTCCGCCCAGTTAGAGTTTGATGGTAGTTCATGAAGTGATGGACGCGGTTTGACGATATGTCCTACGCCTTTCTCTATCAAGAATTTGAATAGCAAGGTCGGTAAGGAACACATAAATTGTTCGGTGAGATCTATGTAAAATTTCTCCTTGACTGTTTCCACCGAAGTTCTGTCTTCGACTACTTGTTCCTCACAGAAGTCGTCGGTGATTTTCTCAAACCACTCTGACAAGTTTGTTCTACATCTGCAGATCAGTTTTTCCAGCAGCTATTGTTCTTTAGTCACGTCCAGTTTTCTCATCCAGGAAGTTCTTCAGAAGTTGGGGCACTGATTCGACAAAATTTTCATGCGTCTCTGTGAAAAATCTTTCTTTTGCTTGTGCTATTGTTAATTTGTTCCTTCGCGCATAATTCTACAAATAGTTTGCAACTTTACGTTCCCACCAGTCCTTAATCTCCTGCTCTAGTATCATCTGTTTGCATACATTCCAGTCGTGTACTACCGGCAACGGAACCAATGTTGTAATCTCACAGATCACATAAGGTTACCAATAATACACACTAAAACATATATACATAAAATAGAGACAAGAGATAAGAACAAATAGGTGAATAAATAGATTATATTATACAAATGAGTCCATACAACACAGAGAACTGAACTGAGTTCTCATCTAGCTCAACAGCCTAATATATATGATTACAGAATGGTTACAAAATAACTACCTGTCGGTTCGGTGAACTGACACGACCTTTAGGTGGTCGACTTAATCTCTAACTTTAGTCGGTCAACCAACTTAGTTGGCTGATCGACTAAGTCAGCCCATAGACTTATTCAGCTGATGTAGAAGGAATTTTTGTACCTCCCTGTTTCTTCGGGACGAAGAAACGTTTTGTTCGTGGGGGAGATGTAGAAGGAGCAAGTCGATAAGTCAACTTGAAGGATAGCCGACTTAGTCGATGGGCCGACTTAGTCGATCAGCTGACTAAGTCGGTCGACCGACTAAAGTTAGAGATTAAGTCGACCACCTAAAGGTCATGTCGGTTCACTGAACCGATAGGTAGTTATTTTGTAACCGTTCTGTAATCATATATATTAGGCTGTTGAGCAAGATGAGAACTCAGTTGAGTTCTCTGTGTTGTATGGACTCATTTGTATAATATAATCTGTTTATTCACCTATTTGTTCTAATCTCTTGTCTCTGTTTTATGTATATATGTTTTAGTGTGTATTATTGGTAACCTTATGTGATCTGTGAGATTACAACAAGATCTTACTGATTTGAGGTGTCCGTCCTAGTTCCAAAGCTAGCTGATCTAGGGATTGTCAGAGAAACCCTAATTTTCAAAACTTGTAATTTCAAACTTCTGATTCGATAGAAATATGGGCCTCTTCAAGGTGAGCTGTCCAATGTACTCCTTTTCTTATAATAGTGGAGGGAATATCCTGAAACAACAAGCCCTAGTTTTCCAATTTCTTATGTAGAAATGACTAATATTGATTATGCTGTATCTACAAAGGTTCGGGTCCTTACATGTCCTCTTTCTAATCCCATAGGTTAGAGCATAGGTGGATTCTCCAAGTGGGACTTATACCGAGTTTCCCAAGGTGACTGTTTTGGGGACTGTTCAACATAACAAACTTGTACGGACTGCCACGTGTCACTGTTTTACATTCTGGTTCTAGAATGAGTACTGCAAAAACTACAGTCTATACCATACCTGCAACATCTTTTGAAATTTCATTTGGACCTTCCTATCCTGAGATATAACAAATATCCCTAGGTCACTTGTTTATGATTGTATTCTGGAGGAGGCTGGAACCCTAATTTGGAGGAACCATATATCCTGAAGTATAGGGAATATGAGGTTGAAAATTTTACACAGTGTACAACATGAATTTCTCTTCGACCTGTAAACGTTTTGACTTCTGATCCTTCTCCAATCTCTGGTTGTAGCGAAAGTTCTAGGATTGATAAATTCAATCTTCTAGGGTTTTCAGGCATGAAACCCTAATTTCCATTAGCTACCATTGCAGCTGTATTTCAACTGTGTAGTGAAACTTATCTGATTTAGAAAATGATACCACCAATAGATGCGCCTTAGTGAGGCGAGTTAGCCTAGCCCTCCTTTCTTGATGATCTGTGGAGAGAACACCTTCAACTAGGAAGCCCTAGTTCCTGCAGCTGCATAGTGCCTTCTTTCAGAGAGGCTCTGATACCATGTTGGATTTTCTTAAGATCTGATTAGATTACATAGGATCTTTATCTGAAAGAATAACAAGTACAACAAAATGTATAAGATATAAAAGATACATAAGACACAAATATTTTCATCGAGGAAACCATAAAGGAGAAAACCCCACAAACTTCTTCGGAATAGTAAGATGATCAAAAGCAATAATAAGAAATGTTTAGCAGCTATCTTTCTATCCTCCTCTGACTATCTCACTCTCCCATGCACCTTAGAGAGTGTATGAGGTGTGTATAAATGGGGGAAAGCGCCTCCTTATTTACACCCTTTCAAGTCACTAATCAAATATAAGACTTTAGCCTACATGTGATCTCAAATGGGGCCCACTTCTCCTAGAGAGACCACAATTACATATTACATGATGTTACACTAGGGACTATTGCCCCAACTTACAACGGAGGTTGTACCTTAAGGTCTAGACACAATTTAAACATCCTGTAAAGGGGTAACACACATCCCCAATGGAGGTACAACACCATACAATGATAACATACATCAGAATATCTTCCGAAGTTACAAATACATCAACACACCTAACTACAAAAACCTAGTTCTAGCAGTTTCCCATAAGATATCTAGGGTGAGACTGCATCTGCATCACAGGTGCTATCGGTTGAGCCATGCTCTGTCTGGCCGATATCTGGCACTTTGTTGACGACCAAGGATCTGAATCTGGGTCAATCGGAGGTGAAATCTGGCAGTGTTTCCCCATCAGGGAGACAACCTTTCAGAGGTAGTTGCATTATTTAATAATTTGTTGTGTGAAATAACTAGTAGGGTATCTTTTCCATATCCTATAACTAGTGCATATGCATATTATATTAGTTTTTAATCTTGAGTGACATGCATCCCTAGATTAGGTTTTTGACTTGAAGACTATGAAATCCTATAAAATTCAATTGAAAACATTAATAAAACTAAGGAATTTGTTTTGATATACTTATTTTATGGGATTCTCGTGTTTTGTTATACAACAAAGTCCCAAAAGAGCATATAATAAGAAAGAGAGAGTAATCTAACACCTTAAGAATTAAGAAAATAGATAAATACAAAGTTTGATACAAGAAGGGATGCTCCTAAAGCTAGGTATACTCAGTATAGGTATAGGATACAAAGGGTACAATTACAATTCTATTTGGCCCTATAATCACAATTAAGGTCCTAGCCAACTAATAAATATAATATGAATATAACAATATAAATGTAATGTTACAATATTTAGGGCTTAACCTTCAAACAAGTTTTGTCCTCAACACTCGATTAATTCTAGATGTTTCCTCTTGAAGAACTCATCTTCCCATGTAACCTCTTCTATTAGCAATTTATTCCACTTTATGAGGTACTAAATAATTTCTTGATTTCACAGTTTCTTGGTCCTTGTATTAATGATTGTTCCAGGTTCTAATACCAATTTCCCTTCTTCATCAATCTCTGGTAAAATAGTATTGACTAAAATCTTGTCAAAAATTACCTTTTTTAAGCAAGACACATGGAATAATGGATGTACAAGTGAAGATAGAGGAAACTCCAAATTGTAATCCATACTTTCAATCCTCTACAACACCTTATAGGGACCATAGTACTTGGGTGCTAATTTATGGTACTTCTTTTGTTGCTTAAGGTACATCTGTTTGTATGGTTGTAGACTAAAAAATAATCAATCCCCCACTTAAAATTTCCTTTCATGCAATGTTTACATGATTGGGATTTCATCATATTTTATGGTAAAGCCAAGTTATCTTTCAATAGTTAGAGAACCACTTGTTGGTGCTTTATGTAATCCTACACTTCTCGGACCTTAGATTTCTCTTTCAGGGATGATGTTCGGGAAGGAAGATTGTATCCATAAAGTGCCATAAATGGAAACATTTTTTATGAAGTACGGAAATATATGTTGTACCACCATTCTTCTAAGGGAAACAACTTCACCTAGTGTGTTTGTTTATCATATGAAAATCAATAAAGATAGCCTTCTAGGCATTTATTCACAATCTTAGTTTTCCCATCAGATGTGGGATGGTGAGAGGAGTTGTGAGGCAACTTAATGCCCAAGCAAGAAAATATTTTGTTCCAAAAAATACTAGTGAAAACTAGATCTCTATCACTTACAATAATCGTGGGGATTCCATGTACCTTATAAATTGATTCTATGAATGCTACAGTGATTGTACTTGCTTTAAATAGACGAGAAAGAGTGAAGAAATGGGTATATTTTGTGAGTTGATCCACTCTTATAATGATGAGTGTATTTCCTTCCAACTTTGTTAGACCAATGATAAAATCCATTGAGACCTTTTCCCAACGTTGACTTGGTATGGCCAATGGTTGTAGAATACCAGGTGTCTTGATTATCTCTCCTCTGTTTTGTTGGTTATTCTGCCACAAACTTTTGAACATAATTTTTAAGACCTTCCTAGAAAAAATCCTTCTTAATCCTGTGATGCACTTTTAAGAACCCTAAATGTCCTCCTATAAGAGAAGTTTGAAATTCGAAAAGGACCTTATGTTTGAGACGAGAATTTTTACATAAATATAGGCGATCTAGGTACCATAGTGAATAATTATTCCACACAAATTTAACTAGTGAACTAGAGTCTTCTTATAGTTGTTAAATTATCTTGCATGTCGTTTGATCATGTTTCCATTTTGTCCTTGCTTCTTCTATCCGATATGATTGAATAATGGAAATAGCTCAAAGTAAGCCTTCAATGTCATCTTATTTTCTTAAAAGTGCATTTGCTAACACATTTTGTTTTCCTTTTTTGTAGATAATTTCAAACTCATAACCTAACATCTTTGTAACCCATTTTTGTTGCTCTTCTGAAGATAATCTTGTTCTAAAAAGTACTTAAGACTATCATGATATATTCTTACCTTGAAGTGTCTTCCTATTAGGTAAGGGCGTCAATTCTTAATTGCATGTAATATGGAAAACATTTTATTTTCATAAAAAAAATTTAGTAAGTTTTTTCCTTTAAGTTGGAAACTTTCAAAGGCAAGTGACCTTCCTTCTTGCATTACCATTGCATGAATGCCATGCCCTAAGGCATCACATTCCATTATAAAGTTTTTTTGAAGTAAGGTGTGGCTAATACCAGAGTTGTACACATAACGGCTTTAAGTTTTTCAAAATCTACGATTACTTCTTGAGTCCGAGAGAATGCATCATTTTTCAATAAACTTATCAAAGGTGTTTCTATTTAATCATAATTCATGACAAACTTGCAGTAGTAGGTTATCAATCCCAAGAATCCTCTAAGATTCTTCAAGGTTTTGGGAGTTGGCCATTCTATGATGGCCTTAATTTTGTTTGGGTCCACTTTGATGCCTTCGTGAGATACAATATAAACTAAATATTCCACTACCTAAACCCCAAAGGTACACTTAGAAGCCTTGGCATACAATTGGTTCTCTTGCAATAGTTTTAAGACCCTTTCAACATGTTGTACATGGTCCTCCCAAGATTTGTTATACATTAGTATATCATCAAAAAATACTAACACAAACTTTCTTAGAAAGGGTTTAAAAATATAATTCATCAAGATTTGAAATGTGGAAAGTGCACTGGTAAGGCCAAATGAAATCACCAAAAATTCATAATGACCTTTAAGGTTGTTTTCAGAATGTCTTCTTTGCTCATTCTAATTTTATGGTATCCAGAACAAAGCTCTCTAATTGGTAAAAAAATTACTCCCTGTAATTCCTTTAGTAATCCATCTAATATGGGAATAGGAAACTTAACTTTATGGTCATCTTATTGAGCTCTCTATAGTCGAGACACATACGCCATGAACCTTCCTTTTTATGAAACTAATAGAATTTGGAAAATAAATAAATAACTAGGTGACTAAAAAAGTTGGTCACGCTTGTGTTTTTAAGCTAAATGCTACTAAATTTGAGCAAACAATTAAAAATGACTAAACTAAATTACTAATTTAGTCTAAGGATAGAAAAATACGACTAGATGACAACTACAAGATCAATATGAAAATGGAATATTTCAATTTTGACGATGAAATTTTATGATTTAATAATTTTTAACACTTTAGGGGGTCTCTAAATTCATCTGCGTTGTTAAAATTTACAATGATTATTGTTATGGTGACGCTCGTGATAACCACATATCGCAGCCTGATGGTCCATGGATGATATCCTCAATCTTGTCATATTAAAAACAACACTATATTTCAGGCAAATGGGCCCACACAAATGAGCCTTTTATATTAAACCTTTCAAGCTGAAAATTAGTTTACAAAGTTTGTAAAAAATCACAGCCTATAAATTTTAACCATAAAGGTAGGGTATGTATATATAGTATGTTAACACATTATGTATTATACATTTAATATATATATAGTATGTTGATATATAGATGTTATCTAAGGATTATATATAATATATAGTATTAATCTAATATTTTTTAATATAAAAGTTAGCTAAGGCGGCGAAGTGGTAAGGTTGTACTCGTAATGATGGAAAAGTCTTGTGCTCGAACCCAAGGGCATGGCTCCTCGGAAGGAAAACTAAAATCGATCCAATCTATCCTACCTTTTAAGGTCAACGGAGGTAGCGGAGTGGTAAGGTCGTACTCATAATGACGGATACGTATTGTGCTCGAAATCGAGCGGGGGTGTGGCTCGCCGCAAGGAAAGTTAAAACCGGTCCAATCCCGCCTACCTTTAAGCCCGCACGGGTGTGGGTCACTGGAAATTCACTTGATATGAAGTCACATGTTGTAAATAGAGGTTATGAGTTCAAATCACACCTGGGCCTCTCGTGTCCCATGCTTGTGGGCGGTGGTGGGGCATGTAGATTTATAGTTGTAGTGGGATTGGATCCTTGGACCCCGTGTGACGCAAGTACCAATCATTCCCTAGTTGTCAATTTCCCTAGTATAAAAAAAATATTTTTAATATATGTATATATTACATTAATATATAATAATATAATATTAACAAAAATTATGAAGGGGAGAGACAAATTGGGGGGAAAGAAAATTTGGGGAAAAGAAATTGGGGGAATTTTGCGTGCATGCCAAGACTGAGAAAACTAGTGGGGATCACATTATGGCTGATTTGAATGAAATATCAACCTTATTTCCAATTGTTCAAGTTCAATAGGTAACATTGATACCTTCTCTGCAAATTTCCCTTCCTCTTTTTGTAATCAATTTTGTTTTGATTATGATCTAATCTTTGCCTTGATTAGGGGTGGAATTGCCCTTTATAAAATTTCTCTGGAAGAAGACCTAATTTCTTTCTATGAATCCCTGCATGCTCAACTTTTTAATTCCCAAATCACAAAAAAATGAAAAATTATTTGTAAAGATGAATGCTTTCAGTAATCATATTGAGTTATGTCACCATTGAGTTTCTAGTTCTGGGTTATAAGTTATTTAGTGTCAATCTATTGGCTCAATAGTTATCAGTTGGATCATCTTTTGTTGAATATTCATGTCAGATAATGTATTGAATATTCACTTTTAGGATTGGATACCTCAGTTCAATATCTATCAGATTTATTTATTTGGGTATCATTTCTTAATGGGTTGATAATAAGCCTAAATACTCATAAGGAGGAGGAAGAACATGGTTTAGTTGGAGTAGAAGCTAAAAGTATTGATTCATAGGATGATAAAACAGATCTATCGAACCCTAATTGTGATTGAAGCTAAGTATAGGCACTGTGAAGGGGTTTGAGTGCAGCACATGTGATACACCAAAGAGATTGGTAGTCGATGCATGAAAGGGAGTTGTGTCATTGCACATGGAATGAAACTTGTGAATAGATTAAGTGACTACCATTGTTAAAAATTATGGATTGAGCCAGGTGAATGTAATACTAAGAAGAACACACTAGTACATACTGAAACACACCGATACAGACTGGAACTCCCTTTATTTTCTCCAAAGAAATATTTTCCATCTCTTCTACTATTGGAAATAGAAATTTATATCTTGGTTGGGGCCACATACTTACCTAAGCACATATTCTTGTACCCAGTCATAATCCCCTACAAATACTTTGTAGTACATCGAAGAATATTCTTTTGGTTACATTTTTAATCAATGGAAAATTTGTGCTAGGTCCATCCACACTCCTGTGTTTGGCCTTTAAAACAACACATCATTATTAGTATAGGAAACCCAGTTTTCTTAATTGAAAATATTGTTCTTGGGTAGGTTTGCAACCCTTATTTTACAATCCCAAACAAGCATTTACCACACATCCTTTTCATCTATGACTTGTTACTTGAACCTCAATTGCATTCACTTGTGCTTCCAAACAATATTTGGATTTCACTTGAAACAACTTGAAGGCTACTCTTTTCCTCTTCAAGGAGGGTTGTTATAAAGGTGCATTGAACCACTATTGCAGGATGTGCTATCTGGTAGAATTCAGAGGAAGGGTGAAATGTTTGTTTATATTAGATCACTTTTATTTATATTTATATGCAAATTTTATCAATGTAAAAGAGAACGTTAATATCTACTCTATATAACAAAAGCAATACTTACATTATAAAATTGAATTATACCTGCTACTGCAAAGGAGGTGATATCTTGAAAGGTACAAGTTGAATGAGGTAATGTGTGTTACAACTGATTTACCATACATGGTGGATCATGCCTTTATGGCCTTCCCTGTCCCTCTGCAGACTCTTTAGACCCCATGGACCATTTTTGTACCTTTGATGTTTCGAAGATCATCCCTAAAACCATGCAATAATTGCCATACACGACTTTTAATCCCTTTCTTGCGTATATACGCAGATTTGACCCTCAAACCTGTGTACATCGGGATGTGTGCAAAAGGCCAAATGATTTTGGAGATTTCCTTGATGTGGATCCGAGTCACTTGTCTTTTGGAATTCCATATGCCTTGAGATTGCTCAGATTCGACCTTCCATTACCCCATTGAAGATCTGTATAAGGAACCCTTTGGATATATTGAAGGGAGAGGAATTGAAGAGCAAGAAAACTATAGTCCATTGTTTCCAGAGCTTATACTTGAGTTTGTATCCCTTTGTCCCTCGGAGCACTTTGTGTTCTTCCCAAGCTTTCCTTTTGATTGTGAGCTTGCTATCGAGAGATGGAGGATTGAAGTGGTGGAGGCCCAAGTGGGGGACTCAGTTTCTCTGATTCGCAAATGTGCCGACAAAGGTTGTCACTATTGTAATCTTTGTTTTATATCAATAGAAATATCTTTTCCTGTCCAATAATGTGTATTTAAATGAGTATTTGATCCATGGATGCTTTTAAATGCTTATATGTTATTGATTATATATGCTAGAGTAGGTCTAACACAATTATATATAGCATGCTTGTCTTGTTTGTTGAATGTTGAGGAAGCAAATTGCTAATACAAGAAAGAGTGGAAAAGCTCAACGGGGATCTACATCAACTGTCCGGAATAAGGTATGAATCGAGATCCTTTAGTGTTAGATGTTTGGTTTCTCTTGCATATAGGGAATGATTGATTTCTGGAGTTAATCTGTCTATTGTGGTGCCCCAAGCCATAGGAATTTCTCTCTATAACAGAATTGGCGACTCCACTGGGGACGTTCCTTGTTTGTCTTTGGGGTTTGGGGGCACAATGTGCTTGATATTCTTGACTTGCTCTTTGTTTCTCCTTGTTTCTGTGTTGCATTTTATAGTATGTTCATCCATCGACACTCCCCTTTATTGGTTTGACCCTTGGCCTGCTTTTTACCACTGTCTTCTCTGTATACGTAGGTTTTTGGCTAAAAGTGGCGTACATACATGGATTTTTGGCCAAAAGTTGTGTATACACGCATGCTTTTGGCCAAAATCCACGTATACATGCAACTTTTTGGCCAAAATTCACGTATATACGTAGCTATTCTTTAAATAGTTGCGTACATCCTCCCTTTTGGTGAGTTTGATGTTGTGGGAAGTTGCTGGGTGTGTTGTGAGTGTGGTTGGGGCTTCCTTGGGTCTGATGTTGTATGTTGGATGCTTCTTTTGTGACCAGAGACCGCTTTTTCATTGATTTTTCTTTGAAAGTAGTTTTAGTCATTTATCCTTTTTGTTTTTCCATTAGTGCATTACTCTTTTTTGTCTCAGTGTCTTCCTGGGCTTGTGTTTTATACTTGCTGCAGAGACTGAGAGTTTTAGATGACTTTTATTGCATTTTTCATTCTTTTATATTGAAAAATACAAGGTAGTTGCATTTTTTGCATATGGATTTGAAGAGGTACTTGCATTGGATTTTTTGGATGAGAGTTTTATTTAGGCTTTCATATAGTAAGGATTGCATTGGCATTTGGAAAGGAATATATATTTATGCATCTCATGTAGTGGCATACCCTGTTTTTCATTTGACAAATATTGCACTTAGCATTGTTTGTTATGGTGTGCACTTTTATTTCACTGCTGAGTCTTCATATCACTAGTTGCACGGCCATTTCCCTTTGAGTAATTACAGCCAAGCAAAATCAACGCTTAATTAAAATGGATTACACTATTTTCTTTTATAGGGTACACCAACAAGATTAGGTTTTAGGGTCTTGGAATAGTTCATTGTGAGTAAATTCTCCAAGACCACTAAACACAACATGTATGTGTCTATCTAGGTGAGAGTGTCAAATTCCTTGGTATAATTAGTGTTTCTCAGGATCCTCCTCTTACAAGGGAGTTAAGCACGAGGCAGTGTGAGCGGTTATTGATTGGGATGACCCCTAGTCATAACTGAGTAGCATTGGAGATATTTCTAGGATTGTATTCGTATCTAGGGGCTCTTTCGAGAGTTTAGGGCTTTGCTACTTTGCCCATATGGTCAATCCCGCCTGCGACTGTCCGCCTAAGCATTGATTATATTGAGGTGACCTTAGTTGCCTTACCTAGGTTATTGAGAGGGTAGTTCCCAGAGGTTATTTTGCAGGTGTCTTGGCTAGGTAGATGTTGGACATCACAGTTGCTTTATGTGTTGAAGCTGAGGGCCACTATAATTGGTTACGTACCTCCACTTGTAGTGTATGGGAGTTTTGAGCCTCTCCTAGGCGAAACATACCTGCTGCATTCGGGAGCTCACATATCCTGCCCTTGGTTTGCTTGTATTTTGGCTGTAGATTTTCTTAGGAGTGTGCTCTTTGTGTGCTAGTTGGCCTTTGGGATCACAATTACTTGAGTATATTTATGCTCTCTTGAGTTTGGGTCCTTTTATTTTTGACATGCCTGGTATCTTGTCACCTGTCCTTGGTCCTAGTACGGACCCTAGTGTTAGACTTGGGGGCATCACAGCCCCTTACCGTGCTCATAGATTTGGGAATGGTCATATTCCATCCTCTACTCTATTTGTGGAGGATTTTTATTCCCTTCGCTCGGTCTTTACACTAGTGGTCACCCTTGCGGAGGTGGTAGTGGATACGTGAACGTTGGGTCTACACTTTACATTCCTTTTTATGTCCCATCATTCACCACGTTGTTTCCTTTGGGTTTAGTTTTCATGATCATTCCTCCCTATATCCTATAGTTTGGATTCTTTATTGACTGTTTTGGACTAATATGGTTGTCATGCAGGGTCCAGTTTTTGTACACTCTCTCCAAGGTTTTGACCTGTTCGTTCCTATCACAGGTATCATGTCTAAATTGGAATATAGGTTAGGATTTCACATCCGCTTGCATTTTGCATGACCTTATGACTGTTTCATTTTAACCTTAGGTACGAACCCATTCTGTCTTGTCATAGAACCTTCTTGTTGTTTTAGAAGTGACATGATGTGAATGGTAGAGTTTGACCTTACATGGGTGCCCTAGTTAGCTCCTTGTTTGCATTTGGCGCCCATGCCGACAGTTTGTCCTATAGGGTGTGGGAGTCCATTGTATAGTATCACCATGTCATTTCACAAGAGCCTCATACTCCTCTTGATCTTTTTGCTGGCCTGTTTCCTCAGGACTCCCTTATGTCAAGTTGTAATTGCATTATCATGAGCTTTTCCTGCCTCATTGAGCCTTATACCAGCTTCCCTGACTTTGAGTATCAACCATATAGCCCGATCTTGTCTCATGTCTAGCCATGCAGATCCATTTTGTATATCCTTTGCAGCTTGATTCCCTATTTTTACTGGGAGGGACTTTCCCCCGAGTGTCGCTATCCTACACGTGTATCCTTGCATTGAGCATAGGTATGTTCCACTGCTTGGAACTAGTTTGTTTGTCCCTTGACACTCGTATCCCCCTAGTCTGTAACTATAAATCACTTTTATTCTTTTCCAAGCTTTTCAAAATATTTGAAAAAGTCCAAAAAAAAAAAACCAAAAAGCCGGACAAGAAAAGATGTTATCTTTGGCAGCAGTTGAGTTGTGTCGCCTTCGAACATAGCACTGTATATCACATCCGTTGGTTGGGTTAATAGTTTGACTTTAGGAGCTATACTCATTTCTCTGAGTTTATCTCCACCGACTGGTTAAGCTTCTAGTCCCTATGGAGCCTCTGTCGATGCCTCCTGTGTCGCAGAGATGTCCCAGTTTTGTATATCGAGTTTATGCTGCCTACATTTAGTCACCATTCACCTTTATGCTCTTGTTCGAAGGAAGTTGAAACCTGAGTCGGCCATTCCTTAGTTATCTTGACTTTTCATGTCGGTTTTTCCCGATACAGTTACTGGTTCGTGCACATTATGATCGAGTCCTTCCACATTATACAACTTTGCTGAGTACCTCGTGTTGGATGATGGGGGATGCCTTAATGCCCTCCTTCCAACAGATTTCATCCCATCGACTTCAGATCATTTATTATAGGATAGGAATCTAGAGTCATTTTTGAGTGCCTTGAGACTTGCAGTCATCAGTGGCAGGTTCTCTCACCATCGACAGTTTTCCTTGATGTGGATCCAAGTCACTTGTCTCTTGGCCTTCCATATGCCTTGAGATCACTCGGATTCGACCTTCCATTACCCCATTGAAGATCTATATAAGGAACCCTTTGGATACATTGAAGGGAGAGGAATTGAAGAGCAAGAAAACTATAGTCCATTGTTGTGAGACCTTATACTTGAGTCTGCATCCCTTTGTCCCTTGGAGCACTTTGTGTTCTTCCCAAGCTTGCCTTTTGCTTGTGAGCTGGCTATCAAGAGATGGAGGATTGAAGTGGTGGAGGCCCAAGTGGGGGACTCAGTTTCTCTGATTCGCAGATGTGCCGATAAAGGTTGTCACTATTGTAATTTCTGTTTTATATCAATAGAAATATCTTTTCCTATCCAATAATTTGTATTTAAATGAGTATTTGATCCATGGATGCTTTTAAATGCTTATATGTTATTGATTATATATGCTAGAGTAGGTCTAACACAATTATATATAGCATGCTTGTCTTGTTTGCTGAATGTTGAGGAAGCAAAGTGCTAATACAAGCGAGAGTGGAAAAGCTCAACGGGGATCTACATCAACCGTCCGGAATAAGGTACAAATCGAGATCCTTTAGTGTTAGATGTTTGGTTTCTCCTGCATATAGGGAATGATTGATTTCTGGAGTTAATCTGTCTGTTGTGGTACCCCAAGCCATAGGAATTTCTCTCCATAACAATGTGACTTTTAAATGCCTTCTACAATTTTCTCAAATGACTTTTCAAATCAATGCAGACACCATTGTGGTAATCCATTACTCAAATCTTTACTTTAATATGCACCTCAAACCTTTGTCAATGTGGTGCTTGTATGTTTAAGGTGAATCAAACTTCTACATGACTAACCATGCTACACCTGCACTATAATATTAATAATTTCTTTCAAACTCACAAATTCTTCCTCAACCAGCTAAAGGGTTTTATTATTTCTTTAAGCATTCAATCCATGATCTT
The DNA here is from genome assembly GCA_001517045.1 of Pseudotsuga menziesii. Taxonomy (NCBI): domain Eukaryota; kingdom Viridiplantae; phylum Streptophyta; class Pinopsida; order Pinales; family Pinaceae; genus Pseudotsuga; species Pseudotsuga menziesii. Next base: position 802,706 of record LPNX011203324.1, read on the forward strand.
CCTTGTTCCTCTATGTGTTCCCACGAAGGAAAATACTATGCAACTAAACATGCATACAAATGCAACATCAAATTGATCGGTGTGTCACATGCCATATGATAACACATGATGAAATATAAGAAGATTTAAGTGATTTATACAACTAATTAGATATTGAGGTAGAAGCATGTGCAATATGACATCTTTTAAAATGAAAAGCACCAATTATTACTTAAAACAAAGCTACAAAAGCATGCAAGTGAGAAGGTAGATTTTTGCAAATACTTAGTCATTGTTTGTGGAGAGATCATGTGGTTGGTTTTGATAATATGTTAACAGATATTCCATCCACCCCAAAACCAGAGAGTCTATTTCATTCATGTCATACCCCGGTGTTTAAGCCCCAGGCTTATGAGTATTTTTTTTTTATATGACTAAGGACTTTGGCATTATTGTTGTTGTTGTTGTTAAATTAAATAAGCAATTGGATTAGCAGAGACAATTAAAAGAGTATGGGAGGCCATGGACTCCATAGTGTGAGGGGAAATGGGGAAATTCCTAGCACTTTAGAACTTGTTTTTATTCATCCTAGTTCATATTTGCACCTTGGTAACTTTTAGAGTTGTTGTTCACCCAAACATTATACGAAGTACCCTATTTTTAATTATTTTGGCCTATGGAGTTACTATTGCACCTCATTCATGCCTTAGTGGGTGCCTCTTGCCTAATACACCCTCCTTGGATGAAATATACTCTTTTGTTAGCCCCACTTGCACTAAGGCACCCTCTCCCTAGATTCTAGGAGATGTAAGCCATATTTTAGCTTCAAGAAGCTAGAATTTATCCTCCACCTCCATAAGTGCGTTCACTCCTCCATTCGTGGAGATGCTCCCTATTTTTGTGCTTACGGGTTATTTATGGTCCTATTAGACCCACTCTCTCACCTCACATGACTAGTGTGCCATCCTTGAGATATTATTGGCCTACACTCGGCTTTTGGTAACTCCTGCTCATGGTGCTAATTCGGGAAATAGAATCTCCTAACTAAGCCACCACTCAACTAATTCTAGCTAAGCATCCATGATGAAACCTAACCTTACCTCTCTCTAATTAGATTTGATTCCCTTGGGTTGGTATTGGCCTCCTTGTGCTATAAATTCATATGCTCTCTCCTTGTTGAAGTTAATATTGAGCTTAGGAACACTTGACTTGTGCTACCTCAATGTGCTGTGAGTGTTGATAGTATTAAGACTGTGTGAGACTTGGTGTTTGTTGTGGGATCCTATTAGATATTTACTCTAGTTGGATGAATCCCTTGCTTCCTTGAGTTCACTCTACTAGCCCAAGTTCTCACACCGGAAGCTAGGAATTGATATGGTGATATCCTTAGGGAAGAGTTAGATGAAGGGAGCCACATACCACAAGTAGTCGAGACGAATAGGAAATTAGTATTGGGAAGTATTGTGGTTTTCTCAGAAGAGGATTTCTGAGAGTGACTAGACTGAATGTGCCTATGCTTATGGATTTGTAGCCTTAGCTCAAGAGTGACCTTCTAAACTGAGATTTGACTTGACAATGTCTATGTTTGGGAGGAAAGTTTTCCCGTTAGAGCCAGTTGCACTACTTAAGATAAGTATTTGATTATATTCCTAATTCAATGTATTTTACTATGCATATGTGTCGTGGAGGCTTAAATGTTTTATGTTTATGTTTATGAATGTTATAATGAAAATTGAACACAGGACTAATGGTCCTCACACTTACCTAAGTGATATGTATTATGATGTTAATAATATTAAAGTTTAGAACGGATGGTCTTCCCATAATTCAAATTTGACATTTGCTCAATGGTAGCCTTATTCCTCTCTCTCTCTCTCTCTCTCTCTCTCTCTCTCTCTCTCTCTCGGTTCTATATTGGTTGTAGGTGGATGCTATTTCTTCTCTTATCTCATGGATTTCTATGGTTGTATATGGAAACCATCTCTTCTATTCTTCCTCACAGTCACTATGGATGCAGATGGAATCCTTCTCTTCTGTTTCGATATGGTTCTAATGGTTATAAATAAACAACTTGAAATCTAATGTAATAAGCGCATGAATGGTGATAAGTGACAACCATAAAAATCTGATTGTGTTAGTATTAGATGGTTGTGGATGGCATCCATAAAAATCTGATTGTAATAATTATTAATGGCTGGAGGGTGGGAAACCATGTAATATGATTCTACTAGTGAATGATGGTTATAGGGGACAACCATGGGATTTGATTTGGTTGGCTCTAAATGGAAACTTGTGTATTGATCTTCTTATGGTTATGTGCCCCAATTCGTTAGTTCACACCTCACAAATTAGCACACACATAAAACAATGGACAAAGAAGCATATGAAAACATTGACAATTGGACACTTACAATCATGTACTTCACTCATAATTTAATCCGACAAATGAATGCCTAAGCTAGAATATTAAATGATCATCTTCCGCGCTTTCACCATAAACATTCAATAATTGCAAGTACATTATGTTTACTTTACATAGCATTGCTTTAGGAAAGAATATGTTTCATATCCTTGTTTGCATTTCAAAGGTTGAATGCTTTAATTCATTTGGATTTAAGCATACTGGTCTTTCCTTAATTTGTTGTGCTATACTAGTATTAGCCCTTTTTCTTAGGATTCATAGTGTGTCTGGCCTTAGTTGGATCAGGGACATTACGAATGGTATCAAAGCCATGTCTCAACACTGCGGATGTTAGGACTTCTGCAAAGTTACAATCATTTTGTGAATATGCATTAAATATACTATACAAATTAAATAATATATTATAGATACACGCACCTTAATATTATGAAATATTTAATTAAACTATTAGCCTGGAACGACAATGGACATGATGTCCCACCAATAAGGAGAAATTTTGAAAGGATTTCTAGCTCCCCTTTTGTCCTAGGGACACTGTTGTCTAGTTCGGTTAATTGTGAATATAAGATTTACCTTAATGGTTTATAACTAAAATGGAAAAGTAGTTTGAATAATAATAAAATTATACCATTATGTAGTCTGCTAACAATAATTGGCAATGAACACATTGCAGTTTCTAGTGAATGATTGAGCAAGCAGTGTGGCTATTAAACATAAATGTTGATCGAACCAGTGAAGACTCTAGACTTGGTAAGTACAAGATCAACAATGTCATATAGTCCATAAGAGGAGATTGTTGGAAGAAGAGAAGTAAGGTCTGTTATATTTTTATCATTTAAGCAATATAATCTAGGATCTTATTTGCTAGAATAACATGCACAACAAAAATGACAAGAGACAAGAGACACAAAGAATTTTCCTCGGGGAAACCATAAAGGAGAAAACACTGCAACTTCCTCAGAGATAGAATGAGCACCAATGGCAGCAGTAAAACCCAAAGACAAAAAAGATGATCTCCAATAGCTGTTCTCTCTCTCTCACTCATGCGCCCTAGTGAGTGAGTGTGTGTGTTAAATTGAGAGGCTCAATCTCTATTTCTATTCTTTCGTTCACTTCATTTCCACTCCAACAAGTCGGCCTCACTTAACAATTACTTACCAGGGCCGACTTCTCTAGGAGAGTCTAATAACCCTAGTGCCCCACAAGTCTGGGGACTTTTCCCTCCGATCAACAAGGAGGGTTAACCTTAACTCAACTGTGGGGACTATTGCCCCAACTTACAATGGAGGGTTAACCTCAATGACTTTACATTACTTGTTTACATTACAAATACTTATTGATAGGAACATCGGGGTATAATACATAAGATATACAAATGAATACATTCCAAAGTTACAAATACATCAACACTCTCTCTTAACTACAAAGGTATTCTATTGACACAATTTATCAGTACAAGTCTTCTTCTCTATATCATCTAGATCATCATGAAGTCATATTCATCTTCAAGTCATCTTCATCAAGTCTGGATCGTCAGTGGATGATCATCAAGTCTGGATCATTACTTGATCTGGAGCATCATTGGATCATCATCAAGTCTGGATCATTACTTGATCTGGAGCATCACTGGATCATCATCAAGTTTGGATCATCACTTGATCTAGAGCATCACTGGATCATCACTTGTTCTGGAGCATCACTGGATCATCATCAAGTATGAATCATCACTGGATCATCATCAAGTCTGGATCATCACTGGGTCATCATCACTGGTGCTATCTCTCAATTCTACTCGTCACAGGAAGTTCTACAGAGCCAACCCTTTTTCATGCTAGGTGTAGGACTAGCCTCCATGTAGGTATTTATCGACAGATCCAACCCTTTTTCATGATGGATGCACATCTACAGAGCAAGTCCTTTTTCATACTGGATGTAGTCCTCTACAGAGCTAACCCTTTTTCATGCTGGATGTATCATCACAGAGCCAACCCTTTTTCATGCTGGATGTGTCATCACAGAGCCAACCCTTTTTCATGCTAGATGTGGAACCAACACAGAGCCAGTCCTTTTTCATACTGGATGTGTCATCACATAGCCAATCCTTTTTCATACTAGATGTGGCATCTACACAGAGCCAGTTCTTTTTCATACTAGATGTGTCATCATAGAGCCAGACCTTTTTCATACTGGATGAGGCATCACAGAGCCAGTCCTTTTTCATACTGGATGTGGCATGACATAGCCAGTCCTTTTTCATAGTGGATGTGGCATCACAACATCTATCTGACCATGGTAGGAACCAATCCTGTCATCATGTCAGAAAGACACATCTCTTACATCTGACCATGGAAGGAACCAATCCTCTCACCATGTCAGAAGGGCACATCACTTACATCTGATCATGGGAGGAACCAATCCTACCACCATGTCAGAAGGGCACAACGCTTATATCTAACCATGGGAGGAACCAATCCTACCACCATGTCAGAAGGGCATAACACTTACATCTAACCATGGGAGGAACCAATCCTACCACCATGTTAGAATGGCTCATGGACTCATCACTTCCTCTTGGAAGGAACCTCGATCTGGAGAACACCAAGCTTCTCCCTGAAGTACTCAAGCTTCACTCTGGCCATTTCTAGCATAGAATCACATCAATTCTAATTACGTCCAAGGATAAGCTGCGAGCTTCGCTAGGACCTATTACATCCGAAGACAACCTACAGGACCGTTTACATTTGAGCCACTTACGAGCTTCGCTAAGATTTTATGCTCAGACAACTTGTCTCACCGACTATGCTTGAACTCCCTCTTTTGAGAGATCTTGATCTGGATCACATATAGGAGCTTCACTGCTCCTCTATGATATCATACTGAAGCAACATCTTGAAGTTCTCTTCTTATCAATGGCACTGCCTGCCCAATCCAAATACACATAACCCTCCAAGTTAATCTTAAGATTCATATCATACTTGAGCCCATACTCAACTGTACCCTTCAGGTACCTCACTGCATGCTTTGCAACCATTAGGTGAACACGTCTCAATGTGTTCACAACAAAGCAAATATCTGATCTCATATTCATCAAGTACATCAAGGAACAAATCATCTGATGATACATCGTGGCATCAACCGTCTCTGATGAATCGTCACTCAACAGCTTCAGGTTCGATGCCATAGGTGTGGCCATGGCCTTGCAGTCTGTCATCCTGAACTTATTCACGATATCTACTGCATACTTCCCTTGTCCTAGGGAGATTCCATCCACATTATTCCACACCCCCATGCCTAGAAGTAATGCATCATATCCAAGTACTTCATCTCGAACTCAGAAGCAAGTCTCCTTCTTGCAACTTTAATGAGTTCCTATTTTCTGTCAAGAACAAGTCATTGACATATAACAGGAGCATCAGTGGCATTCCTTTTTCAACCTTGAATTAAAGGTTGGAATTCACTTTACTCTCAGTAAAGCCTAGAGCCATCAGTAAGCTGTCCATCCTGTCATACCATGTCGAACCTCAGGATATTCTGTAGTCACTCCCTCTAAAGCAAAGCATCATACTCCCTCTATCTTTCGTACTTTATGCACTGAAACATTATGTATTGGAGTGACAAGTAGCTTCCTCTACTACTAATATTCTATGTATCCATCTAGGGTCACTGGATACCATGATCCTCTATATTGAAGCTTTTCAAAAGTTCTTCTTGCACCCATCTGTGAGTTTGTCATCCTCTATAGGATTTCATCTTCAACCTTGTAGCAAAGCTTAAGATCTTCATCTCTCTAGGTGATCTTCAAGTTCCTCATGTATGTGTTACCCCATGGGTGTATTTTGAGCTCGTACAAGGCCTTCTTTCATTTGCACACATAATTCTGCTTGTCATGTGTCTTTCTAGTGGCTGCAAATGTCTCTTCGTAGTCTATGCCTTCTTTCCGTGAGAAGCCTTATGCTACGAATCTTGCCTTGTATCCCACAGACTTCTTTTCATGTCTCGATACTGCATCCTAGAAATCATTCTTCTTGAACTAGTATTCTCCTTTCGTTTCTACTTGGCTACTTCTTCATAGCTGGACGTTCTACATCAATGATGTCGCTCAACAATGTCACATAACTATATTGTGTCTGAGACCTCTTCTTTCTTTGAAAGCGTCATCATATTATTCTTCATCTTGGATTATTTCTTGAACTGTTGTCAGTTTTTCTTCGGAACAAATCTCATCCTTCTTTGCTTGTAGGAAATTGTACGCGATCTTTCCTACAAGTAAAATTGTCACACCCCGGTTTTGACCCCGTTGCATTAGATGTACATGACGTATATGTTGTAATGATCATGGTGCAGAGCTAAAGGCCAAGGCCCCACCATTGATTGGTTATGCTATGTTTTAGGTTGAAATCGTCACCGATGGTATATCAGGGCATGCAGCATACGTATCAAGTTTGTCATCATGTAAATATGCATCTTAATTAAATGAACCCGACCAGCTACGCTCGCGGCAACTAAATTGAGAAGGGGCATGATTTTCACAAGGATAAGGGTGGGGGAAATTGTCAAACCTTGGCTAATGAGGAAAAAAACCATGTGTCACCACCTTGTCTTACCCAACCACCTCCATTAAGAATTGCTGGTGGTGGTTGAGGTAGTTATTGTTTTTGGGAGTGGGGTGGCAGGACTGTCAGTCCTTGCCTCCATGCACACTCCACCAGCAAGGAACCTCACGATGGGTAGAGAGAGGACTAAGCCCCTCATTCCACGCACTCCAGGGATTCCATTTTTGCCTTGGCTGTTCGTTCCCACGCACTCTCCACTACGCAAACCTCACATTCTGTTGTTCATCCTCATGCAGGAGTTGAAGTTGCTCACGCTCATGCACAGGATTTTCCCGGCTTTACTCACGCAGCCCTTCCCTCTACGGTTTTACGGATGGTGTGGCTATATCTTTTCTTCATGGGCTGATTTGTGGGTCCTGCGCTGCTGTTGTTCTCTCACGCATAGGCTGGGAGACTGTAATTTCTTCCCCAGCGTGGTCTATTCTGCTCGTTTCACGCACAGGTTGGAAGTCTGTATTTTTCCCTTCCTCAGCGTGGTCTATGTATGTTTTCCTGGTGGCTTTGTTGCCCAGAATGGGCTGTTGTTTTGTTTCTTGTTGTGAGCTGTGTTCGCTGTTTACGTTTTGGAACTGTGGATTCCCCCCTTGTTGTAAATTGTGTGCAATGATACGTTCAGTGGCCTATTGAAATTCGTTTGGGAGTCATTTTGGCCACGATAGGGCCAAGAATGACTTAGGAATCGTTTCCCCTATTAAGCTATAACCGCTGATTGATTGCATGTGTGTAATGGTTGGTCTTCAGACTGTGTAGGGAGCAGGGATGGGGGCTTGGTTTGCTTGATAAACCTGGTGGCTGGAAACCACACAGACAGAGCTAGAGGGCTGGCTTTCTTCTCCACAACCCCTGAATAGCATTGGAAGGGAATGTAGGGCCTGAGGGACTGTGTAGCAGAGAAGGGACTGATTCCTTGTGTTGGGTGTGTGTGGGTGTCTTAGAAGTCAGGCTAGTTCTGGTGTAGGTGTTCCTAGATTTGCAATGAGCTCACCAGCTTAGCATTTATCCTTTCCCAACTCCTTGATGGCCTGATAAACCCAACTGTGTTGGCTTGGCTTTGTTTTGTGTATCCTTGGCTATGTGTAAGCCTGCTTGTTCCCTTATTCCTTGGAGAATCATGCCCAGCTTGGGGGTGGCAGCGCTGCTGAGAGATTAAGGAGCACGCTGGCCTATGGTTGGGTGGAACGTTGCAGCGGCGTAGCTGGTTGCGGAACAACTTCTTCATAAGATAAGTGATCTTGCTCATTTTACTTCTGCAACCATGTTTTTTGTTAATGAATGTGATGAACATGTTGAATGAATGCTGTATGAATGTGTGTTGTTTCTGCTGCGTATGATAAGCAATTGCATCTGTGCATGTTCTACTTCAATGCATCTTGTTATCAGCATTCTGTTTTAGTATTTTATGGTTTCACATGTTCATGGGGTTGGTTGCCCGGATGGTTAACGCCATGGTCGCATCCTCTTTGCCGGTCGGACGGTTGGGGACGTGACACAAATGCATTAGTTGTATGGTTAGAAACATTTCACAAGGCATATTCATAATGGAAAATTCTTATGCATAGATATATGATCATGCAACTATTTTAGCCAATAAAACATTCATCCACATCTCTCGGAAACTTTCTAGATGCCTTCCATCTCTAACAAGACAACATTGAGATTGTGCACAAATCCAATATGTCAGCAAAGAGGTTTCATTCTAGATAAGTAGCAATGGAGAGTTGTATAGCACCATGAGCTACTTACCCATCACATGCATAGTAGTAGTATACTATTATTAATGCAAACATTCTATCATGCATAATACATCAACTGAATATAAACAAATGCATAACAAAACAATATCTTGAAATGATAATTGAATACTTAGCTTTATTTGTTTCATGGGTAGACTCCTTCTTTTAGCTTCATCGTCTTCTTTATTCATAATAGCATAATTTGTTATCCAAATGCTCAAGATGGATAAGAGGTTCTTCAAGAATTGAGTTCTTCATATTCCTCATTGCTTGAGGGATCTTCTTTGAATCATGAGAGCTTGATCTTCAGTTGCTCCCATCTTCTTTTCTCTTATTAGGAGTCGTGCTTCTTCTTCTTCCTAGAGTTTGTTGAAAGTAATGAATTCCTTCTGGCACGCATTCCTCGAATGAATGAATCCCATGATCCTGGGAGGCCATTCAAGGTGGTTATAACAACTTCTTCATTCTCCACTTTTTCTTATACTGCTTCAAGTTGTTCTTTGATTTGAGAGACCCCTTTAAAGTATGCCTGTATGGTCTCTGCATTCTGGATCTTCACATTCTTCAACTGGTTTTTCAAAGTTATCTTTTGATTTATGTTCTTCCCTTCAAATAGCTTGTTCAAGGAATCAAACATCTCTTTAGGTGTCTTTAGGGAAGACACTTATGATATAAGGTGATCCGTGATTGAATCAACAATGATCTTCTTGGCCTTGAACAAGTTCTTCTTGTGTAAGGCTTTTAGCCTCATCTCCCTCTGGAAATGTAACCTCTCTACTTATGTAGGTATCCAATTTATTTCCTTCAAGAACTAGTGAGTTCATATACTTCCATGCTTGGAAGTTGTCAGCATCACCAATATTGTCATCAAGCTGGTGTGATTAGTCATCTTGAAATTAGAACCTCAACTGTAAATAGCAAAAGATTAGATCTTATCGATTTGAGGTGTCCATCTTGGTTTTGGAGCTGGCTGATCTAGGGTTTGTCAGAGAAACCCTAATTTTCAAAACTTGGAATCTTTCAGATCTGATTAGATAGAAAGATAGACCTCTTCAAGGTGATATTTCCAATGTACTCCTTTTCTGAAAACCTCCCAGAACAGGAAGCCCTAGTTTTCCAATTTATTCGATAGAAATGTCTGATATTGTTTCTATGGTATCTCCGAAATTAATATTCCTCTATGTCTGGAATTTCATATTGAGGTAACCTCATCTGTCCTCTTTCCAACACCATAGGTTTTACCAGAATTGGTTTCACCAATTGGGACTTATGATAGTTTTTCCAAGGTGACTTATTTCAGGATTGTTCATCATAGCGAAGTTGTACAGACTGCCATGTGTCACTGTTTCACCTTCGGGGTCTAAAATTTTTACCATAGAAAGTACAATTTGTGCCCTATTTGGAAAAACTTGCAAAATTTTATTTGGATCTTTGTAGCCTGAGATATTGTAATTCTCCCTAGGTGTCATGTTTAGGGATGAATACTGGAAGAGGATGGAACCCTGAATTGGGGGAATCATATCTACCAGAATATAGCGAATCTATGGCTGAAAATTTTACACAGTGTACATCAGGAATTTATCTTCAGACTGTGAAATTTTCATCTCCTTAGACTTCTTAAACCCCGAGATATAGCGAATATACCAAAAGAACTAGTTTTAGTATTTTAGGGTTTTTCAGGCCCGAGGTCAAACTGGGGTTTGAATTTCCCGGAGATTCACCCAACCAAAAATTTCAACCCAGGTCTCTAAAATTCGATTTTGATGAGGAGAGTAATCCTATGCCAATCTCACTCAAAAATTCCTCTTCTATAAAAATCCCTAATTTCCCGCACCAAAAACTTAAAATGCCTGTAATCAAATTTTGCTTCGACAGAAAGATGCATCCTTCAATGGAGGTTCAGCCTAGCCTCCTTTTGCTGATGGATTGTGGAGAGAGACCCAAAAAGTAAGAATCCCTAGCTTCTGCAACTGTACAGTTCCTCTTCTTAGGTTAGCTCTGATACCATGTTATATTTTTATCATTTAAGCAATGTGATCTAGGATCTTATCTGAGAGAATAACATGCACAACAAAAATCACAAGAGACAAGGGACACAAATATTTTTCCTTAGGGAAACCATAAAGGAGAAAACCCCACAACTTTCTTAGAGATAGAATGAGCACCAATGGCAGCAGTAAGACCTAAAGAGAGAAAATATGATCTCCAATAGTTGTTCTCTCTCTCTCTCTCTCACTTGAGAGAGCTTCTCCTCTCTCACTCATGCGCCCCAATGAGTGAGTGTGTGTGTTAAATAGAGAGGCTCACTATATATTTATATTCTTTTGTTCACTTAATGTCCACTCCAACAAGTTAGCCTCACTTAACAATTACTTACCAGGGTCGACTTCTCTAAGAAAGTCTAATAACCCTAGTGCCCCACAACTCTGGGGATTTTGCCCTCTGATCAACAAGGAGGGTTAACCTTAACTCAATTGTGGGGACTATTGCCCCGACTTATAATGGAGGGTTAACCTCAATGAATTTACATGACTTGTTACATTATAGATACTTCCCTATAGGAACATCCGGGTACAATACATAAGCTATACAAATGAATACATTCCGAAGTTACAAATACAGCAACAAGTTCAAGTAGGCATAAGAAGAGCAGTAAACCTTTACATTTAGACGATTCAGTAAGGAAGCATAGGGAGGATAATGAAAGGATCATCAACATCCAGGAACAAATCATGAATGATATAAGGTCCTTGAAGACCATCCAAATATCAGTTGATAAGAGACACAAAAGAGATTATGTGAGGTATATATCATCTTAAAGGAAACCTCATGTCATAGTGAAGAATAGGGGGAATTCATTAAGTAGCTCAAAGAGTAGCCTTGAAATATTCCTAGTGAGAAATAAGAAGAGGAGGTATTCCTAGGATGAACTAGTAGGAGAGTTAAGAAGGATCAAGGCCACAACCTTTGATGGAGAATTAAAGCAAGGAGAAGATGTCGAATCTTGGTTTAGGACTTTAGAAAGTTTTTCGAGTTGCACCGGTATACACCTGATATGGAAGAAAGAGTATCCATTTACCATCTGCAAGGTAAAGCATCCATATGGTGGGATCAACTCGCTAAGATGAAAATATTGATGAGGATAGAATCTCTTAGAGAAAGTTTAAGAAGTACTTCCAGAAAAAATATCTCTCAAAAAACTACTATGACAAGAAATGGAGGAAATATTTGAGCTCAAGTTGGGAAGAATTACCATGGAATATTATGAGAAAAAGTTCCTAGAACTTTCGAAGTATGTTGATTTCGTCAAAGATGAGAAGGTAAAGATTAAAAGGTTCCTAAGTGGTCTACCAGAATCTTACAGAGATAAAATCCAATATGATAGACCAAAGAATCTTAAGGAAGCCATCTGGAAGACACAACATTTATATGAACAAAATAAGAGCAAGTCTATATATTATAAGAGCTGGAAGGACATGAAGAAGAAAAGCAAGAGCAAGCAAATAAAGGATTCCAACCTTCAACATTCGGAAAATGTAATTATTATCTTCGAGGATAACCAAGGGAAGAGTATCCAAATAAAATACCCCGTATTAAATGTTGGATATGTAAGGAGAATTACTTTTCTAGTGACTGCCCACGTAAGAAATGTAACATTTACACCATTCAATATGCCTCAATGGTTGGAGATGTTGGTGGAAGTGTCCCAAGAATCTATGCATACCAGGATGGAAGGAAAGTTGATCACCAGTCCCGAATGATTGATGTAGCGTGTAAGGTTGTTAATATAACCATAGTTATTTTGATTGATTATGGAGATTACAATAGTTACATTGCACCTAACCTATTTGAGAAACGTTATTTGAAGAAAATTTATATTAAGACAACAAGCCTAGTACAGTTAGCTACTAGAACCAAGAGAAAAATAAGAGAAGTTGTAAGAAAGTGTCCTTTAGAAATGAATGGACTAAAAAACTTTGCAGACTTAAACACCATACCCTTGGGATCATATGATGTATTGATTGGCATACATTATTTGGATGCACATCAAGCGATACTTAATTCTCATAACAAAACTTATACTTGTTTGGATGAAGAAGGAGACCGAGTGATAGTCAAAGGTATACCTAGACCCATATCTCTAAGGAAAATCATAGCTCTGCAGCTAAAGAAGTGCCTCATGAAAGGATGTGAGTTGTATGCAGCTCATGTGGAGAAGTCAAATGAAGGAAAAGGGCTAGAACTGTAAGACTACCCAGTGCTACAAGAATTTGCAAATATATTTCAAGAATATCCAAGGATGCCACCTAAGAGAGACATTGATTTCTCTATTGATTTGGTGCCAAGTACAATTACCTCATATAAAGCACCTTATTGAATGAGCACTCCATAATTGAAAGAATTGAAAATGAAGTTAGAATATTGAAGAAAGGGTACATAAAGCCCAATTTTATTTGTAAAGAAGAAATATGGAACTCTAAGACTCTGCATAGATTATAGATAATTGAAAAAAGAAACAATTAAAAACAAGTAGCCCTTGCCAAGGATTGATGACTTAGTTGATTGGCTGAGAGAAGCCAAAGTGTTTCCAAAGATAGATTTGAGGTCGGGATACCACCAAATTAGAATTAAGAACGAGGATATCAGTGAGACAACATGCATAACAAGGTATGGGCATTATGAGTTTATAGTGGTACTTTTTGGATTGAAAAATGCACTAACAATGTTCATGTGTTTAATGAATGGAGTATTCAGAAAGTACTTGAATAAGTTTGTAATTGTATTATTGGGTGACATCCTTATCTATTCCAAAACAAAAGAAGAACATGAAGACAATCTAAGATTATTAATGCAAGTACTTAGAAAACATTAGTTTTACACCAATCTAAGTAAGTGTTCTTTCGATCACAGTCGAATCCACTACTTATGACATATCATATCTAAAGAAGGTGTTTCAATATATTCTGAGAAGATTAGAGCTATTATGAAATGGTCGACACCAAAGAATGTACCAGAATTAAGATATTTTATGGGGTTAGTTTGATACTACCTAAGGTTCATTGAAGGGTTATAGAAGTTAGCACATCCTTGCAGAGTAAGGGCGTGAAGTTTGAGCGGACTCCTAGTGCGAAGATAGTTTTCTAAGACTTAAGGAAATGCTTACCAGTGCACCATTTCTTAAGATTGCGGATCCTGATGGAAGATTTGTTGTGTGCACAAATGCATGTAAGGAAGGCATTGGTGAGATATTGATGCAGGATGAACATGTGATCAGTTATGAATCCAAAAAGTTGAAGGAACATGAGTAGAACTATGCCACTCATGACTTAGAGCTTGCAACTATCATTCATGCCTTGAATATGTGGATACATCATTTGATGGGTAAGAAATTTGATCTAAGAATTGATCATGATGGTTTGAAGTATTTGTTTGAACAACCTAATTTGAATGCAAGAGAGAGAAGGTGGATGGAATTGTTATGTGGATATGAATTTGAAATCAAGCACAACAAAGGTAAGGAGAATAAGGTAGTTGATGCACTTAGTAGGAAGATACATGTGATGCATATAACATCTATCAACACTAGTACATCAAATTTGAAAGGTAATATAATTGAATCCAATGTTACAAATGGACATTATCAACAAGTAGAGGAAGGATTGAAACAAAAGAAAATACCACAAAAATTTAATAAGTTGGAAGAGAATGGAATCCTCATGCATAAAGATAGAGTTTATGTGCCCAATTATGGAGATATAAGGAAGATGGTTCTAAAGGAAATGCATGATGTTCCTTATGCTAAACATTTGAGTTATCATAAGACAGTAGAAATAAAGAAGAAGTGGTATTATTGGCCATAGATCAAGAATGATATTGCAAAGTACATAGCTAGGTGCATGGAATGCCAGATGGTTAAAGTTGAGCATCGACATCCAATAGGATTGTTACAACCATTTTCGATACTTGAATGCAAATGGGATATAGTGACAATAGATTTCATCACAAAGTTGCCTAAGATGAGATTTCAAAATGATGTTATCATGGTTGTGGTTGATAAGTTAACTAAGGAAACACACTTTATTCTAGTAAAAACAATTCACAAGGCAACTAACTTTGCAGGCATTTACATGAAAAATATTTCCAAATTGCATGGAATTCTGAAAGTTATAGTGTCCGATAGAGATTCAAAATTTACTTCTAACTTTTGGAAAGGATTGTTCGAAGGATTTGGCACAAGTTTGAACATGAGTACAACATACGAACGTCATATAGATGGTCAGATAGAAATAGTTAATCAATTGATTGAATACATGTTAAGAATCCATGTGATAGATCAACCATCCAAGTGGGAATATTGTTTACACTTAGTAGAGTTTGCATATAATAATGGATATCATGCCTCTCTAAATATGAGTCTCTTTGAGGCTATGTATGGAAGAAAGTGCAATGCTCCTATTAGTTGGGATAATCCAATGGACATAATCATTGTTGGACCAGAATTATTGAAGTATATGTAGGATCAGATGATTAATATCAAGTAGGATCTGAAGGCAGCTCAAGACATACCAAAAAGCTATGCAGATGAGAACATGACTAATATAAATTTTAAAGTTGGAGATCATGTCTTGTCAAAATTCATTTCCTAGAAGAGTTCCTTAAACTTGGGGACTGTTCCAAGCTAGCTGCTAGATATTGTGGACCCTTTGAGATCCTAGCTAGGGTAGGACCTGTTGCATATGAGCGTGCTCTACCTTCTTGCATTAAAGTACATAAATGTATTTCATGCTTCCTTATTAAAAAAGTATATGTATGATATTAACCATGTAATTGATTGGAATGTGATCCATGTGGAATCGAAGGGGGGTTTTCTGATACAACCTATTGCCATTTTGGGCATCAAGGTCAAGTTTCTCTGGAATCAAAAAATCAGGCAGGTAAAGGTCTAATGGACCCATTATAGTCCTAAGGGTGCGACTTGGGAAATGGAAGATGCTATGAGGGAAGCATACGATGCTACGAGGGAAGCATACCCTCATCTATTTTGAAAATTTTGTGTTGGGGGACATGTATGTAATAAATATGCGTCGAGGATGATGCATTGTTTTAAGGGGGATGGGGATGTAATACTCCAGTTGTTAAGCCCCATACTTATGAGTATTTGTTTGTTGATATGACTATGGACTTTGGCATTATTATTATTGGTGTTGTTGTTGATGTTGGTTGATTGTTGTGGTTATTTAATTAAATAAACAATTGGCTCAGTAGAGACAAATAAAAGAGTATGGGAGGCCATGGAATGCATAGTGTGAGGGGGAATGGGGAAATTCCTAGCACTTTAGAACTTGTTTTTTATTCATCCTAGTTCATATTTTCACCTTGGTAACTTTAGAGTTGTTGGTCACCCAAACATTGTACAACAGATCCTATTTTTAAATATTTTGACCTATGGAGTTACTATTGCACCTTATCCATGCCTTAGTGGGCCCCCCTTGCCTAATGCACCCTCCTGGGATGAAATATACTCTTTCGTGAGGCCCACTTGCACTAAGGTGCCTTATCCCTATATTTTAGGAGTTGTAAGCTAGATTTTAGCTTCCATAAGCTAGAATTTAGCCTCTACCTCCATAAGTGCTCCCCACTCCTCCATTCATGGAGATGGTCCCTATTTTTGTGCTTATGGGTTATTTATGCTCCTATAGGACCCACTCTCTCACATCACATGACTAGTGCTCCATCCTTGAGATATTTTTGGCCTCCACTCCTTGGTTTTTTGTAGCTCCTCCTCATGGTGTTATTTCAAGAAAGGGAATCTTTAACTAAGCCACCACTAAATTAATTTGAGTTAAGCCTCCATGATGAAACTTAACCTTACCTCTCTCTAATTTGAATTTATTCCCTTGGGTTAGTGTTGACCTCCTTGTGCTATAAATTCATATTCTCTCTCCTTATTGAAGCTAATAGATCTTAGGAAGACTTGACTTGTGCTACCTCAATGTGTTGTGAGTGTTGATAGTATTAAGACTATGTGAGACTTAGGTTTGTTGTGGGATCCTATTAGAGAGTTAGTCTAGTTAGACGAATCCCTTGCTTCCTTGAGTTCACTCTACTAGTCTAGGATCTCACATAGGAATCCAAGAAATGGGATGGTGATATCCCGAGGGATGAGTTAGGTGAAGGGGGTCACATCCCATAGGTAGTGGATATGGACATGGAAGTAGTAGTGGGAAGTATTGTGGCTTTCTCAGAAGAGGAGTTCCTAGAGTGTCTAGACCAAGTGTGCCTCTTCTTCTAGATATGTGGCCTCATCTCGAGGGTGACATGTTCATGTGAGATTCGACTTGATTGTGTCTATGGTTAGGAGAAAGTTGTCATGTCGAATCCAACTGCACTACTCAAGATAATTATTTGATTATAATATTAATTCAATGTATTTCATTATGCATATGTGTAATGGAGGCTAACCTACTTTATGTTTATGTTTATGAATGTTATATTGACAGTTGAATGCAGGACGAACGGTCCTCATGCTTACTTAAGTGATATGGATTATGATGTTAACAATATTTGAGTGCAGAATGGATGGTCTTCCCATAACTTGAATTTGACATACTATATATGGAATCCTCTCTCTCTCTCTCTCTCTCTCTCTGGGTTTTATGGTTGTAGGTGTCATCCATCTCATCTCTTCTCTTCTCTCATGGATTTCTATGGTTGTAGATAGAATCCATATCTTATATTCTTCCTAATAGTCACTATGGATGCATATGGCAGCCTTCTCTTTCGTTTCTTTATGGTTCTAATGGTTATAAATAAACAGATTGTATTTTGATGTAAGAAGAGCCTCAATGGAAATAAGTGACAAACATAAAAATCCAATTGTGTTAATATTACATGGATGCGAATGGAAGCCATAAAAACCTGATTGTAATAATGATTGGTGGTTGGAGGGCAGGAAACCATGTAATATGATTCTACTAGTGAATGATGGCCATAGGGGATAGCCATGGGATCTTATTTGTGTGGCTATAAATGGAAGCCTATGTTTTGATCTTCTTATGGTTTTGTGCCCCAATGTGTTAGTTCACACCTCACAAATCAACACACACATAAAACAATGGACATACAAGCAAATGAAAACATTAACAATTGGACACTTATAATCATGTACCTCACTAGTACTTTAATCCGACAAACGAACTGTTAGATTTTATCATTCAAGCTAGCATTATGTTAGGATCTTTAACTGAGAGAATAACAAGTACAACAATCAAACACAAGGGACAATGAACACAGTGCTTTTCCTCGGGGAAACCATAAATGGAGAAAAGCCCGCAACTTCCTTAGAGATAGAATTAGCACCAAAAGTAAAACCCCAAAACAGTAAGATGATCTACCAACAACAGTAACCTCTTTCTTGTTAGCCCTAGTGTCTTCTTCTTCCTTAGCTATGCGCTACAACTGGGTGTGAGTGAGTGTGTACTAAATAGAGAAGCTAGCTCTCTATTTATACTAATTCTCAACTTGACTAAACACAATTAGGGCCGAATTCACTAGGCGAGTCTAATAACCCTAGTGCCTCGGAACTGCGGGGACTTTAACCCTTAGACAATAGGAGGGTTACCCACCTTGACTTGACATGACTTATTTACATTATAAAAAGTCCTGATAGGAACATCGGGGCATGACATAACTCAAGTACATTACAAATACATCCCAGAATAAACATTGGGTTACAATACATAAGAAATACAAGTGAATACATTACAAAGTTACATATACATCAACACTCCCTCTTAACTAGGAAGGTATTCTCTCGACACAATTTTTCAGCACAAGTCTTCTTTTCTGTATCATCTGGGTCATTGTCAAGTTCTTGTCATCTTCATCTTCAAGTCATCTTCATCTGGATTTGGATCATCACTCAATCTAGATCATCATCACTGGATCTGGATCGTCATGGGGTAATCATCACTGGATCTGGATCATCACTCAATCTGGATCATCTCAGAGACATCATAACTAGATCTGAATCATAGCTCGATCTGGATCATCACTGGGTCATCATCATATGTGCTATCTCATGATTCTTCTCATCACATGAAGTTCTACAGAGCCAAACCTTTTTCATGCTGGTTGTAGGCCTACCTGCTTGTAGGTCTTTGGTAGCCCTTATATCTGACCCTAAGTCAGAAT
The DNA here is from genome assembly GCA_001517045.1 of Pseudotsuga menziesii. NCBI lineage: Eukaryota > Viridiplantae > Streptophyta > Pinopsida > Pinales > Pinaceae > Pseudotsuga > Pseudotsuga menziesii. The sequence continues at coordinate 821,647 of LPNX011203324.1, forward strand.
GGCCAGCACTCACATCTGACCTTGACTCATCAGAAAGGAACATCACTTACATCTGACCTTGACTCGTCAGAAAGGCACTATTCCTAGACTGAGGGTTCCTGGTAACTGACTAGGTGCCTCCATTCAGAGAATGGTAGTAGCCCTTAAATCTAACCTACTCATCATAATGGCCAGCACTCACATTTGACCTACTCGTCAGAAAGGTGGTAGCCCTTATATTTGATCATGTAGGAACTAATCCTACATCAGAATGGCCATCACTCACATCTGACCTATTCTTCAGAAAGGCGGTAGCCCTTACATCTGATCATGTAGGAACTAATCCTACAGTCACATCAAAATGGCTAGCACTCACATCTAACCTACTCGTCAGAAAGGCGGTAGCCCTTACATCTGATCATGTAGGAACTAATCCTACAATCACATAAGAATGGCCAACACTCACATCTGACATGGAAGGAAGCAATCCTATCACCATGACAGAATGGAAACAACCCTTATATCTGATCAAGTGGGAACACATCCCTCAATCACATCAGAATGGCCACGCACTCACATATGATCATGTAAGACTACATCTTACAATCGTATCAGAAAGGTCCTCAGTCCAAGACCAATTATTCTTGGTAACTCACCTGGCAGCTCCATTCCAAGAATAACAATAGCCCTTATATCCGATCACGTAGGAACCAATCCTACAGTCATATCAGAATGGATCAACACTCATATTTGACATGGAAGGAACCAATCCTGTCACCATGACATAATGGTTTAGCCCTTACATCTGACCTACTCGTCAGAATGGCTTACGGGCTCATCACTTCCCTTTGGAGGGAACCTTAATCTGGAGAACACCAAGCTTCTCCCTGAAGTACTCAAACTTCACTCTGGCCAATGGCTTCGTCAACACATCAGCTATCTGATCATCTGTTCGCAACATACTGGAGCTTCACTGCTCCTCTCTACACCATATCCCTGATATAGTGAGACTTGATCTTGATATGCTTCGACTTGTCATGGAACACTAGGTTCTCTGACAACTTCACACAACTCTAGTTGTCACAATGTATACAAGTAGCATCCAACTGGAGATCAAATAAATTAGACAGTAGCTTCCTAAGCCATATTGCCTCACAACTAGCTGAACAATCTGCAATATACTCTGCTTCAACCGTACTCAGTGCCACACATGATTGCTTCCTATTGAACCAAGAGATCACACTTGATCCCATACTGAAGCAACATCCTGAAGTGATCTTCCTATCGATGGAACTGCCTACCCAATCTGAAACAACATAACCCTCTAGGTTAATCTTTTGATTCACATCATACTTGAGCCCATAATCAACCGTACCTCTCAGGTATCTTAGAATATGCTTTGCAGCAATCAAGTGAACATGTCTCGGATCTGTCAAGAACTGGCTCAAGGTGTTGATAGCAAAGCAAATATCTGGTCTAGTGTTCGTCAGGTACATCAAGGAACCAATCATCTGACGATACATCGTGGCATCAACTGATTCTAATGAAGCATCACTTAATAGCTTCAGGTTCGATGCCATTGGTGTGGTCATGGCTTTGCAATCCATCATCCCGAATCTCTTCAGGATATCTATCGTATATTTCCCTTGTCCTAGGGAAATCCCATCTGCACTCTGCCACACCTCCATGCTTAGAAAATAATGCATCATACCCAAGTCCTTCATTTCGAACTTGGCATCAATATTTCTCTTCGTATCAACAATCAACCCATCCATACATGTTACAAACATATCATATACATACAGTAGGAGAATCACTGGGTTTCCATCTTCAACCTTGTAGTAAAGGTTGGAATTTTCTTTACTCTTGGTAAAGCCCAAACTGGATAGAAAGCTGTCAATTTTGCCGTACCATGTCCTGGGTGCTTGTTTCAAACCATACAGGGCTTTATTCAATCTACATACATGAGACTCCATGTCATGTGTCTCAAACCCAAGTGGATGCTCCACATACAATTCCTCTTCTACTACACCATTCAAGAAGGTAGTCTTGACATCCATTTGGTGTATCTTACATTTCATCACTGCAGCTAGAGAAAGCACTTATTTTATGGAAGTGTATCTAGCTATAGGTGCAAAAGTTTCTTCATAATCTATTCCTTCTTTTTTGGAGAAACCACGAGCAACAAATCTTGCTTTATATTTCTCTATGCTACCGTCTGCAGCATGCTTGATCTTGTAGATCCATTTGGAAGTTACAACTGACTTTCCTTCTGGTCTTGGGACAACATCCCAAACATCATTATTCATGATCGATTGATATTCTTCGATCATAGCATCCCTCCATTCTTTTTGTTCTTCCGCTTCTTCATAATTAGAAGGTTCTTTATCGATGAAATCACATAGTAATGCTACATACCCGGAGCAGGATCTGGTCCTCTTTCTTTCTTTGTGATTCTCTTTTGGAGCCCCATATCTTTCCGCACCTTGGATAGCTTCTCATACCCAAGCAGGTTTCCACTTATGAGGATTCTTCTCTGGAGGTGGATCTACAGGTCTTTGTGGTTCTTCAAATTCCTGATCTTCTTCTTGAGTTTCTTCATTCATGGTTGTATCATGAATTCTGAGTGCTTCTGCTTCTTCAGATTCTCCAGTAGGTTTCTTTCTAGATTTTTTGTAAGCTGTGTCTTCATCAAATGTCACATCCCTACTGATGTCAATCTTCTTGAATCCTGGGAAGTATATTCTATAAGCCTTCGAGCTTTCAGAGTATCCCACAAATATACCCTTCTTTCTTGAAGGATCTAGTTTTGTTCTCTTCTCTTTTGGAATGTGTATGTGCACAGGACAGTTGAATATTTTGAGATGGCTGACTTCTGGTTTCTTACCAGAGAAGACTTCTTTAGGAGTCTTGTTCTCGAGTACTCTGTGTGGAGTACGGTTCTGTACATACATCGTTGTTCTAGCAGCTTCTGCCCAAAGATGCATAGGAATATTTTGATCATGAAGCATAGCTCTTGCAGCTTCCATGATAGTTCTGTTCTTCCTTTCTACAATCCCATTCTGTTGTGGATTATATGGAGTGGACAACTCCCTCTTAATCCATGAGTCTTTGCATAACTCTTTGAATTCATTTGATGTGAATTCTTTGCCATTATCTGATCAAAAGGTCTTGATCTTCTTTTCTATGTGATTTTTGATCAAGGCATTGAATTCCTTGAACTTGTTGAATACTTCATCTTTGTTCTTCTTGAAGTAAATCCATGTCTTCCTAGAAAAGTCATCAATAAAAGAAACATAGTATACATACCCGCTTAGTGAACTTGAACACAATGTTTTTCCTCGGGGAACCATAAATCGATAAAACCCCGCAACTTCCTCAAAGATAGAATCAACACCAAAAGTAAAACCCCAAAATAGTAAGATGATCTCCCGATAGCAGTAACCTATTTCTTCCTAGCCCTAGTGTCTTCTTCTTCCTCAGCTATGCGCTACAACTGAGTGTGAGTGAGTGTGTACTAAATAGAGAAGCTAGCTCTCTATTTATACTAATTCCCAAATTGACTAAACCAAACTAGGGCCGACTTCACTAGGTGAGTCTAATAACCCTAGTGCCCCGAAATTGCGGGGACTTTAACCTTTAGACAATAGGAGGGTTACCCACCTTGACTTGACATGACTTGTTTACATTATAGAAAGTCCCAATAGGAACATCGGGGCATGACATGACTCAAGTACATTACAAATACATCCCGGAATAAACATTGGGTTACAATACATAAGAAATACAAGTGAATACATTCTGAAGTTACATATACATCAACACGAACACATAATCTAGAAAATTAAATGATCATCTACCATGCTTTCACCATAAGCGTTCAATGTTTGTAAGTACATTATATTTACTTTACATATCATTGCTTTAGGAAAGAATATGTTTCATGTGCTTGATTTTCATTTCAAATGTTGAATGCTTTAATTTCTTTGATTCATGCATACTGGTCTTGCCTTAGTCCATCATGCTATACTGGTCTTGGCCCTTTTTCCTATGCTTCATAGTAACTTTGACCTTAATTGGATCAGGGACATTAAAATTCATGTTATAGTCAGGAACAATATAAACACGATGAAACATAATATAATTTTCATTGCAATTATGTAGTTACCTTGTTTACATAGTTATATTCCACTATTACACTTATACAATTAAGACAAATCCTAAATGATCATAATTCACTAAATCTAACAATCAGTCCCCTAGTTGTTGTCACTAACATCCTCCCTCACTCCAATACTAACATAATTGGCAGTATCACTTTTGTGCTTTTTAGGCCCTCTTTAGATTGTGGTTTCCAACTATGTAATGTATTGCAAGCTATTACTATAGAGGCATATCCCTATTGGGATTTCATTCGACATCAATTATAACTCTGCTCTTGTTGTCTGTGTGTGTTGTGACTTGTAAGTAATCCTATATGCACAACAATTGTGAGAAAAAAGATGTCCTACGAGGCATCATTGAACCAAAATATTTGTTGGCTTTGGGGCGTAGGTCTGCAGGTTGATGTGATAGCATCCTCCCTAACTCTGGTACTAATGACGTAGGAAAATACGTGTCATGCCTTATGGGTCCTATCTAGTTTATGGTTGATATCAATGTAGTGTATTACAATATATTACTACAATGGCATGTCCCTATGGTGGGATTTCGTTCCACATTAGGAATTACTCTACCCTAATCTATTTGTGAATGTGCAACTACTTTTGTAACAATAGTTTCAATTTTTTAAAGAGTTCATTTTGTTGTGGTATGTGAGCCTATGTTACTATAAACTTGAAATGGGAAGAGGGTGTCAAGTAGGTTATTGGACCTATATCCTCCCCTTTGTATACAAAATTAATAGAAATAAATTAACAAATGTGAGATATCAAAATTTAGAAATAATCATATTCTTCTTACATACTTGTTACCATATAGCATATTTCATAATGTGAATCATCAACATGAATCACACTTGCAAGCCTTTTAATCTTATCCAAACACAACAATAATTTTTATTGTTTGAGAGGTTATTTTTTGGTTTACCATGATTTGATAAGATTATAGGATTGGCTATGCTGATTGTCTTAGATTGATTGAGAGCACGACGAAGAACAAATAGATCACGCTTTACTGAAAAATGTTTTGGGAATATTTATGGAGATTGGGATGGGTAAGATGGATTGCTATGAGAATGAATATGAATCAACCACGTTGGAAGACCCTAATGTGTACTACTCTTGAAAGGTTGCTTCATGGATTTGGGAATATTCGTGTCCATAATCTCATTGATATTTTACTTGCCTACTACTAGACATGCAGGTTTTTTCAATTCTAGTGTTCAGATATGATATTGTGTTTTGTATATGTCCTATTGGTTTACAATTATTCTTGTAAGTGACATTGCTAGTTCATGTAGCCCCAATAAATCAATGTTTTCCTTGTTGAATGATTTTGTTAATCTAGTGATACGAATCATTTTCTTTCTTAGAAAAATCCTTTTACGGTAGGATAGGATTTGAAATTCCCTTTGGGTTGAAGTGATGAATCTATATTCAAATAATTAAGTATAGGTCATTCGATGATTCTTCTTTCAATTTGAATGATTAGGTATTTTAGGAAATATATTGTTTTGTAGTCATTTGGGATAAAGCCTTAAATGGTGGCACATTATCCCTTATATTGTGTCACATTACATTAGTATTGTCATATTATTGATATCAGATTGGGTTTATTAGTGGTGATTTTCATTAGTATTGTTATATTATTGATGTCATTTTGGGTCCATTACTTGTAATCATACCTCTTTGTCTCCTATATGTATGAAGGAGACCTTTTCATTTGAATCATCTTATATTGTCTTGTCTTGTCTTGTGTACTTAGTACATTGTGTAAGGAGGTTTCCCCCGTGAAGAAGTTTGTTACTCATTTATTTTCTTCATTAAGGCGTGGATTGTTCTTTTTGGTCTATTTATGATATTTTCATTCTCTTTTGGGGAATTTGTTGCTTAACATTTGGTATCAAAGCTTTGGAGCTTCCAAAACAAGTCATCTTGGAATTTTCACTATAATTTTTTTTAAAGAAATTTCAGATAACAAAACTCACAAGGGACATAGAGGACAAATCAATCTATCTATGGTAAAAATTTCAAACCGTTAATTATTATAGTTTCGTAGTTATATCCAATGAAGGTTAGGGTTTATTACTAGTCTAAAAACTAGTCTCAAATAGGTGTTATGGGGAAAATTATTATATCTAGAGCATGCAAGACCCAAATTGAGTAAGACTTGTAGCATAATAAAGAAGACATACCGGAATATTTGCGATAGCAATTTTAGATACAGATCCAAAAAAAAGACACGTTGCATTCTATACAAGTTTGTTCCCTTGAAAAGTTCAAAATCAACACAATGGTTAGAAAGTTGCAGTAATTTCCTCTTGGCACATCATAATTCAACGAAACCCATGTCATTGGAAAGGGGAAATATAAAGATACCATGGGATGACATTTCATACTTAGAGGGGAAAAAATATCAGAGTTCTATAAGGAGGAAGGCCAACCAACAAAATAGTTTCCAAATCAGAGTTTACGTAGTTTCAAATTTGAATAACTTTTGGTAGAAGGATCTATTTGGATTGATCTCAAAGGTGTGATAAAGATCATAGATATTTATTTTTATTGTTTGACATGGAACCAAAAATTGGTGGAAAATGGAACACCACTCCACTCAAACCAACAGAGGATTCATCCCTAACCTATGATGAAATTGAACACTTATCTTTTCGAGTATCAAAGTTGGAAGATATGATTAAAGGGTTTTTGAAAATGATTGATTTAGTTAATATGAAGAATAATATGGAGGAAAGGATGGGACATATGATAGATGAGAGGATGGGATAGATGGAGAAGAAAACAAAGGAAAATACGGGAAGGATTGCTAAGATCATATAAAATCTAGAGGAAAAGCTTCCTAAAGATGAGAAATGGGCCCAATTTAGGGAAGATGAATATAATGTCCATGTTGAGAAACCGTCAATTAATAATAATAATATAAGAGGATATTATTCTAGTAATGGAAGTAATCAAGGATGGTGTCTAAGGGGTATCAAACTCCCCAAGGTTTACATGAGGAAGTTTGATGGAAAATACCCCATAACATGGATATTCCAGATGGGACAATTCTTTGATATACACTAGGTGCCAAATCTCAGTGAGATACCTATTGCATATATATATTTATAACCTTGGTAGTTTGTGTGGTACCAATGGATTTGTGAATGCAAAAAGAACTCCATTATCTCTTGGTCCATTTTTATATAAGAATTGATATCATATTATGATAACTTTAAGAGCAATTCCTTCTTTACCCAATTGATAAATCTAAGGCAAAAAGGGTATAGTAATTCAACACATTCAACAATTTCAAAAGTTGAGTCTCGAGGTGGAGGGAATGTTAGATGATAAATTGTTGGATCTCTTTATTGGAACCTTGAAGGCTAACATCCAACATGAGGTGTGCCTCCTTGAGCAAAGTTCTTTAGAGAAGGATTTCATGGCGGAAAGGAAGGTTGAATGTAAAAATATGGCGATGGCTACTAGAAGGATCACCTCTAAAACATATAGATAGAATATCGTTCCTTCTTCTAACCCACCTCAAAGGTTGATAGTGCAACAACTAGATAAAAGAAGAGCAACATTTGTATGCTTTAATCGTGACATCAAGTATAGTAAGGGACATAAGTGTGGTGAGAAGAAATTATTCTACATAGATTGTGAAGAGGAAGAAGCAAAAGAACAAGAACCATAACAAGCTAAAAAAATATGAGAGATTAATTATGAATATATTACTCCCACTATATATTAGCACACATTTGATGGAATCAACACTCGTCAAACTCTCAAGATAGAAGGATATATAAAAAAGAAAAAGGTAACAGTGTTGATTGATTCTAGTAGTACTCATAATTTCATTCACTGTAAATTAGCCAAAGTTCGCAATTGCTTTGTATATACAACACCATAGTTTCAAGTAATGGTTACAGATGGAGGAACTATAAATTGCTTCGTGGTTACAGATGGAGGAACTGTAAGTGTCGTAATATCAATCTTACTATCGGGTAATATGTATTGAATAGTCCAGTGATTGTTATCCCAATGGGTGGTGTTGATATTGTCTTTGGGGTTCAATGGTTACAATCAATAGGAATATAGGATTTTGATTTTCAATAAATTTTCATGGGAAGGAAAAGAATTTGATTTAAGGGGTATCACAGGGAAACCAAGCAAGGTGATAATCTCTAATGGTATGTTAAATTTGATAAAAAAGGGACATCAAGATGTAATTGCATGATTAAGCTCACTAGATGTTCAAACATTTAAGCCTCCTATTTCGTTGGAGCTGTAAAGGGTCATTGATAAACATTCCAAGGTATTTGAAGATATTCTAAATGATATTCCACCTGCCCAATATTTTGATCATGCTATTCACTTAATTCCAGGAAGGGTTTCTCCTAACATTAGGCCTTACAAATACCCCTATAAACGAAAGAGTGAAATTGAGCATATGGTTGAATACATGTTAGAGGTTGGCATAATTAGGCCTAGACAAAGTTCTTACTCCACACTAGTGTTAATGGTACATAATAAGAAGGGATCATGGCATATGCATGTCATGTCCCCAATTAAATAATTTCCAAATAAGACTACTTGCAAATAATGTTTCACCAACCTACTAGCTCCCTAGGTTGAGATGGAGACATAAATTTTGTAATAAGGGGATATGGGACCCAAAAGGAATTTAGTTTACCATATTAAAATTTAAATGGGTCACATAAATGATAAATTCTACTAAAATAATGTGGCATGGGTTCATGAAGACACTTGGATGCTTGTGGAGCCTTTGGGTGACTAGATTTCCCACACACTTGGCATGATCTTCATCCAAATTCGAACACATGGGTAATGTAAAGTTATTGGAGGTGATGTGGTGTCAAATAAAATATAATTATCAAAGTAATTGAAATTGTTAAAGGATAGTAAGTCCCATGGAATAGAAAGATACTAGAAGACAATGTGTGCCACTTGGAAGGAGATCCCATGCACTCTATGACAACAAATGCTGAAAGATTCTATGAAAAGTATGACAAATTCAGACCTAATTTTAGAAATATGAAAATATGACATGAAGGGGCTAAAAATATCCACCAAGAGGTCGAATTTTGGAGTTAGAGGCAACCATTCGAATTGGGGAAAGAATTGGAGCATGAAGAGGAAGACAAGTGTCATAAGAGTTACTAAACCACTAAGATGAGTTGGAGGAAGCCCATGGAGGGAAATTCGACCTTAGGAGGACTCATGAAGTTAATAAATGATGTCATGAGGAAGGATAATGGATTTTAATATTTTTTTAATTTTCCTTTGTCATTTTGGAGAGCTTTTGCTTGTCCATTGTACGATGAGTGTTCACTCTCTCTGCTTGTGAACCAATTTCGAGGGAGTTGGATTCTTTTCCAATTTGGTTGATGGAGAGGCCATTCAGGACTCTAATTGGATATTAGTGAAGGATTTTTATTTTCAGGTTGAAGGTCCATATAGTTGAATTCTCATCTATTCCCCTATTCTCTCATTCCTTCTTCTCCATTCCCCCACACTCTCATGTTGAGGGCGCACTTGTTGGAGTGGTGCTTGTGATTTTCTAAGTATATTTTATGCCCAAGATGTGAAACATGATGTATGGACATGTAATATAATTTAAATATTCTATGTAAGTTTAAATATCAGAAATATATGTATGAAAGGCTTTCATTCCCATGCTCTTGAATGACTAGTTTTCAGGTATTTGGCTTCCATTTTGGAAAGAGTTGTATAATATATTTGTATGAGGACATTTATATGAGTTTGATAATGATATGGAATAAATATATGATGCATGTATCTGTAATATTATGTCCATATTCTCTGTGAGTCGAAATATTAGAAATCCATGTGTGAAAAGCTTGCATTTCCATGAGCTCGAATGACTAGCTTTCATGTGTTTGGCTTCCACTTTGAAATAGTTGTATATCATATTTTTATGAAGGAATTTATATGATGTTTAATGATTTTTGGGAAGCCATTTTAATTTAATTTAATTTTATTCATATGTCATGTCATTATCTGAACCATTCATTCTACTTTTCATGAGTCAAAATCGAGTTATTAATATCATTTCCCCTTAAGCAAATTCACTAAAAGTTACCCTATATATGTTGTGCCTCATAAAAAGTTTGAAAAGATTATTAAAAATTAATAATGACATAAATTTATGCCTTATATTCATCCCCATACTCTTTTCTGAAATTTGTGTGGTTTATACTGCATTTGGAGAGCAAAAAGTGCCATCTACCCTTGGGGGTTTTAATATTGATTTCCTAGTGTTTTTGTCCTTCTTTCCCTATGTCCAAAAGAAAGTTTCAGAATCAATTGGAAAGTGTATCAGAATAAATAATATGCATTAGGATGTCTTAATACCCCTCAATATATTCCATACATAATTTGAAGTCCTTTGGGTGCATTTGGGTCAACTTAGGTTTCACTAGTCTAAAGCTAGAAATTGGACAAAGTTGTGCAAACTTGAGTGAAATGTCAAAATGAATTTATGATTCAACCATTGAGTGCTTGAGGTATCTTATTATGTTTTAAATCACATATTATACCTCCATAATAATTTTGGAAAGGTTTGGTGGTGTTTGGAACTATACCAAGAAGGACTAGTTGACCACATTTTCCTAGTAAATTTGTAGTTTCACTCAATAACCCAAAAAAATGTTGAAGAGGTATAAATTCAGATAAAATGTATGCATAATACACCTTTTCATGTTTTAATACTCACCATACCACTTCATTTCAAATTTGGGACCATTTGGTCAAATATGGAACCCTCTAGAGTCATGACTAGTTAAGCTCGATTTTTGCCCAATTTGTAATTTTCTCCAAAATCCCAAGTAGGGACATTACAGTGGTATCAGAGAATGGTCCTTTCACCTTTTCATTAAGACCATCCATTTAAGAAAATGTTTCATCCATGTCTTACTATTATGAAGACTCCTTTGAAGATGATTATGAGCAATATGAAGAAGAATGTGAATGGTATGAGGAAGAGTTGCCATCTTGCAATATTTCTTACAATTTCATAAGGGATGAGGTTTATTATTATGAACCTATGTATTGTAAATATTTGTTTTCCAAACCACCATGAGCTACTCCTATGGATGAATTAGAAATATTGAGAGAAACACGTAAAAATTTACCCCAACAATGTCAAGCATATCTTAATGTGATGAGAGAGGCCTCTAAGTACTATCCTTTTGAAGACTTTGTTGAGTGGGTGTTTGGATATAGGCCTAATCGTGCAGATGTGGGGTCATCAAAGAAAAATAAACCTACTTATGAAAAGAGCAAAGATTTATCCTTCCCTATAAATGAGGAAGCTATAAACACTTATAAGGACATCACGTGGAAGAAATTTTGTTATAAAGGATTTGAAAAGAGCTTAGATACACCAATAAAGGAAGATGAAAATATTCATGAAGTGGAGAATCAATCACCTAGATGTGATTGTAGAGAAGAATATGAAGAGAAAAGTGATGACAAACACACAATCCTTATTGATGGGGGTTGTGCAAATCAAAGAGCATTTACTGATGGATCCTTGATCTATGAAGGAGTGCCTACTGATGGGTGCTCACAACTCTATGTTGGTGACAAAGAGATCAGTTTTGAGAATTTTTCTGCAATAAAAAGTCCTCATAAGAATGAATATGAAGACCTTGTGGCAGATGATGAAGAACCGATATCAACTTTCCCATCACTACTTGAGCTTCAAGAAGTTGATCAAATCAAGCAGAAAGAAGAAGAGGAGGTTCTCTCCCATGAACCATCATTCATTGAAGGGTCTTTGAATATGAGTGAAAGTAATATCCATGAGGCCCTTATAATACCCCATAACACTCAAGCATTGGTATCAAATTCTTGTTGGAATGTTTCTTCATTGTAGGAGACATCCTTCCTTAAAGACATGGAGAATATTCAAAGAGAAATGTGCAACATCAAAGGTATTTTTATGTCTTTGATTTTTGATAGAAACAATGTTATTGAACTTAGTGAATGGTTACATGAAGCATACTTGAAGAATAATGAGGATATTCATAAGCTCAAAATTCAAAATGAGCAAATTCTTGAGAGGTTGCAAGATACTTTTTCCTCCTCCTATGTTTTCGATTGGCAAATGGTAGATTGCTTGGAGGATTCTAATGACATGATGGATCATGAGAAGCATGGAAAATTACATGTTCTTAATGTGTTTGAATATGGGCTTGGTGAGAGCCAATCACTTTTTGTGGTGGAACATGGGCTTGAGATGCCTATTGATAATGGTTACACACTTTTGGAAGCAGTGCATGATTCCACTACCTTGGAACCAACATATGAGGAAAGTGTCACAATTTTGAGGTAGATGCATAATACTACCCGTATGGAGCCTTCACATGATGAAAAATTTGCACTTTCCGATCCTTTGGGTGAGTTGGTTCTTTCTCCTACATCCTATACTTGCATATTTGTAGCATTCATCCTAATGAAGTATGGGTGAAAGGTTTCTTTTTTATGGTGCCACATGGAGAGTACGGACTTCCTATCTCTCCTTTTGATGATGACATTACTATAGTTCCATCTTATTTACATTTGCAACAACATCCTTTGTTACATTATGATGATATACATATTCATGGGTGTATTGATGAGACTTCTTTGAGCCGCTTGAAGTCTTCATGTTTTCGTTGCTCCTTATTTGGTTCAGATTTTGGTGGAGGTTATTCATTCACTTCTTAGATGAAAGAAAACATGGGTGATTATTATTTTGAATCATCTCAAATTATTTTGGAGCAACATTATAGGACATGGGATCCTCACCTATGTCATTGGAGCATATTTGATATAATACTTAATGCTTGTGTGTATGGGCCACATGATGATATACGAACTTGGATGTACAATAACTTTCATGATCCTTTTATGAGGTACCTTATGGATGTACAATTGTATGATTTAGTTATGTACTTTAATGATCTATCATTTGTACTCATGATGTTTGGAAGGGTGCAATACAAGCAATGGGATCCGGGTATTGCTTGGTTTCAATTTTGGGGGAAACAAGCAGTAGGGGATATTGAGTCACCACTTGAGAAGGTGTTTGTAATTAGATTAGAGAAGAAAAAATCATGGTCGTTCCTATTTTAAAATTTCTTGGAATCTTGGAAATTCAATTTTGGCAACTCAATACCAACTTCAAAAATTATACATAAGCAAAAAAAGGCCAAAAGTTCACAAAAGGTTTCCAAAAGATGGAGGTAAAGATTATTTTTTGCAAATTTTGTTTTGATGGAGTTTATTAACCCTTTTGGTTTTAGTGGTTATGTCACATGATATATCAATATGCAAAGATCCACATATATTTAGTTTTGGAAACACACAATTATAGTACATGAGTGCCACTACGCAAATTGCAGCTTAGGTTTGAAGCAAAGTTTTGGACGGAAATAAGGTTATTCAAAATCCATGTTTGAAATTTCTTGAGGACAAGAAATCTTGAGTGGGGAGGATTTTCATGTCCCTAGTTAAATAATTTCCAAATAATACTACTTGCAAATAATGTTTCACCAACCTACTAGCTCCTTAGTTGAGATGGAGACATAAATTTTGTAATAAGGGGATATGGAACCCAAAAGGACTTTATTTTACCATATTCACATTTAAATGGGTCACATAAATTATAAATTATAAGAAAATAATGTATCATGGGTTCATGAAGACACTTGGAAGCTTGTGGAGCCTTTGGGTGACTAGATTTCCCACACACTTGGCATGATCTTCATCCAAATTAGAACACATGGGTAATGCAATGTTAGTGGATGATGATGTGGTGTAAAATAACATATAATGATAAAAGGAAATCGAATTGTTAAAGGATATTAACTCCCATGGAAGAGGAAGAGACTAGAAGACAATGTGTGCCACTTGGAAGGAGATTCCATGCACTCTATGACAACAAATGATGAAAGGTTCTATGAAAAGTATGACAAATTCAGACCTTATTGTAGGAATATGAAAAATATGACATTATAGGGATAAAAATATCCACCAAGAGGTCTAATTTTGGAGTTAGAGGCAATCATTCAATTTGGGGAAAGAATCGGAGCAAGAGGAGGAAGACAAGTGTCATGAGAGTTACTAAACCACTAAGATGAGTTGGAGGAAGCCCATGGAGGGAAATTAGACCTCAGGAGGCCTCATGAAGTTAATAAAGGATGTAATGAGGAAGGAGAATGGATTTTGATAATTTTTTAATTGTCCTTTGGCATTTTGGGGAGATTTTGTTTTTCCATTGCACGATGAGTGTTCACTCTCCCTGCTTGTGAATCAATTTCGAGGGAGTTGGATTCCTTTAAAAGTTAGTTGATGGAGAGTCCATTCAGAAATATCATTGGAGATTAATGAAGGAGTTTTATTTTCATGTTTAATGTACATACATTTTAATTCTCATATATTCCCCTATTCTCTCATTCCTTCTTCTCCATTCCCCCACACTCTCATGTTGAGGGAACACTTGTTGGAGTGGTGCTTGCGATTTGTTGAGTATATTTGATGCTCAAGCTATGAAATATGATGTATGGATATATAATATCATTTTAATATTATTTTTAAGTCTAAATATCATAAATAAATGTATGAAATGCTTGCATTCCCACGCTCTTGAATGACTAGTTTTCATGTATTTGGCTTCCATTTTGGAAAGAGTTGTATAACATATTTGTATGAGGAAATTTATATGAGTTTGATGATTATAGGGAAGAAATATATGCTGCATGGATCTATAATATTATGTCCATATTATTTGTAATTCGAAATATCAGAAATCCATGTTTGAAAGGCTTGCATTCCCATGATCTTGAATGACTAGTTTTCATGTGTTTGGCTTCCACTTTGAAAGAGTTGTATATCAGATTTGTATGAAGGAATTTATATGTTGTTTAATTATATTGCGGAATCGATTTGATTTTTTTTTTATGTTATTCATATGTCATGTCATTATCTGAACCATTCAATCTACTTTTCATGAGTCAAAATCAAGCTATTAATATAATTTCCCCTTAAGCAAATTCATTGAAAGTTACCCTATAGATGTTGTTCCTCATAACCAATTTTAACAGATTAATAAACATGAATAATGACATAAATTTATGCCTTATATTCATCCCCATTCTCTGTTCTTAAATTTGGGAGGGTCGTATTGCATTTGGAGAGAAAAAAGTGCCATCTACCCTTGGTGGTTTTAACATCGATTTCCTAGTGTTTTTTTTCCTTCTTTCCCTATGTACAAAATAAAGTTTCAGAAGAAATTGGAAAGTGTATGAGAATTCATATTATGAATTAGGATTTATTAATACCCCTCAATATATTCCATACATAATTTTAATTCCTTTGGGTGCATTTGGGTCAACTTGGGTTTCACTTGTCTAAAGCTAGAAATTGGCCAAAGTTGTGCAAATTTGAGTAACATGTTAAAATGAATTTATGAATCTACCATTGAGTGCATGAGGTATGATAGTATGTTTTAAATACCATAGTATCCCTCCATCATAATTTTGTAAATTTTTGGTGGTATTTGGAACTAAACCAAGAAGTACTAGTTGACCATATTTTCCTAGTAAATTTGCACTTTCACTCATTAACCCCAAACAACGTTGCAGAGGTATAAAGTCATATAAAAAGTGTCCATAAACCACCTTGGGGTGTTTTAAGACTCACCATACCATTTAATTTCAAATTCGGTGCCATTTGGTCAAAGTTGGAACCCTCTAGAGTCATGACTAGTTGAGCTCGAATTTTGCCCAATTTGTAATTTTCTCCAAAATCCCAAGTAGGGACATTACAACATGTCCTTATTATAGACAGCTCAACAATATCACTATTAAATATAAGTTTCACATTATTTTCATTGATGAATTTTTAAATGAACTACATGGAGCAGTTTGCTTCACAGAATTGGATCTCCATTCATAGTATCATCAGATTATAATGAAGGAAGAATACATCCCAAAAACAACATTCAGAACTATTGAAGTTCATTATTATTTTTTGATCATGCCTTTCGGTCTTACGAATGCAGCTTCCACATTTCAAGTTTTTATCAATTCCATTTTCAAGCCCTTCCTTAGAAAATGTGTGTTAGTATTTTTTGATGATATACTAATCTACAACAAGTCTTGGGAAGAACATGTTCAACATGTTGACAGGGTGATACAACTACTAAAGGAGAAACAACTATATGCCATAACTTCCAAATGTTTCTTTGGGGTAAAGGAGGTATAGTATTTGGGATATATTATATCTCATGAAGGTGTCAATGTAGATCTTAACAAAATTTAAATCCATGATGGATTGACCAATTCCCAAAATCTTGAAGAATATTAGAGGATTCTTAGGTTTTACAGGGTGGTACAACAATTTCGTTCAAAACTATGGAAGAATAGAAACACCTTTAACAAAATTATTGAATAAGGAAGCATTTTGTTCAACTATAGATGCAACTAAAGCATTTGAACAATTTAAAGAGGCAATGTGCAAAGCTCGTGTTCTGATTACAACATACTTCACAAAAACCTTTATTGTGGAATTTGATGCCTCGAGAAATGGCATTAGTGTTGTTATAATGTAAGAAGGAAGGCCCCTTTCTTTTGAAAGTAGTCCAGTCAAGGAAAATAACTTACAGAAACCCATTTATGAGAAGGAAATGATGGCAGTACTACTTGCACTTAAGAAATGACATCCTTACCTAATAGATAGGCACTTCAGGGTCAAAACAGATCATGATAGTCTTAAATACTTCTTACAACATAGAATATTTTCAAAAAGAAACAAAAATGGGTAACCAAGATGTTGGGATATGACTTTGAAATCATTGATAAAAAAGGGAAATAGAATGTGGTGGTAGACGCACTCTCTAGAAAAGATGAGGATGTTGATGAATTACTTTGTCCAATTTCTATTTTACAACCCGATTGGTTAATATTAGTAAGGGATGAATGGAAAAAATACCTATATGTTTCGATGCCCATTCAAAATATATAAAAGGATCCTAGTGTGTCAGATAATTTTGTGTGGAAAAATGATTCACTATGGTATAAGTATCTTATAGGATTCTTGGATTTGACAGGGTACTATTGCAATTTTGTTTAGAACTATAGAAGAATAGACGCACTTTTAACAACATTATTGAAGAAGGAAGCATTTTCTTGGTATCTAGAGGCAACTCAAACTTTTGAACAAATTAAAGAGACAATGTGCAAAGATCATGTTTTGATTACACCAAACTTTACAAAAAACTTTATTGTGGAATGTGATGCCTCAAGAAATGGCATTGGTATTGTTCTAATGCAAGAAGGAAGGCCCATTGCTTTTGAACGTCATCCAATCAAGGGAATGAACTTACAAAAAACCATTTATGAGAAGGAAATGATGGCAACACTACATGCACTTAAGAAATGACATCCTTACCTAATAGGTAGACACTTCAAGGTTAAAACTGATCATGATAGTCTCAAATACTTCTTGGAATAGAGACTATCTTCAAAAGAGCAACACAAATGGGTAACCAATATGTTGGGATATAACTTTGAAATCGTCTGTAAAAGGGAAATATAATATGGTGGTAAATGCACTCTCCAGAAAATATGAGGATGTTGAGGCCTTACTTAATGAAAATTCTATTATAGAACTCGATTGGTTAATAGTAGCAAGGGATGAATGGAAAAATGACCTATATATGTGGACACTCATTCAAAAGCTACAAAAGGATCCTAGTGTGTCAGATACTTTTGTGTGGAAAAATGATTCACTATGGTATAAGGATCACTTATATATATGTAAGAACTCCCAACTCAAACAAAAGATCCTTTTGGAATTACATGCCTCTCCTGTAGGTGGGAACTCAGGATTCCTAAAAAATGCCACTGGGTCAAGAAGGAAATTATTTGGGAAGGTATTAAATATAATGTTCAAAGGTTCATGGAAGAATGTTTAGTTTTGCAAAAAAATAAGGTTGAAAAATTTAAGACCCTAGGTCTTTTACAACCATTAGACATACCTTGTCGGTGTTAAGATAAAGTCTCAATGGATTTTATCACAGGTCCACCCAATTCAGAATGGAAGAATGTTATTATTGTGGTTGTTGATAGACTCACAAAGTATGCACACGTTTTTGCACTCTCTCATCATTTTAATGCAAGTACAGTAGTTGTATCTTTCATGGAAACAATTCAAAAGTTAGATGGAATCTTGAAGATTATTGTAAGTGATAGAGATCCAATTTTCACTTGACAAGTTTGGACTGAATTATTTTCTTGTTTGGGTAACTAGTTGCCTCAAGTTCATCTTATCATCCTCAATCCGATGGGAGAATTGATATAGTGAACAAATGTTTGGAAGGATATCTTCATCACTTTGCATCTAATAAACAATCATAGTGGGTGAAATGGTTATATTTGGCAGAATGGTGGTACAATAGTTCCTTCCATAAGTCATAAAAAATGTCTCTATTTATGGCACTTTATGGGTACCATCCTTATACATCTATCACATATCCCTTAAAAGGAAAATCTAAAGTTCAAGCTATGGGAGATCACTTAAATAACTATCAAGAAGTTCTCCATATACTAAAGGATGACCTGGCTATGCCAAAAAACAAGATGAAACAACAAGCAGATTAACATCACAGTGAAAGGAGTTTTGTAGAAGGGGATTGGGTATTTTTTAGGCTACAACCTTACAAACAGATATCCCTTGAGAAACCAAATAAGGACAATAAATAAGCACCCAAGTACTATGGTCCTTATAAAGTGTTGAAAAATATTGGTAGTATGGCTTAAAAATTGGAGCTCCCTTCGTCTTTAAGGGTACACCCAGTTTTCCATGTTTCTTTCTTAAAGAGGGAAATAGGAGACACGATCCCAATTCAAACTATCTTAATGTAGCTTAAAAAAGAAGGGAATCTCATATTGGAACCTAAACAAATCACCGAAATAAGGACCAAACAACTTCAAAATCGGGCTATTACTGAGTACCTCATCAAGTGAAAGACCTTACTGGTTGAATATTCGACATGGGAATACGATTCCTTCACACAAAAGCATCCACATCTAACCAAGTGTTGAGGACACACTTGTATGAAGGGGAGGGGCATGTTAATCCCTAAATGGCAACACATTACCCCCTATATTGTGGCACATTACATTAGTATTATCACATTATTGATGTCGACTTGGGTCTATTAGTGATGATTGTCATTAGTATTATTATATTATTTATGTCAGCTTGGGTCCATTAGTTGTAAATGTACATCTTTGTCTCCTATTTATATGAAGGAGACCTTTCCATCTAAAGCTTCTTATGTTGTTTTGTCTTGTCTTGTGTACTTAGTACATTGTGTAAGGAGGTTTTCCCCTCAAAGAGGCTTTCTATCCATTCTGTTTCTTCATTACCAAGGCATGGATTACTCTTTCTAGTCTATTTATTCTCTTTTCATGCTCTTCTGGGGAATTTGTTTCCTAACAAATTCTAGAAGATTCATGTCTAGAATCTCACTTATGTTTTACTTGCTTACTACTAGACATGCAGGTTTTTTCAATTGTAGTGTTCAAATGTGATATTGTGTTGCTTATATATCCTATTGGTTCACACTTTTTGATGGTAAGTGACATTGTTAGTTCATGTAGCCCTATGAAATAAATATTTTCCTTGTTGAGTGATTTTGTTCATCTAGCGATACAAATAATTTTATTTCTTAGAAAATTCCCTTTATGCAAGATAGGATTTGAAATTTCCTTTGGATTAAAGTGATGATTCTATATTTGGATAATTAAGCATAGTTTATTATATGATTATTATTTCAAGTTGAATGGTTGGATGATTTAGGAAATATATTGTTTTGTAGCCTGTGGGGCTAAAGATGATATTATGGCTCTTATTGTCGATGTAGAAGGAGATGGATCAATACCTTCTCGATTCAACAACTTGATTAAGTTTATTGAATAATCAACATGCTATAAGATTCAATTTATTCTCAAATTAAAAAACAAGAATGATACAAATGACAAAAAGTAATATTTTCTCAGTTTGTACACTACTATTAAATGGCACATCCATCTTATTGTTACAACCCTGATATTATAATGTTCTATTGGATAATTTATTGTCCAAACTCCTTAGCATTGAGTAACAACTGTGGGAATTATTGTTGTCGATGTTTGAGAAAATATGAAGATACTTGAACTTTAAAACTTTTGATAAACACATCCAGTGCATGCAGATCTCATAAAACCCCCAAAATCTGGAGGATGAAAGACCCAACAAACAATCCTCTGAGTCTGATAGATAATGGCAGAGAATGATTTTACAACACCTACAAATTGCTTGATAAGAGGTATCTAAGTAACACCAGAGAATATAGATCATTCAAAATACTCTCATAGCCTTTCCAAGTGCATACCACTCTAATAAAAAGCTTATTCAGTAATACAAAGAGAGGTAGTGAATGGTTGCATGACTTTGAGAAATGTGAACACTATACACATTGTGTGCACTATACACACATTATATATTGCACCTTCCTTGATTTGGTGCCAATTTTTAACCTTGTAATCATCTCCCACACTAAAGATATGCACCCTCTATTAATTCACTAGCATTAACTGCCTCTAACTGAATGTAAATGAACTAAACTGAGTTGAACTGAACATAACTGAATGTAACTGAACTAAAATAAATTGAACTAAACAGAACTAAATGTGAACTGATTGCTTGACCATTAGTTAGGAGTTTAATTGAATGTCTTTAGTGCTTCAAAATCAGTGTCATCTTCAACAAAAACTTTGCATAAATCAAGGAGTAGATTCCTTAATTAACTGAAACTTGTTTTCCATAACTTATACCTAACTAATTTCTTTGAAATTTGAGTTCACTAGAAGTCTATTAAATTGAGCACATATATCTATGGACCAACACACAACTCACAAGATAGATCATACAATTTACTCAGCAATTGAAGAATGAAACAGTGCAAAAATGGCTTGCAATTGTGAATGCTTTCATTAATAAAAAGTAATTAGATAATAATTACAATGAAGTACAATGGATAAATAGCCTCATGAAATTCGAATCCACGTGAGGAAATATGAATTGGTTTGACTCTACTTGACTAAATGGTTAACTGACCTTGTCTAAATCATTATCGGAGTTCGTTGGAGTTCAACAACCCAACTCAAGTGTCTAATTCAGTGTTAATCATCAGTTAACTAGTCTAACTGACTGAGGTAGGTGAGTAAATGCACCTCACCTACATGCAACCATGCAATCCTAGCACTAACTGAGTAGAAATGAATGTAACTAACTCCTAACTGAACTTGACTAGTCACCAACTCAATTCAACTGATGGAGGTTGGTATCGACACTCCCAGTGGCTTCAAATTTGTAGGGATTGATCTAGGAGGGTCCTAAACTAATGCATGCAAGTGCAATCAGTGGCATTTGGCCTCAATTAGTGTTCCCCACACTTTATTAACTGAAACATGTGCCCCAATTAGGCCAAGTGGAGCCAATGGTGCTAGTGACTAAAAATAGACTGAGATGATTGCGGATTTAGACATAATTGACCAAATTGGACAAGGGAGTATTATAATCCTAACACCCCCCCTAAATGCTAACTTGGAAAATTTGTGGGCCCTGGTAATTAATACCATAGGTCACCCATTACATCAAGTAAATTAACTGCTCAATACAAGGAGCTAGGGAAAAAACCACATGGAAACCCCCCCCCCCCTATAACTAAGCAGATAGAATCAAGATTCAAGTTTGAAAAAAATGAAAATATGTTGTTGCAACCTTTGTGATGTAGCGAAGCAACATGCATGATGTTTTGTTCATAGGTATCCTGGGGCTTGGCATGTAGACTTCTCCATATTCTCCCAAAATGATGATGGAAGGAGGGAGGAATGTAAGCTTTGCCTCTTTCTGGATGAAGAGGTGTATGATCCACTCTATTATTTTGAATGTAGTGTAACTAATCAACCCTTTCCATGTAACATCTCACAGGGAGTTTGTTGCATCTATCTGAAGGAGGTGAGATTGCATGACATAGCGCAAGGGTCTTTTCCTTCTGAGTGTCAGATGGATTTCCAGTCATATTCCTAGCTTTCCGCTTGGGAGTAGAGACTGGATCTGGATCTGAATCACCCTAAATCTTAATCTCATAAACTGATACAGCTGGTTCTGCAATACAAGTGGAAACTGCAAAAGAAGTAAATGGAATGTTTATACCTTCCCTTTGAAGTGGCTGCAGAGAGTGCACTGGTTCTGAAAATGGCATGAAGTGTGAGAACTCATATGCCTTGGAGGCATGATTTGCAACACCCTTCGCTATGATGTTCCCTGTAGAGATATCTGTGATCTCCACTGAGTCAGGACCAAATATCACTCGCTTTGGAGAGCTAGTATGAGTCATCTAGCAAACATATAACATATTTGCAGCTAAGGAGGGCACATAAAGCACATCTTTGAACTTTCCATGTTAAATATTTATAGAACCCTTCCCTTTGGCTCAAATTTGACTATTATTTCCCATCTGAATACTAGGACCATCAAAAGACTGTAAAGAAGAGAATGATTCTCTGGATGCAACTATATGATTGGAAGCTCCAGAATCAATGAGGAAGGCATGTGCTATTGAACAACCGGCCTTTAGTGCATGACATGTTTCTTCATGTTCTTCAATATGTTCTCTATGGTCAGCCTTCCTTACGCTAGAAGGTACATTAATGTTATGTTTCTTCAGAATAAGAGCTATCTCATCAATTTTTCTTCTCATACATGATATTTTTGGATGAAATCCCCTTCCACAGTAAGAACATAGGGTCTTTCCTTTTCCATTCTTCTTGCTTCTCTTCTACCCTGAAGGCCCATTTGACTACTCTTTCTCCATAGGAGACTCATCTTTTTTCTTCCCTTTATCATTCGCTACCTTAGGTCCTCCTACAACCAATGCTCGATCTCTGGAAGATGGAATGATCCCCATTTGGATCAACTTGTCATGCTCCTGAGTGAGAGATTCAATGAAGGAGTTAAGAGTAGGCATCTTCCAATTTGGAGTAGTGAGCTTCACTGAATGAAATGTTGATACAAATACTGAGTAGTATGCACCAAGTTTTGAGAGAATGGAAAGGATGAGTTGATCATCCTCCTTCTCAACCTTGCATAGCTTCAATCGGAACACTAGATGCTTGAATTTGGTGAATAAGTCATTTAGTGTTTCAAAATTTGCTGGATGAAGAGAAATCGACTCATTCTCCAGATGAAAGATCCTCAGATAATCCTACTTTTCAAATAAGAAATCAAGCTTATACCAAACCTACTTGGGAGTCTTCAATCCATTGATGTGAAAGAGAAGATCTCGAGAGGTTGAGAGGCACAAGCATCCATATGCTTGATAGAGCCTGTTCCTGTACTTTTCTTTGTCAACATAATGAATTGGCTTTGCCTTTGTCTCCATTGTGAGTGTGAAGAGTATTTTGGAGCGTATCTACATCTCCATATCCTCCTTCCACTAGTGGCAGTTGAAAGGAGTGAGAAGCTCCATTGGAGGGGCCATATAGAATGCAATGAAGGAGACTAAGCTGCTATAGCAAATGCAGTGAAGGAGACTGAGTTGCTTGTATCAAATGTAGTGAAGGAGACTGATAAACCTAAAAATCACACAATCAAACAGAAAAAAATGAGGTTGAGAGCTTGCACTTTTGGAATTTTCATCACACCCAGCATAGTTGATCAAGCAAGCTTGATCAACAATTCCTTTACTTGGGATATTAAGTGGTAAATTCTCTGCTTCTGGTGAAGTACTGGAAGGAGCAATTTTGCTCATTTTTTTTAATCCAAGTATGAATCTATACTAGGAGAAGTGCCTCATCCTTTTGAGGCTCTAATACCATATGAAATTGAGCACATAGGTCTGTGGACCAACACACAACTCACAAGATAGATCATACAATTTACTCAGCAGTTGAAGAATGAAACAGTGCAAAAATGGCTTACAACTGTGAATGTTTTCATTAATAAAAAGTAATTAGATAATAATTACAATGAAGTACAATGGATAAATAGCCTCATGCAATTCAAATCCATTTGAGGAAATTTGAATTGGTTTGACTCTACTTGAATGAATGGTTAACTGACCTTGTCTAAATCATTACGCAGTTCATCAGAGTTCAACAACCCAACTCAAGTGTCTAATTCAGTGTTAATTATCAATTAACTAGTCTAACTGATTGAGGTAGGTGAGTAAATGTGCCTCACCTACATGAAGCCATGCAATCCTAGCGCTAACTGAGTAGAACTGGATGTAACATATTAGAACTAAATGTAACTAACTCCTAACTGAGCTTGACTAGTCACCAACTTAGATCAAGTGATGGAGGTTGGTATCGGCACTCCTAGTGGCTCCAAATTTGTAGGGATTGATCTAGGATGCTCCTAAATTGATGCATGCAAGTGCAATCAGTGGCAATTGGCCTCAATTAGTGTTCCCCACACTTTAGTAACTGGAACATGTCCCCTAATTAGGCCAAGTGGACGTAATGGTGCTAGTGACTAAAAATAGACTGAAATGACTCCAAATTTAGACATAATTAACCAAATTAGACAAGGGAGGATTATAATCCTAACAAAGTCTGAGATAGGCCATTCGAATATTTACTCTATCTCTAGCTTATCTCATTTATCATTAATTAATTATGCATGGTCCATGAGTGTTTAATTAATTAATCATCTTTATCATATCATACTCATAAGAATTGTTTCCACCTATTATAATATGCATTACCTCGAGTCATATAGCCATATGCTAAAGTAAATCACTCTAGGGGTAGCTAATCCCTAAAGAATACTTATAGCACTTGGTGACCATGACTAGACGTACATCACATAGTAGATCCTCATGACTTGATACAACATAAGTCATATGGTCTTGATACTATACAAGACTTTTGAACTTAATACAACATAAGTTTTGGACTTGATACAACACAAGTCTCTGACCTCTCTACAACACAAGGTCTTGATCTTAATACAGCATAAGATCATGTACTTAATACAACATAAGATTATAGTACATGCATCTCTCATAGCCTCAACAACCTAGATTTAAAAATAAAAGCTCTTAACTTAATACAAATTAAATTGATGAAGTTGGTACAACATAAGTTCCAGACTTGATACAACACAAGTCTCAGGAAGAGGTTTTTGAACTTAATACAACATAAGTTCTGAACTTGATACAACACAAGTCTCATGGTGAATGGCTCCTGATGTTGTACATTTAACACTCCCTCTCAGTGGGGGAGACATTATTTTCCATACTAAGCACATCTTGGAAGTGTTTGAACTTCATCACAAACAGCGGATTTATCATCACATCTGCAATCTGATCATCGATAACTATGTACTGAAGTTTTACAATACCTTTATGGCCCATGTCTCGAATGAAGTGATACGCCATTTCTATGTGTTTCGACTTGTCATGAAACACACAATTTTCAGAAATCTTTATACAACTCTAGTTGTCACACCTAATTATTGTAGGATCTAGCTTTACACCAAACAATGCTCCAAGTAGCTTTCTCAGCCACACCGCCTCTCTTCAAGCAATGTAATCAACCTATGTAGTACTTTGGGAAATTGAACCAAGCTTTCTACTAGACCATGAAATCATATAAGAACCCAAGTTGAAACAATATCCATAAGTGATATTCCAATCAATAATGTTTCCACCCCAATCAGAATCAATATATCCATGCAATAACACTCCTCCATTGGAGGCATACCTGAGTCCATAAGAAACTGTACTACGGAGGTATCTCAAAATATGCTTACCTGCAACCCAGTGTCTCTGTCTAGGATCAGTCATGAACTGACTCAAGATGCTAACTGCATAGAAAATGTCTATCCTTGAATGTATCAGGTACATCAATGATCCAATCAACTATCTGTATAATGTGGGGTCCACTAGATCTGATCCAGTCTCAGTATCATGGAGTTTCCTCAAATTGGAATCCATTGGAGTATTAATGGATTGACAATCCACCATGCCAAATATATGCAAGATGTCCATAGTGTACTTCCCTTGAGATATAAATATCCCATCATTCCTTTGTTAAATCTCAAGGCCTAGGAAGTACAACATAAGACCTAAGTATTTTATCTAAAACTCTGAGGTAAGCTCCATTTCACACTCAACAATCAATATTTCCTCTCCAGTGAGGAAAATATCATCCACATATAGGACTAGTACCATAGGTTGGTTCTCCACTACTTTGAAGTACAAGTTTGAATCTGCATCACTCTTCAAGAAACCCGGTTTCTGAATATAATTGCCTATTATACCAAGCTTGAGGAGCTTATTTTAACCCATACAGGGATTTCTTCAACTTGCACACATGGGACTCCTTCCCATGTATCACAAAACCCTCTGGTTTCTCAATGCAAACCTCTTCCTCAACCTCACCATTGAGGAAGACAGCCTTCACATCCATCTGATGGAGCTTACATCCCAATACTAATGCAAGTTAAATAATAGATCTAATAGTAGTACACATGGTCATTGGGGAAAATGTCTCCTCATAATCAATGCCCTCTTTTTGAGAAAAGCCACGGGAAACAAACCTGGCTTTGTATTTGTCCACTCTGCCATCTGTAAAATTTATCTTGTAAATCCATCTGGAATTTACAATTGAATTCCTTTCAGGTCTAGGAACAATATCCCAAACATCATTCTTCATGATAGAATGATATTCCTCAGTAATAACATCTTTCCACACTTGTTGCTCTGCAACCTCTTCATATCGTGAAGGAGTTGGGTCAATGATGCTGCTCATCAATGCAACATATCTTGAATACCTATAAGGATGCTTGTGATCTCTGGAAGTGCCTATTGGTGCTCCATTTTTAGCATCATCTCTCAATACATATAGACACCATGCCAAATCTCCTCTTAGAAGGAGTTTCATTAACTAGTTCAATTGGTTCATCAATTACAGATAGCTCTGCATGCTCTGCTAGATTCTCCCTCTGAACAACATAAGGGGAAGAATCATAATCATGATTCTCTGATATAGAAGCCTCAACCTCCTTTGTCTCTAGATCACATTCAAGCTATTTTGATCGCTTGAATGTTGCCTCCTCATGGAAAGTCACATCCTGACTAACCTCAACATGTCTCTCACCAGGTACATATATTTTTAATGCCTTGGAGGTCTCACTGTCGCCAACAAAATTTTCCTTCTTTTCGAAAGGTTACATCTTGGTTATGTTTTATTTTGGAATGTGAATATACACAAAACATCCAAAAATATGAAGATGTGATATGTCTGGTTTCTCACCAGTGAACACCTCTTCAGGTGTTTTCTCATCAAGAACTACACGTGGAATTCTGTTATGTATGTACACTATTGTACTAGTAGCTTCTGCCCACAAATAAGCAGATAGATCATGATCATGTAACATGGATTTTGCTGCCTCACAAACAATTTTGTTCTTTCTCTCTGCAACCCCATTTTGTTTATGGTTGTAAGGAACTGTTAATTGTATACATATCCCTACATCACTACAAAACTCATTAAAACCATTTGATTCGAATTCCCCACCATTATCAGACCTTAGGGAATGGGTATGCCTACTTGTTTGATTCTTAACTAAGGATTTATACTCTTGGAATTTACTAAAGGTTTCACTTTTGGCTTTCATGAAGTAAATCCAGGCCTTACGGGAGAAATCACCAATGAATAAAACATAGTAGAGATTCCCACTAAGGGATGGGGAATACATGGGTCCACATAAATATAAGTGCATAAATCTAGTATGCCTTTAGATATAGTATGGTTGTTAGGAAACTTCTTTTTAACACTCTTTCCTAAAGCACAACCTCTACAAACAATGTCATGTACAGAATCAAAACTAGGCATACCTTTCACCATTTGTTGCAAACCAGGGAGTGCTATGAAGTGGAGGTGTCCAAGCCTCCTATGTCAAAACTCACATGGATTGATAGTATGATGTGTCATGGCTGTAGTATACTTTCTTGGGACCTTGTAAATTCCTCCTTCTCAAACTCCAATGACAATAGCAGTATCAATGTTTTGGTTCTTTGGCCACAAGTATGCTTGATTAACCATGAAGATGACTCGAAAGATTTTCTCTTCAAGGACATAAACAAAGAGTATTTTCTTCTTCAATCCAGGGACATAAATAATTTTATCCACATGTAGTGTGTCTCTCGAACTCAGCTGGAAGGATGTGGATCCAACTCCTTGGATTGAGTATGTGGAATCATCTCCAAATTCTATCATGAATGCAAACTATTTCTCTTTTAGGTTGGAGATTGCGCCCTTGTATCCTGACATGTGGTTTGAAGCAACATTGTCAATCATCCACATATCTTCTCCTGTGATGAGAGATACAGACAAAGAAGATATGAGGTAATACTCCCTCCTTGTCTCTTTCTCTTTGGGCGCATATTCTTTGGAATGTTCTTCAACGGCGTTGGAAGCATGAAATCTTTCTTCTTTTCTTTTCTTCACACAGAAATCTCATATAAGGTGTCCTGAATTTTGACAATAAAAACATATAATATTTGATTTGTCAAAATATTTATTGATCTCTTTCTTCTTTGCATGGAGGGACTTCTTAGGAGTGAATGGATTCCTCCCTTTCTTGGTTCTAGCTGTGAGGGCTAGATACCACTTTTTTCTGGATGCAACCTTCTTCTTGAATGAAATCATGCCAAAGTATTTCAAAGTTGGGATTCTCTTCTCTTCCATTTACCGCAGAAAGAAAGGTCTTCCATTAGTTGAGGATCCCATCGATGACAGTTTGAATAAGATCATCCTCATCCGTCTCCACATTGATGCTTGCAAGTTGATCCTTACCTATGAAATATTTGGGAATAATGAGGCTACGGTCCCATATCTTTCCATCTTCATGTTGCACAACTTGTTCTTGAAATCCCTCTTTTGAGTAGGGGCCTTCTTCTCATAATTATTCATGAGTGTGTCAAAACACTCCTTTGTCGTCTTCAATGGTGTGATCACCGACATGAGGTTGTACTTCATGGAGTCATATATGATCCTATTTTCCTTTGCTTGATTCTTCTTGTAATTGGTTGTTCTTGAATTTGTAGTAGGCTCTTTGATAATAGTGGTGACAAAGCAATCAAGATCATGCTCTTCAAGAATGCCTTCCATGTGTTGAATTTTGTTTTTTCTTCAAGTTGGTATTCCGGTCGAATGAAGGTTGATGCCATTGCTTCAAGCTCTTTATCAATGCTTTAAGATCCTATTGCGCAAGTTTAGAATGTTTGCACAAAACTAATCTCTTGCACACCCATGCTCTAATAGTACCATGTCAATTTCTGAGAAAATATGAAGATACTTGAACTTTAAAACTTTTGATAAACAAATATAGTTCATGTATATCTCATAAAACAATTCAAACACACAAACTATTCAATCCATAAGACACATGAAGTACCTTAGGACAACCCTCCAAGTTTGGAAGATAAAAAACCCAACAAACAATCCTTTGAGTATGATAGATAATGGACGAGAATGATTTTACTACACTTGCTTAATGATTGATAAGAGATATATAAGCAACACTAGAGAATATAGATCATACTAAATACTGTCATAGCCTTTCCAAGTGCATATCACTCTAATAAAAAGCTTATTTAGTCACACAAAGAGATGTAGCAAATGGTTGCATGAATTTGGGCACTGTTAACACTATACACACTGTGTGCACTATCCACACATTACCTATTGTGCCTTCCTTGACTTGGTTCCAAGTTGTCACCTCGTAATCATATCCCACACTGAAGATATGCACCCTCCATTAATTCACTGGTGTTAAATGCCTCTAATTGAACTGAACTAAGTTGAACTAAACAAAAATAATGTAACTGAAGTGAAATTAATTGAACTAAACTGAACTAATTAACTAATTGCTTGACCATTAGTTAGGAGTTTAACTGAATGTCTTTAGATCTTCACAATCAATGTTATCTTCAACAAACACTTTACATAAATCAAGGGTTATATTCCTTAATTAACCAAAACTTGTTTTCCACAACTTAGACTTAACCGATGTCTTTGCAATTTGAGTTCATTAGAGGTCTGGCATAGGCAATTCAAATCTTTACTCTATCTCTATGCTCATCTCATTTATCTTTAATTATTTCTGCATGGTCCATGAGTGTTTCATTAATTAATCATCGTTATCATATCATACTCAGAAGAATTGTTTCCAACCTATGATCATATGTATTACCTTGGGTCATATAGTCATATGCTAAAGTAAATCACTCTATAGGGAAGATAATCCCTAAAGGATACTTATAGCACCTGGTGACCATGACTATCCATACATCACATAATAGATCCTCACGACTTGATATGACACACGTCATATGGTCTTGATACAAGACTGATCTTGATACAACACAAGAATTCTAAACTTAATGCAACATAAGTTTCGGACTTGATACAACACAAGTCTCTAATCTTGATACAACACAAGGTCCTGATCTTAATACAACATAAGATCCTGATCTTAATACAACATAAGATCATAGTACAAGAATCTCTCATAAACTCAACAACCTAGATTGATACAACATCTTAACTTAATACAACATAAGTTGATGAACTTAATACAACATAAGTTCTAGACTTGATACAACACAAGTCTCATGAAGAGGTTTCTGAACTTACTACAACATATGTTCCTGACTTGATACAACACAAGTCTCATGGAGAATGGATCCTGATGTTGTACATTTAACAATTGCATCATAGTGGTCCATGTTTAAATTGTTGTATTTCCATGCATTAAATATTGTGGTGGCTATTATAAGAAGGCACATGTGCAATCTCTCGTATACAATTTTTATTTTTTTTAATCTACTACACTTGGTGTCTTAAATTGTTGCACTAGATATTGTCTTCAAAATAAGTGTTTTTTTGGTGATTTGAGGTCAAATTTTTGACTTATTTCTTCGAGTACTTGGGTAATTATACCATTTTATTTGATGTATATTTGTAATTTTTTCCTATTTCTAGCTAATATGAGTAAGTTTGTGATAATGCACAATAAGTTCAATTCAAATTGAAGCTTTTCACCCAA
Organism: Pseudotsuga menziesii; assembly: GCA_001517045.1. Lineage (NCBI taxonomy): Eukaryota > Viridiplantae > Streptophyta > Pinopsida > Pinales > Pinaceae > Pseudotsuga > Pseudotsuga menziesii. The sequence goes on from LPNX011203324.1 coordinate 852,984, forward strand.
GTCATGTATACTACTATTTAACTATTCCCTTTTAACCAATACATTATTGTGAATTATCTCCAATTGTTAATTAGTTATGGTCATAATTATGGACATTCTTTATGTTTCACATGTATGTCTTCAATGAGTTTTTGAATGGAAATCAGATTTCTTCATTTTGACTAGAAAGGATCAATCTTGTTTAAAGGCTTCCACCCATGTTAAGAGCTACTGGTCTAATGTATGAGGATTCTCTAGAGATTACATGCATTGCTCGTGACACATTAATTTTCAATGCATAAAACAAAAATAAAGCGCGTTACTAAGGCTAGTTTAAATTTTTTATTGATTTTACAGAACAATAATTTATTATTATTATTATTATTGATTTTTTGTTAAAAAATGACTATACATGTGCATACAATGTTATGGTTCATTAATTAGAAACTAACAAAAAGTGTTTCATTTTCTCATGGAATTGATTGTAGCCTAGGATTGTAGCAAAGACTCCAACATCACACCACTTGGAGGTGTTAGCTATATTGCTATCTCTTGAAATTTTAGGCCTTAAGTTAGAACTAGTCATAATCAACATAAGCTCCTCAAGTTATGAAATCTTGGTTTTTGCTATTAGAAATGTCTTATTAAAGGAATACTCTTTTTGTGACAAAACTAATATGTTTCAAATTTTATCTATGAAGGTTAGAATATGGAATACAAAATAAGTGGATGTTGATCAAACAACTCATACATTGATGGCCACTATTCACAAGCACTTTGGCTCCGTTAATTGTGTCAGGTGGGATAAACATGGACACCATGTAACTTCGGGTTTTGATGATAAAATGATTCTTATGCATGAGAAAAAACCTGGATCTGGCACTACAGAGTTTGGCAGTGGAGAACCTCCAGATGTTGAGAATTGGAAAGTGTGATGACTTTGTGAGGCCATACTGTATATGTAATAATTTTATATTTACTTATTTTGACCACCTTATAAGATTTTTCAGTATGGTTTTACAATGCAAACTTATTGATTCAACCTTCTTTTGGATATGATATTGACTACATTCCTAACCGAGATGGTTTATATATATGCACTAGTAAAAGTAGGTGGATATCAACTGGTCTTCAAATAATTCAATTTTAGCTAGTTGTAGTTTGGATAATACAACCCAACTTTGGAATATGAGTGATGCATATACTATTGCAGTTTTAATAAATAAGTTTTATGTTTTCCATTGTAATATTTGAAAAAATAATCTTGTTAATGTCTTAGATCATTGATGTATAATTATATAATATATTATATTTAAGAGTGTTGGCTCAATGGAAGAGCACCTGCCTCATAAGCAGGAGGTTGGTGGATTGATTCCTCCATTCCCTATCTACATATATCAGTGAATAAAAATGACTAAATATACTACCAGTTGATGGCAATTAGTGGTTTAAATGACTAAATATACCACTTGTTGATGACAATCAATGACTACAACTACTAAATAAATGACCAAATAGCAACAATCAATGACTAATTAAACTACTAAATTTACTACTAGTTGATGACAATTAATGATTAAAATGACTAAATATACTACTTGTTGACGACAATGAATGACAACAATTACTAAATAAATCACAGATAACAACAATTGACTAAGAAACTACTAAATAAACTACCAAGTTGACAAATTATAGCAACTAATAAATGACCAAAAGTTTTTAGTCATAAATTTAGTCGCATTATAAGTTACTAGCAATAAACTACTAATAGTCTAGTGACCAAAATTAGTATTTATATACAATTTTTAGTCATATATTTTTTGTTTTTATACTAGTGTGAACCATCACCACTAGTGCAGAGAAAGAACTTTGGCTAGGTTGAATGATGCATGCATCTAACATTTCTTGAAGTTTTTTTTCAATTTCACTCTTTTATGCATATGGGTACTTGTAAGGTTTGACGTTAGGTGGTACACTACCTGGTTGCAAGTGATTAACATGGTCATGATCTCTAGTAGGTGGAATTCCTTTAGGCATTTCTCCAAAGACCTTTGAATTTTTTTCAATAATTTGTTGGAGATCCATTGGAATAGAGGGCATCAATGTTTGCACATCTAGGTAGCACAATTGTGCAATTATTATGTAGTGTACCTTTTTAGCAATTTTGTCATGTTATTAGAGCTTATCACTTTAGAGGGTTTTCTTAGAATACCTCTATGTTCAATTTCCTTTCCTCTTGAAGAGAATCTCATGAAAAGTTCCTGATAATTAAAAGCACAGTTCTCAATTATTGTAGCCATTGGATCCTTGGTACAACATCATCATCACCCATTTGGATTGCAATCGTTGGACTATCCAATAAATATTCCCCTATATTAAGCTTAAGACTATGGCAATTCCCTAAATAATTTATGGTACTTCCATCTGCAATCACTACTTGAAATCATGGTGTTGAATATACAAATCAATTGAGAAGGTTAATTTGCAATTAGTGAAGTTATGGGTACTACCAAAATCAATCAACATTGTTACCATTTTCTTTTTTATATACCCTTCTATCTTGAGAGTTTGACTAGTGATAATCCTGACCAATGCATGACAATATATGGCTGGAATAGTATATTCTATATTTATCTCTTGAGAATGTTTCAATTAATTTAGATCATCTTCCTCTTCATAGTATATGTAGATGCCCTTTACTGTACTTGCTGTCACAATTGAAACATAGTCCCTTTGTTCTTTTTCCCTCCAATTGATATGGCATCAACCTTGCAATTTGATTGTGGTTTGTGAAGGAAACACTTCCTTCACTATAGGTGTTAGTAGTATCCCTTCTAGTAGCCATATTTATGGTTTAAAATTTCCTTGCAAAACTAAATCATTCTAAGAAAATTTAGGTTTACAGAAAGGTACATCATGTTGAAAACTCTATTTTATATCTCCAATAAAGAGATCCAAAAATTATCCCCGAGAACGTTCTTCACTCTAAGACTGAACTTCTTAAACTGTTTAATGTGCTATGCAACTGGACCTTTTTTCTTGAGATTTATCAGTTCGCTCAAGAAGGTGTTACTATTAATATCCCCATAATGTCCTATCAATTCTTCTATAAATATAAACTAAGATATAATAGAATCCCTTTTATGGTCACAAATCCATTGGTACCAAACGAAATGATCAATTTCTAAATAAAAGGATGCAATAGTTACTTTTTGTAAAGTTAGAACTTGGTGTAGATCAAGGAATTTATCCATTTGGAATATCCATGTTATTAGATCATTGACATCAAATTTTCTCATATCAATCTTGGGAATGAAATAGTTCCTTGGTCCTGAGTTAAACCCATGATGTTGTGATGAATATTCAAAAGTCAAGGACCCAAACCTTTTTTTCTTCCATTATTTCTCAAATTTCTCAAGTTTTTACTGAAATAAGTCCCTCTTCTTCTCCTATTCTTATTCTAAAGGTGTTGACTTTTGGTTAAGATGGCCAATTATATCCCTGACAAGTTATTACCCCATGTTCTCAATGCTCTTTTACATATCCCCTTTGAATTTTTGAAATCCATCTTGCATATCCTTCTTGAATGTTTAGAATGTACTTATTTACTGTATTCATGTCCACTTTTTTAGCATTGTAGTTTCAATACCATCCACTCTATTGCTAAGCTTGGTCATCAGAAAATTCAAATGCTTGTGTTCTTCATGATTTATGGATGAGCCTTCAAGAGGTTTAATGGGTGTATAATTTTTGCTACACCTTTTTCCATATGACGCCAATGATATTTACTAGAATTATTCTCTATTAACCCTTTATCACAATTTTTGAATCACCCAAAATAGATATTTCAATCAAAGGTTACACACTTTTCAAAATAACATAACTTTAAAAACCCTAATTTGGAGAATGTCTTTATGCCCAACCTTTCAACTAAGGTAAATCTATAATTTCGACCCCTTTGAGTTTGAAATTGCATCATATAGTATCCTAATATATATTTTCTGCAATTCCATAGGATTGTCCTAATTCTGATGTGCCAAGAAAAAGTTATAATAACTTTCCCAAAACTTATTTTTTTTCTATCTAGGAGAGCGATAGTGTACAAAATTCCATGTGTCCACTTGTTTGGACATTATTCTCAAATTGATACCATAAATAATATGGATTGTCTTCTTTCATAAGCAATAGGTCTCACTCAACTTGCATCTCTCGAGCTTTAGATATAACAATTTTACCCATAACACTTGTTTAAGACTATTTTTTGGAGTATCAGGAACCCTAAATTCCACAGGGCATAACACCAAACATGTAATGAATCAAGACCTAAAAATCATACCATATATAGTTCACTATTTCCTTCATGACCCCTCCAAGTTTTGTTGTCATAAACATAAAAAAAATATAGAAAAAATTCTAAGATGACTCATTTTGGAAGCATCCAGGCTTTGATACCAAATGATATGCAACAAATTCCCAAAAGAGCATATAATAAGAAAGAAAGAGTAATAAATAAAAGATATGAATATGAAGCCTCTTTGAAGGGGAAACCTCATTATACAATGTAGCAAAGACACATGACAAGATTATATGATCCTAAAGGTACGTCTCCTTGGTATATATATAGGAGAGAAAGGGCACAATTACAATTCTAGTTGACCCTACAATTACAAGTAAGGTCCTATCCGAACAATAAATTTAATTCAAATATTACAATATATATGGCTTAACATGTTATATTATTTTATTTTATTTGGATCAACTATATCTTTTGTTTTTCGTTTATGTCTAGGGTTTGTTTTCCAGAAAGTAATTTATTATCAACTAGTATCATAGAAGTAAGATCTTAGCTTGCTCCTCTTCATTTGTTAGGGTTATATAGAAGTTTACATCACACCCTAATCTTGTCCTCATCGTAGGCATCTACAAGTTTTGGGTTCATGACGCTAATTCTCCACCCCAACCACCTTCCTCAAATTTTTTTCTCAATCAGTAGATCCACCTAGTGAATTGTTAAGTAGTACAACTCATCTTATGGATCATTTCTTTCCCATATATAATAATCCTTGGGGTTCTCTATATGTTTCCCTCCCACCCTAAGGTTTCTATTATTTTGTGTCACTCTTGATTAGGCTTTTGCAAGCCACCCACCATCCCCAACTCTCTTATACATGTAATTGTATCACAATACATAGGCCCATGTCACCATTGGTTGGGATGTTTGGAGGTTGTCTCCACCCCAACTCTTTTTTTTGGGTAGTGTCACCTTTAATTGTGTTCTATATAAGCCATCATCAATCATAAATCTTCTCAGTATACATGTGTCACATTTCTTAGTGTCATGTCATCCTCATCATCCCTCATTCAGTGATTCTCTACATCACCTTCCTTATCTTTGTGTCACCTTAACTAAAGAGATCAATTAGGGATTTCTATTGTAACTCTTCCATAGTTCCTCTCTCTCTCTCTCTCTCTCTCTCTCTCTATATATANAGTTTAATTTTTGTTTGCTTATAATTTCTTGTAATGAAGTATCTATATTTGATATCACAGAACTAGATCAAGCCTTTATTGATGCCCTTGTCCTCAAGCAAAAATTGGTCAAGAAATATAGATTTCAACCTTTATGAAATTTTAATCCTAACCCTAACACTATCTCTTTTCAAAACCCTATCCCTAATCACAACCTTAATGCTTTCAATTCTCCCAAACCTAGTCCATTCTTGGCATGAACTCCATCTTGTTCAAAACTCCACCCTAGTTCTTCCTCGACTCCATGATGGTGCTATTACAAGACCCAAACTCATGATGATGTTGATTATTTATTCTTATAATGGTAAGAACAATCCAAAGTTTTTTTTTATGAACAAGTTAGTGACTTTGTCACAACACCTTCCTTCCCCGAACCTTCTTCTCCTTTTAAAATTGTTTCAATTTCAAATCCTACTAAATTTGACCCCTCGTTACTAATGATGACACATGCCAAGTTCACTCAACCCCAACACTCCATTTTACTCACAACTACTAACTCAAAGACCAATTATCCACCATGATCCTTAATAATAAAATCCAAAATAACTTATTCCCTCAAACCTTCCTCAATAATATCCAAGTTCCTACTACTCTCACCCTTCAAATTGTCACCTCGATTGTGTATAACAAGGCAATCCTCATATTCTGATAAAAAAAATGTGCGTTATCACTTTTTCCATCAGGCCATTTCAGGATATCATATACTATTATGTCCCCTCCTTAATTGCCCAAAATTACTCATTAGCATTCCTAACGTAGTGCCCTTTACTATGCTAGCAACAATACTCACCAGCTCTTGGAAATGGAAAACATTTGAGCTTACCTCCAACGTTGTGTTCCTTCCCCATCCAGTGATCTCTCATCATATTAGCCTACACAAGTCTCTCTCTCTCTCTCTTCCCTTCTCCCTATCAAGCTCTATGTCCGCAATACCCCAATCCATTTTCCACTTATTTTCCCTCCCTTAGCCAACCTACAGGCCCTAAACACCACCACATATCGTATTCCTTCTATCTATCAAGATACTTTACAATACTTTTTTTCCTTAAACCTATAGTGCTCTCAACTACTACCTCTATGAAATCCAATGTAAATCTCCATTATTCTATCAACTAATAGTAAATTCTTCGCATGAGAGACAATTCAAATACAACACATACAATAATGACACCCATTTATCCCTATGTTGTATCAAGTATATATACTCTTCTAGACCCAAAGTTTATATATCATAGAGAGACATCTTCAGTTATTCATTGCTCTAGAGATCACATTCCTCTTCCCATTTCAACATTTTGGCAATGAATGTATAACCACACTATGCATTTTTATTATTTTGACATGCCACCAACACATAGTACATCACAAAAATTTGAAGGAAATTTAGAATTTCATTATAAGCTACCAACACTACTTCTTTCTTCAACCCCCCCTTCACATACAATATGGCACATCAAATCCTCTCATGTTCTAGGGAAGCATGCCACCTTTTTTATAACCACCTCTATTTATGGAATCCATTACCTATTCATTGTAGTTGGCATGCATCACCTTCTTCCACTCTTGCACCTATTTTTTTCCTACCTATACCACACAATCACAAGTGGACTATGTGTCTGTTATCTCTCCAGGAAACTCCTCTAGGTCGTAGCTCGAGGATGCCTGGTAACTTAAAATGTTTTTAGGGTTTTCTGATATGGATCAAGTCAGGTGACCTATATAACCTTCCACTCTCAAGACATGCATGAAACTCACTCAATTATAGGGCTTTTAGTTACAACTGTTCAGAAGTTGACAATAAGGTACAGGGATGGAGAACTCATTAGGCTGGCAGATTTACATACAAAACAGATGCATATAAATGGCTAAATCATGATAAGGATGGTACTTATAAATAAAATCACATTAACACACCAATAGGATGACAACTATTAGTTATTAATCAGCTTGAAATTAACCTAAATACACATTCAGGCATAAGTACAGTAAAGACAGAGATGAAGGCTGAACAAATCATAACAAATGAGCTTATATTCAAGAATGAGCAAAATGAGAAGCTGGCAATAGTATAGGATTATAAATCCTCGAAGTTGAACCTTTTCAATAAAATAAGTCTTAGGATTTATATCCTTTACAAAAATAATTAGATCCTGAAAAATTAGATCTAATTTAATAAAAATAGACAAAATAATAGTTTTTTGCATAATTAGGTCAAAAAACCCTAATTTAACTACTAGTCTAACTAGATGTAGAATTCGTTCATTGTTTGAACCTTATGATAACTAAAGTAAGCACTGGAACTAACTACCACTAGTCCTCTGCTCTTGTCCAGGTGTTGGTGAAGTAAACTCTTCATTTTTTTGCTGTAACCTGCCCTATTAGGTCAACTTTTGCCCTAAAAATTTGGCCAAACTGCTGAAAACTGGGTCTCAGTGATGCATTTGGTTCTTCAACTCTGTGACACCTGTGTATAAAATGAAATAGGTTTTTGTATCTTTGTTTTTTTTGATAAAAAACCTCTCTCAGTTTTTGGAAATTCGTTTTCATATTCCCGAGATCTGTATTTCAAAAACACATGTAAAATATGGAAATTCTGAGATCCAAAAATTAGGGCTTAGAGATGGATTCGATTCTCCCAATATGCGATACCTGTAGGAAAACTGAGATATTTTATTGTTCTATGACATGTTGGGAACAAAACATCTGATCGTTTTTCAAAATGATTCTCCAATCGCTCATAATCCCCATTTTAAAATGATGCCTTTTCATAGTAAAACGCCCCTTTTGGTGGCTTAGCAAAACTGAAGCACACCTTCCTTGTTTATTTATTCAATGTATTTTAGGTTTATATTTTGTCCCTGACCCATCCATGTTCACCAAAAACTAGTACTACATGTCAAAACTTAATATTCTGCCTCTGTCTGGTTTCAGTGGTTAAGAGGCCAAAACATTAGAACCGTTAGCTGCCGAAAGTGGGGCTTTCGGTGGCTAATGAACTGCTGCTGCGTTCACCTAAACCACTGAAAGATTTGTTTTCTATAGAATTTTATTTATCCTTTAAATCATACTTTTACACTTTACTCCTGTCCTTCTGGTACTTTCTCAACCTGCATAAGATTTGGAATATCAGCAATATCATGGTCTACCTCCGGATTCTGAAGGCTAATAGCTGCCTCTGTTAGGGTTTCTAGTGCAAGGTGTGTTCTAGGGCTTGAATATTTCTTATACAGCCTTGAAATTATTATAACCCTATAGATTCTAGATTTATCCTTCATTAATCTCATATTTCTTCAACCTGTATAACAACAACATCGTGTTTTAGGGTTAGGGCTTGGATTTTCCTTTTAAGACCTCTAGTTCATGTATTTGCCCTAATAGCTGGTTGATTCTCTGGGACCTAGGTTTTATATTTAAACTATTCAAAATCTGCAGAAAATATTCATGCACTGATAGATGAGGTCGAAAATGCCACCTGGAGGACTGACAGGTCATCTTTTGCCCTAAAACTTTGGCCAAACTGCTGAAAACTAGGGCTCAAATATGGCTTTGGAACTTCAAATATGTGACAACTGTGTATAAACCAAAAGAGGTTTTTGTATACTGTTTTGTTCTAAGAAAAAACCTCTCTCAGTTTTTTGGAATTTGTTTTAATTTTCCCAGGATCTGGATTTCCAAAACATGTGTCAAACAGGAAATTTTGAGATCATAAAATTAGGTCTCAGAGATGAATTTGATTCTCCCAATATGCAACACCTGTAGGAAAACTGAGAGAGGTTATTGTTCTTTGACATGTTAGGAACAAAAACTATGAGCGTTTTACAAAATTATTTATGAGTTGCTTAGAATCATCGTTTAAAAAAAATCACTTTTCATAGTAAAACGCCTTTTTCGGTGGCTTAGAGCGTCTTGAAATTTCGATCTTAGCTGCCGAAAGTCTGCTTTTGGTGGCTTAGAGACTATTTTGAAACCATGATTAGCCACCAAAACCTGTGTTTTGAGTTTTTTGAGTGAGCTTTTCCCCCAACGCCTTTTTTCCTGCTTTCGGTGGTTAACGCCCTTCTTGCACTGTTCACTAAGTTGCTGAAAGAAACAATTTTCGGTGGCTAATGAGTTGTTTGAAGTATCACATAAGCCACCGAAAGTGCTTTCACCATTTACTCGCTCAGACCCACTTTGGGTGGTTATCTTTCATCTTGTATTAAAATGTTAGCTGCCAAAACAAAGCTTTTTGGTGGCTAATGAGCTATTAAGAACCTCGCCTAAGCCATCGAAAGCTAAAACTTCCAATATTTTCAACCATAGCACAAACAGGGACCTTCAATTTGTTAGTCATCTTCAAATATTTCATGACATGACTCAAATTCTTCATACTATAAAAATAAATTTATTTTGGGATCTAACATCTGGCTCCTACTTGGGATGGGAACTTCCCTGTGAGGTCCCAAGAACCCCAGACCAAAATGCCTTTCCTGAAAAAGAATAATTAAATCTATCTTCTAGTGTTCCATTGGGCATGGTGTCATTTGTCTTTTATAACTGATCCCCTGCAATCTTCCTGTAGCCCACTTTGTTTATTCACGAAAACAACCAAAAATGAACTAGATGCTCATATTAAGAGCTTATTTCCTATCTACTCCTACTCCTAATTCTAATCAGTAGAGTCTTCTTATCATGTGACATCATGCTTCCAATGAAGCCAGGTCAAAAGTTGATCTGCTGAACTTATCCTTGATCTTGACCCAAAAAATAAATGAAACCCTAGCATGCTGTAATGTAGTTTCGAAGGGTGACAGAACCAGCTATCATCTGACAAAAATATTTTGATATCTATGGTGCTCATAAGTTCAGGATAGTCAACAATAGGGTCATAAAAGGCAACAAGAAATACCTTTTTATGCTGCTATTCAAACTTAATGAAATGCTGCTGCTGGGTGCTTTCAGTGATCACTACGTTAACTGTAGATTGCTCAACCTCTTACTGGGAAGGATGAGTTATGCCCTACTGTTTTGGAATTTTCAAATCATAATCTTCCTCTTCATATCTGTTGCATTCTTCCTTTGTCTGCAAATCAGAAAACTGAGGGCTGCCTTTAGTATTTGTTGCAGATCCAAATTTGTTACATGCTGTTCCTTCAATCTGCTTATTATCTTTTGGGTTTCCAAAGGGGACAATCTGATCTTCTTGACACCCTAAGTCAGTAGATGCATTTGGTACAAGGTAAAAAGAATCTATATTATGGTTAACATTATGAAGATCATTAATATCTCAATCACAATGAGAAGTGTCCCCTATTGCAGCATACTCTTCATAGCTATCATTAAACACAACATGCATATGTCTCCGAACATCTCTTTGCTGAAAAGTAGAACTAAAATAAATTTTGGAAGTGGACAAATCCTCACAAAACTTAAAATATTCTTATCTATTTACGTTTTCATCCTCAGCATGCAACTTATATTCTTCACAACAATTATCAAATGCAAACTCATCTGAATAGTACCTTTTACAGTGCTCAGTGAATGCTTTGTGAAAATCCGTCAATGATGAAATACTGGAAGGAGGTAAAGAAAAATACCATTGACGTGCATCACCATATAATGAATACATGAACATCTTCATGATACTGATCTAATAGATCCATGCATTTGTGAAACTTGAGGAGGTGTTTTGCAGGACTGTCTTCTTCCTCCTCTTTGAAGACAGGTAGAAAATCTCCCCATTTAGACATATCAGGTGTTGGATGTGGGAAACCAGGAATGGAAGAGAAGTCAAGAGGTGCAAACCTCTGAGCCAAAAGAGCACCAAATGCTTTTGACATCTTTATATTGTGGATTCGCCACTGAATTCGTCCTTCATGGAGTCGCCATGGATGAGATCTTCATAAGCAACAGTGCTTAAAGAATTCTCACCCCTAATATTTTCTTATGTATTTATAAATTCCTGAGAATTAATTGTTTCAGCAGAAGAAATAATAGCAGAAATATTCTTGAAATACCTGATGTAGCTTCCTTTGTAGCTCTACTAGTTCGCCTTAGTGAAGCCCTAGCTCTTCTCAGAATCTCTTCTGGATCCGAAACCGGTGTTGCTGGTGGCTCCTTAGGGTTTTCTCTGGTACTTGGTCTTCTTGAAGCCACCTTATTTCAATGAAGTCGCCAGATATATGATTACAACCAGAATAATGTCCAAGATCTATCTATCATCAAATCAAGGATCTATGTCGTCTCCTAGGGAAGCTGAGCTTTAGTCTTCTTTCCCTGGAAACGGCGCCAATTTGTTATCTCTCCAGGAAACTCCTCTAGGTTGTAGCTCGAGGATGCCTGGTAACTTAAAATGTTTTTAGGTTTTTCTGATATGGATCAAGTCAGGTGACCTATATAACCTTCCACTCTCAAGAAATGCATGAAACTCACTCAATTACAAGGCTTTTAGTTACAACTGTTCAGAAGTTGACAATAAGGTGCAGGGATGGAGAAGTCATCAAGTTGGCAGATTTACATACAAAACAGATGCATATAAATGGCTAAATCATGATAAGGATGGTACTTATAAATGAAATCACATTAACACACCAATAGGATGACAACTATTAGTTATTAATCAACTTGAAAGTAACCTAAATACACATTCAGGCATAAGTACAGTAAAGATAGAGATGAAGGATGAACAAATCATAGCAAAAGAGCTTATATTCAAGAATGAGCAAAATGAGAAGCTCACAATAGTATAGGATTATAAATCCCCGAAGTCAAACCTTTTCAATAAAATAAGTCTTAGGATTTATAGCCTTTACAAAAATACTCAGATCCTAAAAAAATTGATCTGATTTAATAAAAATAGACAAAATAATAGTTTTTGCATAATTAGGTCAAAAAACCCTAATTTAACTACTAGTCTAACTAAATGTAGAATTCGTTCACTGTTTGAACCTTCTGATAAGTAAAGTAAGCACTGGAACTAACTGCCACTGGTCCTCTACTCTTGCCCAGGTGTTGGTGAAGTAAAATCTTCATTTTTCTGCTGTAACCTACCTTGTTAGGTCAACTTTGGCCCTAAAAATTTGGCCAAATTGCTGAAAACTAGGGCTCAGAGATGCATTTGGTTCTTCAACTCTGTGGGACCTGTGTGTAAACTGAAAGAGGTTTTTGTATATTGGTTTTTTTTTAGAAAAAAAATCTCTTAGTTTTTGGAAATTCATTTTCATCTTCCTGAGATCTGTATTTCAAAAACATGTGTAAAACAGGGAAATTCTGAGATCCAAAAATTAGGGCTCAGAGATGGATTCGATTCTCCCAATATGCAATACCTGTAAAAAAAATAAGATAGTTTATTGTTCTCTAAGATGTTGGGAACAAAAACCTCTGAGAATTTTATAAACTGATACTCCAATCGCTCATAATACCCGTTTTAAAATGATGCCTTTTCATAGTAAAACGCCCTTTCGGTGGCTTAGCAAAACTGAAGCACACCTTCCCTGTTTATTTCTTCAGCGTATTTTAGGTTTATATTTTGTCCCTGAGCCATCCATGTTTTCCAAAAACTAGTACCGCGTGTCAAAACTTAATATTCTGCCTCTGTCTGCTTTCGGTGGTTAAGAGGTGAAAATATTAGAACCGTTAGCTGCCAAAAGCGGGGCTTTCGGTGGCTAATGTACTATTGTTGCGTTCGCCTAAGCCATCGAAAGCTCTATTTTCTGCAGAATTTTATTTATCCTTTGAATCATACTTTTACACTTTACTCCTGTCTTTCTGGTACTTTCTCAACTTGCATAAGATTTGGAATATCAGCAATATCATGGGCTACCTCCGGATTTTGAAGGCTAATAGCTGCCTCTGCTAGGGTTTCTAGTGCAAGGTGTGTTCTAGGGATTAAATATTTCTTCTACAGCCTTGACCTTCTTATCATCATGTATATCCTAGAGTTATCCTTCATTAATCTCAGATTTCTTCAACCTGTATAACAACAACATTGTGTTTTAGGGTTAGGGTTTGAATTTTCCTTCTAAGACCTCTAGTTCATGTATTTTCCCTAATAGCTGGTTGATTCTCTGGGACCTAGGTTTGATCTTTGAACTCTTCAAAATCTTCAGCAAATCTTCATGCATTGATAGATGAGGTCAAAAATGCCACCTAGAGGACTGACAGGTCATCTTTTTCCCTAAAACTTTGGCCAAACTGCTGAAAACTAGGGCTCAAAGATGGCTTTGGACCTTCAAATCTGTGACACCTGTGTATAAACCAAAAGAGGTTTTTGTAGATTGGTTTGTTGTGAGAAAAAACTCTCTTAGTTTTTTGGAATTGATTTTAATTTTCCCGGGATCTGGATTTCAAAAATATGTGTCAAATAGGAAATTATGAGATCCAAAAATTAGGTCTTAGAGATGAATTAGACTCTCCCAATATGAAACACCTATAGGAAAAATGAGAGAGGTTATTGTTCTATGATCTGTTAGGAAGAAAAACCTTTGATCATTTTACAAAATGATTCTCGAGTTGCTCAGAATCATCGTTTAAAAAAATTACTTTTCATAGTAAAACGCCCCTTTCAGTGGCTTAGAGCGTCCTGAAATTTTGGTCTTAGCTGCTGAAAGTCTGCTTTCGGTGGCTTAGAGACCATTTTGAAACCATGCTTAGCCACCAAAACTTGTGTTTTGAGTTTTTTGAGCGGGCTTTCCCCCCAACTCCTTTTTGCCTTCTTTCGGTGGTTAACGCCCTTCTTGCACCGTTCACTAAGTTGCCGAAAGCAACACTTTTCGGTGGCTAATGAGTTGTTTGAAGTCTCGCCTAAGACAACAAAAGTGCTTTCACCATTTACTCACTCGGACCCACTTTCGATGGTTATCTTTCATCCTGCGTTAAATTGTTAGCTGCCGAAACAAAGCCTTTTGGTGGCTAGTGAGCTATTAAGAACCTTGCCTAAGCCATTGAAACCTAAAACTTCCAATTTTTTCAACCATAGCACAAACATAGACCTTCAATTTGTTAGTCATATTTAAATATTTCATGACATGACTCGAATTCTTCATACTATCAAAATAAATTTATTTTGGGAGATAACAGTGCCTTCAATCCTTAGCACAACATCTCTATACTAAAATCCACATTCTAATAGGCATTATGAGCACTCAAGGACTACTTTTTACACAACACTAGTTCAATAATAATAGTTATTATTCCACCAATGCATCCACATGAAACCTCTTGGCTTCTCTTGTACACTCATGGATCATATTATATTTGATACCACTATGACATTAATCATGATCTCTTGGAGTCACCAATGTCGTTTTCTAGATCCAAACCTGCAAATTTTCTTAACAGCAAAATATACAAGAAACAAAACTTTGGCATCTACAATCATAGCACATAAAAAAATTCAGTACATGCATTATCTCACCCCTAGACATTTTCATAAATCAGGAAGCATGGGATCTACATCAAAAAATTGTTTGGTTGGCGACCTACAATATCTATACAGTTTATCACTACCTCACCATAGCCCCTACTAGGTTTTTTGATCCCGATCGAGAATACCACATGATGCATATTGCATCAATCCAAATCTGGGATGCTTTCATGATGCTTTTCATAATTAGTTCCCCATCCTTTGAGCCTTATTACATGTTGTCATGTTAAGTACACTTCCATCAAAATATCATAAATTTATCTAAAGAACGGTCGACAGTGTATATCTTACCTGCTAAATGGAAATCAATGGTCCATATTCTATTGTAGAGGGAAATCTCATCAGGGTCCCAAGAAAGAATCTCTAGCAACAATGGTTGTGATCTAATCGATCTCTCCAAAACTACAACCCATAAAATTTCACCTTGGGAGGTTCATAGAGTTTCCAAAAAGGAAAATTAGTGTGAATAGTGATTTAGTTAGGTTTCCAAATCAACAGTCCATAATCCTTTATATTGGAAGGTTTTCCTGGGGTCCCGCAAGAAAGGAGACTACATAAATTACCCACATTTATGTGTCCCTTAAATATCTATGGTTCAATATCTCTCATGCTAGGAGGTATCATTAGGGTCTCAAAAAGAAGGCCTCATCACAAACTACCCGGATTTATGTGGGCCCTAAGATCTATGTCATAAGATCTCTTATGATGGGAAGTATCACCAAGGTTCCAAAAAAGGAAAGGCTAAGCAAATGGCTCAACAAAGGTGCTCCAAATAAACATCCCAAAAACCTTCATTCTTGGGGTCGTTAGGTACTAAAAAAGGAAATAGTACAAACTACTAAGATTTAGTTGGGCTTGGAGATCTCGGGCTCTCATTTACTCATTGAAACCCATTTTTGAATGATGGATTTTGTGGTGTCCCATAGCATCTCACCCATTTTGAGAACATAATATCCATTGTAGCCCCAAGCCCATAGGATTGATGTGGCTATCTAAGCAAAGGTAACCAATACTAAGTTTCCACGTGTTCGTCCAACTCAAACTAAAAATATCATCATGGCCACACTCAAGGATTGAATGTAGAACTAATGGTAATTTGGTCTAGGCGGTTAAGTATCGCCCCTTTTAAGAACTTCAGACAACTTTCTTTATACTCTTCACCACTCAATTCCACCACTATGTTCAAAGGAGAAAGTTTTTATTTATTTATTTCAAGCAATTTCCAACCTATAAACTCTATCAAACTCCTACTATTATTAGGTAAGTGGATTTCAATCTCACCCTTCTTTAAAATATAGTTGACTACATAAGCTGAAACCAATACATATACCTTCCTTTCTTATTCCATCTAAATTTCCCCTTTGATTATCCAACTTTGGTAATCTAATATATCCAAGAGGCCTAAGGACAACAATGCTTCCATATGGGGGGGGTCTTCTTCACACTTTATGAGCATCCACTTTGATACTATCAACGTTTCTTCCTCCACGTTGTTGCAATTCATAGATGATTTCACACAAGAAACCACCCACATATGACCACTTCCCCTCCCCACCAATTGATTAGAGTAGCCTCTAGTAATTTCAAAGGGTGAGTCTTAGTGATATATTGTGTTGGTGAAACATATAGTCCCTTATACATATCTCTGCCCTAATATCATCAAAATTTGTGCCAAGAATTTTAATCCCTCCACTTCAGTTGTTATGTTTACAAATGAGCAAGATGAAATATTTGTAATTAACACCTAGACAATATCCCAAATGCTTAGCACCTTCATAGCCACTGTGGATTTGTCACATGAGAGACAAAATCAAAGATTAAGAGGCATGAGCCAGGCCCAAAAGGGAGAAATATTCCAAAGGTTGTCCTATAACCAGGCTAGAGCAGAGGTTCCTCCAGCTCCATGGAAGATGAGATTTTGTTAAGTAAGCCTAACAATGTATTTTTATATTCAATCTAACCTTGGGGAATGATGATGATGCCATTGTTAATGTAGGAATGTTAGCCATAATATATTGCTACAATGAACCTTCCATCTCCTCATTTAGATACACAAAAGCATTGGTAGTTGGAATTATCATCAAATTACAACTTTCCAAGCATATGAAGTGTTTAGCTATCCTTCATACCTAGTTTATATGTTTATATTTTATCAGAGTGCCCATTTCTCTTCATTGAACCTACAACAAACACATAATGGTCAACCAATCAGATGCATAGATGGATTTCCTTGGGTTAATAAAGGATAACCCGAGTCATCATTTTTCAAGTTCATCAATAAAATTATGTATGATGCAATATCTCTAATCCTAAGGGGCAGTCTCAACATTATGCTTATTGAAATTAGGTGTTACCTACAATTATGAGACACACATAAGAAAGGTGATTGGTTTTGGGGACATGATTTCATAGTAATCAATACATATGGTACACAATTATCCCCTTAAGGGTTTCCCAAACTGCTTACTCCAAGAATATTCATCTTAGAGTATGTTAGGAAGCTAGTGGAAATTAATTAACGAGGTGCACTTACTCATATCAAATAAGAAGGGAAGAATGGGAAGAATGAGATTCCTGGTAGTGATGGAGGGTATGCTGTAAATGACAAAATGGGCACAAAGGATGAAATTGATATCCTCAATCAATGTAGCTTTCCACAAGACCAGTAGTGGAGGTATGATGCTCACCTCTTAATGGAAGCGCCTAGGGATAGGTGAAAATATTGGAGATCATGAGGTGAAAAAGGAAAACTTTCACTTTACCTTTACTCCTCATCCCATATTGTGTAACAATTTATACAAATGATGCAAGGGTTAGTACAAGGAGTCCCTTTTGAATATCACCTCCCTTCTAGAAATTCCCATACACAGTAGAAATTTTCCTTGTATTCCATCTAGGAACATCAACACAACAAACCAACAAAGAGAGATATGTCATAGGAAAAAAATTAAGAAAATGAGAGGTTGTTGTTTTAGAAGCAATCATAAAAGAAGAGGAGAACCTGGAGACCCCCAGGAATTCGACATGGCATACATAGTAAAGACAACTAGAGGAACTAATAATTTGAGTGATATCTAAACAACCAAAGGAAAGCATGTAGCTGAAGAGGGTAAGGAATCAACAAAACATGTCCCAAAAAGAAGAAGAATTGGGTCACCAAGATAGGAATTAGTAGGAGGTGAGCATACCATATCAGATCCAAGTATGGATCAACATGGGGAAGTCACCTCTTCACATGCACCACCTTCTCCCTCTCCCCCATCTAAATTTCCTCACATATTATCGATAGTGGCCTTAGAAGGGGTTCTTGACAAACCTAGTGTTAACGATTCACAAGAAACAAACCAACAATCTCCATTGTCCAATGCCATTTAATCGATGGAAACCTGTGACCTCTTATATATTTAGAAGGAAGAAAGAAAGAGAAGACTGGAAATAAAAGTAGTATTAGCCCCCATAGATACTCTTGAAGCAACTTTTGAATTGAGGCTACTGCCCAAATATAATGTGGAAATAAGGTAGTTCACTGTGACAAATTTGGAACCATTGGTTCATAATCCATACTCATATATGCAACAACAAGACTAAGTGGATTTGCAAATTATGTTTGAAACATCAAGAATTCCACCAATGGATTATTTCTTATTGTCCTAAGGCTCAAACAACATAGTGTATGATAAGTATACCAAATATTCTTACTCAAGTGGGAATAAAAAAATCAATTGGGTTTGATATACGTATGAAACAAATTCTTTAATGGAAAGGTAAATCACTTCAATCAGAGAAGGATAATATCTAGTCTAGATTACCCTCGATTTGGAAAGGAAAGAAAAATACCAATGAGGTGCTTTGGGCCTTCTATAACATAAAGGTGAAAGGATAAGAGTGTTGGAGAGTACCCAAATGGATCCCCTTTTTCTAGTTACCCAACAAGTGATAGAAGATAAACACTAGTTGATTGGGGAATTCAATTTTTTGAGAGGAGAAAATGCCTCATTAGTGACCTACAACCAGGTGATGGAAGGTAGAATTAAGGACCTTGAATATGTCTAGGATTGTGAATATGGTCTTACCTTCAAGATAGATGAGGCCAATGAATTGATCAATACCTTTAGGCATGGTATCACTGAGGCCCAAAAATAAAAACCATCAACATCCCTTATCAACCATTCCCTACACAATTAGACTCATAACTCCAATAGCAAGTGGATCAACTAATAAAGGATTTCTCAAGATATAAGACCAATACAAGGACAATGCTCTTTTCCCATCCCCACCCCTCATACCGACGATGGGGAGGACGTGACTATGATGCTACTGCTATCGAATGGGTGATCTATCCCCATGAACATAAACATAAAATAAAATGCATTAATATAAAAACATACACAGATGCATAATGCAATCTACAAAGGAAGAAAAAACATTCATTCAATATATTCATCTTGTTCATTTTAATTCATAAACAATTCATTGTAGAGATTAAATACACAAGAATACTTATATGGAAAAGAAGTTGGCCCACAACTAGCTATGTCGCTGCAACGTTCCACCCAACCATAGGACAGTGTGCTCATCAATCTCTCAGCATCACTGCCACCCCCGAGCTGGGCATGATTCCATAAGGAACTAGGGAACAACAGCCTCACACATAACCAAACCATACTTTCACAGTCAAGCCAACACACCGTTGGGTTTTACAGACTGCTAAGGAAACAAGACAAACATGGAGGGGTCCTTGGTCTTACTCGACCAAGACAAACCATACATCCACAGTCAAGACAACACAAGGATACACCCAAAAACAAAATACCATTGCTAGGTAAGGGCCAAACGTCCTGGGAACTCAAAACATAAATGATAATTTGGGGAAAAACACCCTGAGTGAACAATATGATCCCGTCAAACTTTCAATGGCTTTACTGAGGAAAAAAGACCTCCACAAACCCTCAGATTGTAGGTATGAACTCATAAAATTGTCTATGGCACTACGAGGGAAAAAATGACTTTCCCAAACCCATAGATCGTGAATCTCCTCTGGCCATTCATGTAGCAACATAGAGACAAATTTCCTAGCCATGGAAAATGAGGAAAAAGGCAGAGAAACGTGAAGGATTCAACCCAACCACTCAACATTACAACATCGACCTCCCAACAATGGGAAAATGAGGAAAACAACCAAGAAACATGGATGCAAACACATAGGAAGCTCCAACTACCTCCAAGAGCCCAACGTGAAGGAGGGAACAACAAAAAAACACCCACGAGAGATCCCAGCTGCTGAACCTTAACCGAACGACTTCCCAGCCATGGGGAAAACATAGGAAACTACCACAAACATGAGGGAAAACACCCAGATCTCTAGCCCACGCGTCAGGAAGATAAAACATGAATGCATAATGGGTGAGTGGGAAATTTTTGGGTTCTTACTTTCCCATTGAGTCAAAACATGTTTTTCTAAAATGGGTGCTCTGCCCAATTGGAAATTGACCTCCATGCCTTGCCCATTCCCATGCAATAACTTCGTCAACCAACTTTTGGATGACCGGGAACAAAAGGACAAAAAGGGTAGTCGACAACTTATGGGTTTTCCCATTGGACATTTGAATTTTCCCCATAGGCTCAAGGTTTGAATAACTCCCCCTTCCTATTCCTTGTGAAATCATGCCCCCATATCTTTAATGTTGCGGTGCATAACTAGTTGTGGTATTTTTATTAATTTGCATTTTACATGATGTATCAAGCATAATGTGCCTGGCTAGCACATAAACCATCAGCATCGATTTTAATCGCCAATGCATAAAATACTAAATCCATGGTGGGGAATTTTCCTTTAGCTCCACACCATGATTAAATACAATATTTACATCATATGTAATTCAATACCACGAGGTCGAAACTGGGGTGTTACATTCCCCTCCCCCTTCAATAGCACTGTCCTCAGTACTTTACAAAAATTCAACAATTGCTACACTGGCACCGCCCTTGGTGCTTTGCAAAATTGAACCAAAAATGGATGTGCCAATTGCATAGCATCCTCCAGCTCCCACGTAGCCTCTTTAGGACCACAGTGCTTCCTTTGCACCTTTATTTGTCCAATGGAACGATCTGGAAATCTTCGAAGTCCTTTCTTGCATGCGTCAGCACACACCATAGGATCTTTTTTCTGGTCTTGGAGAATCCTTCTCCTCAGCCTGGAACATTTCCAGTGTCTTTGGAAACCAACAATACCTATGCTCAAGCCTAAAGCAATGAGTCAATTCCCATGTCAGTATTCACAATATTTTCCAAATCATAGATGAATCATATGCACATGTATATTGACATAAAATCAACAAAAAATTGCCAAGTGAACCAAATACTCATATGCATAAGTATCTTCTTTTGGTTCCACAAGTGTCTGACTGGGATTTATACAACCATGGAAATCACAACCTTTCCCCACCCCACACCTGGGTGTGCATTAAAGGGTAGCCAAATTTCTGCAAGCCTTGGATCACTTAAAAATATCTCTCAACCGAGGTCTAACAGCTCCGTTCTTGAGCCCAACACCTCTTCAGGTGCTTCAATAGCAGTTATGTTCAAGAGCCTACGCTTCTTTTCCGAACACCACAATGAATTTAATTCATATGTCATATTCATTCCTATAGGAAGCAATCTATAACAAGATTTTCAAAACCATGGCTACATCATATGCTCATGTATATTTAAAGAAAATCAATAACAACAAAAGTTCGATAAGTAAACCAAATACTTATCTGTATAGCATCTCTTAACTGAGATCCAATCAACCCCACTTCAGATCCTAACATCACCTTGGGTGCTCAATGGCAGCTCGAGTTTATGGGATTATCACCTCTTTCATTTCTCACCACTGCTCAGGCACTTCCTTTCCAGGCACTATAATAGATTAAATCACTTGTCGGATTCATTTCCGCAGGATTTATTTTTTAACAAGATTTCCAAAGGCTTAGTTGAATCATTATGTACATGTGTAATCACAAAAAATCAACTAGGATTTTCCAAGTAATCCAATACTTATCTATATAGAATCTCTCAACCGCGATCCAATCAACCCTGATTCAGAGCCTAACACCTCCTTGGGTGCTCAATGACAGCTATGGTTTAAGGGCCCACCACATCCTCCAAGTGCTTACCAATGCTCAAGCACTTCCTTTCCAGACATAATAATACCTAGGGGTTATTCTCTTCACGGAGCCCCCACTCTCGTGACAGTCCCCTTACGGTGTGAATGTGTGCGAAAAGAAGTCTAACTGGATGTCTTACACCCTAGGCGTCCCTAGTGATGCATACCGGTCCCTAACTGGTAGGGGGGAGAAGCTATGTACCCAAGTACATCCTTCTAGAGGAACCATGTACTCCCTGTACATGTTTTCATCGTCTCACATGCATTACATATAGACATGCAGTTTCACCAGATGTCATTATAAAATCTCAATCATAGGTTTCCAAACCTATTCCAAACACATCCCTTCTTAATAGACATGGGCACTATGATTAATCACAATATTCCATTCCCATGGGTTAATCAGTTAAAGCTACTTCCATATGATATATATCTCAAAATCATGTAGACAATTGCTGCCATCTAGTTATGGTACCATATAAAAATGTTGTTTCTACTCCTACAAAAAATTTCAATCAACTACATCCATCCATTGCCACTTGGACCCTACATTCATGACTAATCCATTCCCTGAGAACCATTGGTTGCACTCCTCTCACATAACTAGACAAATACATAGGAATTTCGAAAGGGTAAGGACATTAAGCGATCATGGATGGAGAGTGATCAACATAGTGCATGACTATGCTATCTAAGTACAACAAGGGTAGATATCTCAAAGAATTATTCCATTGGACCAAAATTGTTTTGATCAGTTGGGATATTCATAGCCTCCCCCTCCAAAAGTGGGCGGATCAAGAAGGATGAGGAATTAAAGAAAGAGTGTTTTCATTCTCAATCATGCTTACACATAATAATGAAGAAAACATGGTAGAACTAATTAAGGGATTAACTTGCTCAAGTACTACATGCAAAGGAATTGAAGAGGTAGGGGATACAAGTGAGAGACAACCATTTTTTGGTCTTGGTTAGTATACCCCATCTATTTTCAATGATGGTCATTAAAGGACTAGCTCAGGTGCTTAACTGCATCTACAACATAGTAACTATGAACCCAAATACTTTGAGAGAGACAAAAGGGTTTATAAAAGAAAACCTCCACATTAGACTAAAGGATTAAAATTTTCCATACTTGAGGCTTCCAAATTTTGATTAAAATTAAGTGTAATGGGATCTGCAACATCAATGTCATTTTATCTTTTTAATATCAATCTCCTTTCTCTCTCTATAAACATTATTTGAATCCCAAGTTTTGGAAGGGAAAGCAATAGGCTCGTGACAAAGATTATATAGTCCCTTTTGGTGCCCTTCATTATAATCAAAAGAACAATTATTCATTTTGTTATATAGCCATAACCAAGGTAGTTTTCCATTAGACGAAGGAATGAAATTTAAAGCAAGTTATTCTAGTTTCCTTCTAAGTTTTTGTATTCCATTTTGTTGATTGAACCAATGGATCTATGATCATCTTGCCCATTTAATTTAATGTTTCATGATTTTTTACAAGAATCTATGTTTAGCTTTGTTCTTTTCTATATATTAATGACCATAAATTCATCATCAAAATATGAAATTGTTATTAAGGCGCCCCTACAAAACTAACTTTATGCTCTGAGAGTTTTATTCTCCCTATGTTTACACCCTTTCATGTAACACCCCGGTTTTGACCCCATGACATCTTGATTGTGCATGATGTATGTATTGTATTGAGATCATGGCATGGAGCTCAAGGCCAAGGCCCTACAATCGATCTCTTATTTTGTGAATAGGTGATCAAGTTGATGCCTATGGCTATTGTTCTAGTCAAATTGCAATGCATTTTGTATACCATGTAAATGCACAAATCTAATAAAATACCACAACTAGTTATGGGACTGCAACATGAAAGAGACGGGGGGCATGATTTCACAAGGGAACAGGGTGGGGGAGTTAGTCAAACCTCTGAGCCTATACGGTTAAGCCAGATGTCAATGAGGGAACTTTGAACCCTCAGATACCTTCGTCCTCTGTACTCAATCATTAATTCCTTCCAGAAATCGGATGGGGCAGTTAATGCCTGGACATGTAGGGCATGGAAAAGTGCAGTCTGCGTAGGCCTGCAGCCTGGGGGATCACGCAATTTTTCTTCTGCAAAAAGAAAGCACATGATGCATGCCAGTCTGTTGTGGGGGATTGTGTTGTAAGTTTTGCTCACACTCCTTGGTATGGGGGGCGATGGATTCATTCATTCACATAGTTGCTCAAGCTCTCTAGACTGCTCATGTGGGCTATGCGTTTATCCTGTTGTAGAACTATGGTGTTGGATGTGGTTGTCAATCTGTGTTCCGTGTTCACCATTTTGATTTGGATTTCCCTCCCTGAACCCGATTGTGTTGATTTACTATTTGGAGTCGCGGACTGTGTATTTTTGTAAGTATTTTTCCTTTGTTGAGCAAGGGAAGCTGAGATCCATTGTTTTGTAAGACAAGGTGGTTACGGGTGGTTTCCCCAGTGTTGGATGTCTTTCCCTCAGTGGAAATACTCTATTATAGTGTTTTCCTTGTGTACAATGAAGTGCCTATCTTACTATGTTACAGCGTCGTTTGCTGTGTTGTGTACCCTGGTTTGAGTCTAAACTATATGCAAGACTCAGGAGTGGGAGAGACGTCAAATGTGCTTGATAAACCTAGTGTGGGACCTCACAATAAGACATGAGTGGCTGGTAAATATGCTCTGCACATCTTAAAGATCACTAGAAGGGAAGGTGTAGCCCGAGGGGTTGTGGAGAAGAGAATGGGACACTTCCTTGTGTTGGGTGTGTAGGCAACATGGAGGTTAGGCCAAATAGATATTGTGAAGGTGTTCTTAGCTCTATGGATGAGCTCACTATCTTAGAATTTCTTCCTGTCCACTACCTTAGCGTCCTGATAAACCAAACTGGAAGGATGGCTTGGATGAGTGCCTGATAAACCCATCTGTTGGATTGGATGGTCCTCAAACTGGTTGCTGGATTGACTGGGGACAGTATGATAAACCCAACAATGTTTGGCTTGTAAGTATGCAACCTGTTAAACCCAACTAGAAGGATGGCTTGGCCGAGTGCCTGATAAACCCATATGTTGGATTGGCTGGTCCTCAAACTAGTTGTTGGCTTGACTAGGGACAATCTGATAAACCTGAAAATGTTTGGCGTGTAAGCCTGCAGCCTGTTAAGCTCACTGTGAATAATGGCTTAGTTGAGTGCCTAATAAACCCATCTATGGCTTGGTTAGGTAGTTTGATAAGTCCAAATAGGTGTTGGCCTAACTGTGTGATAAGATATCTGGTTGTGTGTGAGTCTTCTGTTCCCTAGTTCCTTGTGGAATCATGCCCATCTCGGGGGTGGCAGTGGTGTTGAGAGATTAAGGAACACATTGGCCTATGGTTGGGTGGAACGTTGCAGCTACATAACTAGTTGCAGGTCATCTTCATTCATCAAGATAAGTATCTCTGCTATGTTGTTTATGCCATGCATTGTCTATGAATTGTTCTGTTCATGTCTAAATGCTTATTTATGATGAAGTAGAGGTTTGCTTATGTATATCTCTTGCATTTTATCTTCATTTATGCCTTAGATGTTTGTATGCATTGTGTCTAAGTTCATGAAGGCTAGAATCTTGTTACAGGGTCAAAAATGAAGCTAAGGTATGAAATATGGCATTTCCGCCTCTGGAAATCCGCCTAAGCTAAAGTTGAATAAGGTAGAGAATGGGCATTCCAATTCCCGATTCCTGAAGTCGAAAGTTAGAAATCGGAAGCCAGAAGGCAGAAAGTAGGAGGATAGCTGAAACCTCTAAGTGAAGTTGGAATTTCAATTCCCGAAGTCAGAAGTCAAAAATCAGAAGGCAAAAAGCGGGAGGATAGGTAAAACCTCTAAGTAAAGTTGCATTTCCAATTCTCGAAGTCGGAAATCAAAATATCAGAAGTTGGAATTAGGAAATTGACAGTCGAACACCTTCTTCCGTTGGATTTCCGATTTTCGAGGTCGAAAATCGGAAGGCGAAAGGCCGAAAGCCAAAAAATCAGAAAGGTGACTGTCGAACATCTTGTACTATTGGATTTCCGATTTCTGAGGTCGGAAGTCAGGGGTTAGCAGTTAGAAAGGTTAGTTTAGTTCAGAAATGGTCATTCTAGACGTAGAATGGGTAATTGAAGGTTGGAATGACTGTTACAATGGTTTCTGAGCCTGAATATGAATGTGGAAGAGTGTGTTAACGCCCATGCCCTCTGTTAGGACGGAGAACAAAGGTTCTTAAAGAAAAAGTTTTAAATTATCCACATTATGGTGTATGAAGATGTGACATTGTGGTATTAGAGCCACGGGTTACAACGTTGGGCCTGGATGGGCTAGAAAGAGATAAGAATACCATCTGATACCAACATTGTAGTACATTACATTGTGGTATCAGAGCTTATGGTTACAACATTGGGCCTTGATGGTCCAAGTGGAACCGTTTCCAGGGTTGTTGGTAAATGGTTTCAACATAGTGATAGCTGCATAACAAGGAAAAATGCCATGGGCAGTGGGTAAGTGATTTTGATTCTGAAATTATCTAACAAATAATGTGTTAACATGATTTTGTAGAGTCACAATGCAGGTTAGAAAGGGGGAGTTTTAACTCAATCCATGAGAACCTACTGTATTAGGGATTTCGCCCTAGCTACGAGCATGAACGACTGCCTTTCGTCTATAGGATGGAAGGATAGTTTTCCTATGGATGGAAGAAAAACTTGCAGGAAAGGGTTAGCTTTGAGCCATGGAAACCCTGCAACAAACTGTTAGCAAAATAAACCTACAATCAAGTAATCAATGGAGAACTTGCAATATACTCTTAGAAATAAATCTACACATACATCTAAGCTGCAAATAAAACTAAACAAAACATGCATCTTATTATACCTAAACTTTTAATTGAATATGGGCTACCATGCCCTAGCTCAAGGAGCATCCTCTCCTTACTGGTTTGAATGGTGTGGAGCTAAGCTCAACACACAAGGAAAGTGGCTAATGGAGCAAATGGGAGAGAGGGGTGAATGGCTTAAGAGAGATGGGTCTCAAGGCACTCACATGGGCAGATTAATGGTAGACAAATGAGGAATGTTTACCCCCACCCCTGTATTTATAGTTTTTTCTTGAGATTTTAGGGTTTTAAGCCCTTGGTCAAGGCTTTAGCCCCTTTTTTGGGGATTTAAGCCCCTTTCACCCAATTCTTAGCTCCTTTGGGGATTTTAAGCTCCTTTGAGGGATTTTAGCCCCCTTTTGGAGGTTTTAGCCCCTATGAGAGCTATTTTGGCTCTTTGTAGGGGTTTTTAAGCCCTTTTAGTGTTTTTTGAGCCTTTGCAAGGGTGTGGGGGTCAAATGAGGGAAATGACATGGGTGTCTTTTTGGTGTAGTTCATGTAGAGCTAATTGGTTAATTTTTTGGGTTAACAGATTGCCCCCTGATGTGTGAGGGCAGGAGCTAATCGTATGGCCGACACACATCATAGGATTTTCTGGGGAGAGGTGGTGCTTCTTGGGCTAGGGCATGGTGGCTTTTGGTTTTTGTATTAATACGGTTCCCATTAATGGGTGAGATACAAATAATGTGTGACATGTATATGGATGAGGTGGCCATCCCCATGCTCGTAACGATGTCAAAAGAATAATGTGATCTAAGCTCTATAATGCAAGAGCCGATCATGTACAACTATTGTTGCATAGGGATTGCCTCAATAAGAGGCTGAATACAATAGTGATATGAAGAACTACTACATTGGACCCATGGCATTCTCATGGAATTCTATATCTTCATGACTAATGGTCTGCTAGATCGGGAATGGTACATAGCTGTACGGACTTACAAACGGAGAGTCAGAGTCTCTATGTTGCATCAATCATGAATCTATATCGAAGCACTGCTTCGGGGCTTCTGAACACTGACTCCAATGCAAATAAAAAATAACAAGGGACATGAACCTGTTTGGGTCCCTCAACAGACTCATCAATGTGCTAGAGTCAGGTGATATTCGGGGTCTTCAACCAAATATTGCATGAACCAATACCCTGTACGAATCTCAACGATGCGATGATGTAGTTGGAGTCGAGAATGTAAGAAACAACCATTTCGAGAGGCACTAAGGAATCCTCTCAAGTGGTCCAAGGAACTCATCAATGAGGTTAATGAAACCAGGATACATTGACCTCTGGGTCTATCCTCTGGAATATATGTGTTGTCGTCGACAGAGGGATACCTACAACTGACCAAGGCAATGGTGTTTCCTTGACCAGAAGCGTGAGGGAGATAACTGAAAGATGTGAGACAATCTGAGGAATGACCCACTGGATGGGGGGGTGGTGGTGGAATAGGGGAAGGGGGAGTGTAGTGGACTCAAAATTCCTTTGTTCAGAGCATGATGGAAGGGTAGACCAGGCAACAAATGAAACTAACTCATGGGAAAGGGATCATAGCTGTAATACTAGGGATGTAATTGCAGATGGGAAATACTTGGCGAAGGTAGACTCTTTTGGTATTGATGGGATCCAAGGAAGACACATCACATAATACTCTGAATAAAGGAGACCCAAAGTGGGAATGCTGCTGAACTGTTATATGTGGGTTGGTGTCTAAAGACACTGTTGAGGTATGATCTCATGGATTTTTGGTAAACCCAAGAAAGTAAATGCTAGATGGTGCTTTCAATTTTAGAGAGTCTGAAAGCATGAAGAAGACTCCAATGGGAGCTATTTTTCATTGATAGTCTCTTGTGCTAAAAAAAGGTTAAAAGTGTGCACAGGAGAGCTCTCCCATACTTTGAGGGGGATGGGTGACTTCTTTACCATTGGTAGTCCAATCAGGCCGGAAAAGGTTAAACATGTATTGACTAGACGGTCATTCAAATACTTTTACGAGCATGAATGAAACCAAGTTTGCTCAAAGATATTTTCTTGGTGAGAAGGCTGGAAAAGAGCTTAACGACAACCCATGGTGAATTTTTTTGTAAAGTTTGGCCCCTCTTCCTGAGAAAGCATAAAAGGATGCAGAGGGGAACGGTCTTGGCTTGAATGTGCCAAGATGGTCCTTTTCATATAGTAGTCTACATGGTTCACAAAAGGAGATAAATGAAGCAATGTAGATGCCCTTTCTGATACTTTAATATGAGCTGGAGAGGAAGCAAATGCGCTCGACAATGTTTTCATTCTTTTAGGAGTCAGAAAAGAGCTTAACAAAAACTCCATTATGGTCAATCGATCGAGGGGGTACTGAAGGTGCCCCCCTCTCGGGACTATGGATAGTGATCCAAAGGTCATCCGTGCAGTATGGATGGTGTAGGTGGCTCTTGAACATACCAATACATGCACGGGATAGATCGCCACAGAGGCACGTGAATTTGTGCGACAGAGGCACGCAGACCGAGGTGGCTCTCAGACAGAGGTCAGGAGAGTCTTGTGTGAGTTGTGGTAGATGGACTGGACTAAATATGATGTGAGTGAAAGTCCAGAGGCACTTATATTCCAAATGCATGCAAAAGAAATGATACACCCTCTGAGAAGTGGTCCAGGAACTTGCGTAAGCTGCGGTGGATAGATTCGACAGTTATATGCTAAAATAATAAAATGATGTGCCTTCCAGAAGGTGGTCTGGAATCCCACATAAATTGCGGTGGTGTAAGTCTGGAGACTAGAATATGATGCAAGTATAGGTCCGGAGACATTTGTATAACAAAGTGGAACATAAACCAAGGTAACTCTCAGGAAGTGGCCCCAAAAATTACTTATTAAACATGAGATGATGGTCTCATTGAAAGATAGAGGACATAAAACTGAACCTGGTAGTGTGAAGGGTATCTCCAACAGACTTTGGATGACTTGGACTAGCAGCTGATGGTGCTGCCCCTAGTGTAGTGATGCACAGGGAAAAACTAGAACAAATGGGGGCCTATGGGTACAGAGCTAGCTCAACGTGCAATGTGCGATTCCCATGGTGGTACGTAAATCGACGTGACTTCAGGTAATGGCCCAAGGAATCGATATGGAGGGAGGCAGTCTAAAGTTCATTTCTTGTCATGGGAGCGTTGTGCAACTGGGGAGATATGGAGAGGACTGGACCTCCAGGACAGGTCTAGGGACCTGAGGGTATGCTAGTAGGGTGGCAGCTAGATCATACGTGTGACATACTATGTGCATGTGTAGATGTGGGATCGTACTCTCCAATGGGATACCCACGGCGTAGGTGTAGGGATAATATCAACCTGCTCACATGAAAATGATGCAACAGAGTTCTTCAATGCACTCACTGTGACTAGATGCAGAACTATTACTGGAGGGGGTCACTGACTCAAGGGAAAAAACAATGCAAAACAAAAATAAAAAACTACGCTATAAGTGACTCATGACGGTGGTATTAGGCATAGAATCTCTTGAGGTAGAGCCCATTGAGTGACTTATTCAAGAGGCGACCATCTGAGTCAGTGAAGAGGTATGACCCCTTGCTGAGACGAAGGTCACTGGAAAGGAGGGGTGACGAAATCTGGTCTTTTATGTGAAGAACCGACTCCACACTATGGTTTAAAGGGAATGGGGTAAAACTGGAGGATTTCTTACAGATCTCTCCGTCATCATGTAAGTGGTGCTGGGATAGATCAGGTGGATGTTCCATAGCCGACGAGATGGAAGGGAAACTAGTGCTAGATATCATGTAAATGGTTTTGGTTGTGGCTTTGCTGGACTTGCCCCTAGTCTCTGTTGGAGGAAGAGGGACAGGCTTGGAGACGAGAGGAGTCTTTGATGGACCCAGAGGTAGGTGCAACATCATCTCAATTTGCTGGCCATGAGTCAACACATCTTAGGGCCTCAGAGGTAGGGCAGGTGGTTCAAGGTACCATGCAGGAACTTCTAGTGTGAAATCCTGTAGATTGCGGGTTGCCAAGACAAACTTACTCCCGATCCCGGATGGTAGGAATAGGAAAAGGATCGTGTTGAGTGGGAATGAACCCCAATGTATCCCTAGTAACTGAGGTTGGGGTTGTGATTGAGTTCGCGGATGCGGATGGAGCTACGGATGCAGATGGAGCTGCGGTTGCGGTTGGTGCTATGGTTGTGGTTGGATTTTAGGTGCAGCAGTGTTGGATGAGAGCATGCACAAATCTACAGTCTCGCTTGGTGACGATGGTGGAGGTAAGAATGGGAAAGAAGGTTTCATGGCCGTATTGGTGAACAATCTAGGACCTACAACCAACAATGAAGGAGTGGCTACGTTGTCAAAGGAAGTATCCATAGTGGGGATGACATTGGTTGGTGTATTCAACCCCTGTGGATCATGGTAAGTGAGTTGATCCACAGTCACAATTTTCCCATCATGAGGGAACATCATAAGGCAGAAAATAGTAGATGCTAGAGCTTTCATAGCATACATGTAGCTACGTCCTAGGAGGAGATTGTAATCCAATTGAGCATTGACGACTTCTATGTCAATCAAAACCATTTTACCGACTAACGATATGGGGACGTGTGGGAGGATGCCCTGGGATTTGGTGGGGTGACCATCATAGGTGTGAAGTGTAGTGGTAGACGGTTGAAGGGTAGGGGACCCGAGTTTCTGCCATACAGATGTTGACATCACATAGGTGGATGCCCCTTCGTCGACGATGCATCAATGGACCACCAAATTTTAGATTGAGACCTAAATTTGGAAGTCGATACTGGATGGAATTATGGGTTCTCCTTGATCCAAATCGAATGTGATAAATCTGGAATCAGAGGGGTTTACCGCACCTAGTGCAGATAACAACGCTTTCTGCTGCGGCGAGCACATTTTGAGCACCTCAAGAGCTGACATGGCTGTAGGTGATTGGGCCAAGTAATCAACGATGCTATAGTTCACTGCAACTCTAGCCGTGGCATTGTTGGCAACCCATCGCATGGGGGGGCATGGGGGAAAAGGGGGTAAGTGAAGAGGTATGTTGGTGGCGTTGGACGTGGATGCCACTGATGGGTTAGTGGTTTCGGTAGTGGACCCATATTGGTTTCTCCTAGTCTGGAAGTTGACCTCGTAAGTTTTCATGGCTAGCAGGTGATGAACCCTTGTCTCTGTAGGTGGGGTCATAGTAGGGGTTGCGGGGGCAGGTGGGGGAATGGGTGCGGTTTCTACCAACCCTTGGAGTGGTAACGGGTCCTGGAGCACCATGGGTGGAGGGCCTAGTGGTGCTGGTTTGGGTTGAGCTGGTTCTGCCACATTGGTACTGTGTTGAGCTTTGTTCTGAAGAACCTGCTTGGCGCGGCCCATGAAGGGGCACTCATGCGTATAGTTCTCGCAAACGTCGCATAGTTTGCACAAATGATTTGTCAGTAATGGAGCATTTCATCTAGGTGGGTTGGGTTGTTGGGGATTTTTAGCCTACCGGTTTTCTCTAGTGTTGTTGGGAGGATTTGGCTATGGGTCGCCTCCTTGTGGTTGGTTGTTACCCCGGTTCCTAGCTCGGTTATTTATACCTTTCCCTTGTTGGTTATTGGGGGCTGGTTGGTTGGGACGGTTTTGATGTGCAAACACTTGTCCCAAAGGTGTTGGTGAAGCTAGGGTGGGGGATTGAGTGTCTTGCACTGGTGGTGGATAGTAGACTTGGGGGGATAGGGGTGCTACAAATGTGGGCATCTTTCCTGCATATTGTTGTGCCGGCCAAGTAGGTGCATGGGTTTGCTGCTGTGGCGCAGGTTGTACATAGGAGGTTGTAGCTCCGGATCAATACATCATTCTTGCATAGTCATGAGCTTGGTTTGGGTAGGCAACCCTAGGGGTGTTGCTTGGTTGTGGTGGAATGGTAGGTGGTGGTCGGTGATGCTGTGATTGATGGGATACAGAGCCTATGATGCCATCTGTAGCATGGGATTTCCCCGGTGCATCCCGGTAGGAGGTGGATACACGGGGATTGTTTGGAATGATGGTGTAAAGGTATCCAGACTGTGCGTAAATGAGGTCAAACTATTAGGCCTTCAAGATGGCCTCTCCCTCTGTCTGGGGACGTTCAGATGGAACGTCCTTGGCTATGGGTGGCAACAATGTTTTTAAGAACTAGTCAAGGAAGATCTTGTCATCAAGCTTGATATTGCACAAGCTGCAACGTAGCTGCCACTCATGGATGTGGTCGGTTATGTGGGTCGAAGTGTTATGGTGACAAGATAGCAAGATTTCCACTCCTTCATCATATATGATAGGGAGTTGGAAATACTGTAGGAACATAAAGGCCAAGGAGTTGAAGTCTCGGTACTTGGATTGTGGTAGCTCAATGTACCACTTGGCTGCAACACCTATGAGGGTGTGTTGGAACAATTTGAGTCTGATCGAATCATCTATGATGATATTTGATGAGCACCATAGGTGAAACGCCATGATATGGTTTTGGGGCCACTCCCTTTCCTTCCCTTCAAACTTAGGGATGTCTGAGGGGAGCTTGGTTGGCATGGGAGGCCAAAAGGCTTGATGACAGATAGGGTCATTGGTTATCCTAGCCAAGTCAGGAAAGTTGAGGTATGCCATGAAAGGGAGGTTTGACCCAAGATTTATGTGGGAAGGACAAGCCATGGTGGTGGGGTTTGCAGGAACATGATGTACTTGCATGACTGGGGGTACTTGGGGTGCAGTTGTGGACGGGCCACTACCCACATGCATGGTAAGTGGGACAGTTTGAGTAGAAGGGCCAGTGCCGCAAGGTATGACAAGTGGGACAGTTCGATTGGTGGGTGCAGGTGGAGGAAACTAAGTTAGGAAAGTCTACATGGCAGTACTAGGACCTCCTGTAAGGGTGTTGGTGGTGGTGTGAAGTATGGACATGGGTCCATTGCCAATCACGAATTCAGAAAGTGGATCCAGGTTTGCACCAGCCATGGGGCTAGATGGTGCAGTGTATAAATATGGCTCAGATTGATATGAGTCTGAGTTTGAGTCAGAGGCTGTGTGGACTTTTGATGGTGTAGAGGGTCATTGAGAATGGTCTCGATGGTGTTGGTTCAAGGACCTGAACTGTGGTGGTTCGCCTCTTAGGCGTGAAGAAGAGCGTGGGGGATCAATTATGTCTAGTTGGTAGATCAAATGGTGTAATTTGGTAATGACGGTCTGTACCCCAGTTTCAGTGGATTCCTATTGGCTTTCAAGTGGTCACTTGGCCACCAAGATTTCCAAGAGACAGCGCTTGGCTTTTTCCTCATGGGAGTGCTAGTCAATTGGCAGGGGTCGTTGCCCATTTATCTTGGCAATTCCTCTTAGTGGCTAGCTACTTTGGGGTTCTCATGGTACTCCTCACAATGATTTTCAGGGATGAGCCCAAGTACTTCCCACGGTTAAGGGGTCAGGGATTTATGTCCTCAAAGACTGCAAGATTTTGAATTAATGTAAATTGATAGATTTTAATGGTTGGATCAACGTCATGAACTGAGTTTGGTTAACTTATTTGGAGTGGTTGAGTGCATGTTTAGTGTATGAAATATTGTTCATTGTTATATTATTTTCTATTATTAGTTTGGTGATTGTAGTTATGGTTTATGAATACTTCGTAGACATTTCTGGTTTGTTATAGAGATTACATAACAGGAAACCTGTTATGAAACCATTGAACTTTTGAAACATAAAATTTGAAACACACAAATAATGAACCTGAACTATTGTAGACTTGATAGGTGACTACCTTACACCTGTATTCCTTTTCGACCAGGAAAGAGTGCCAGGCTCTCAACACAGTGGGACTAAGCCCACCTGTAGATCCTTAGGTCACTCTACGAGTGTAAGGGTAGTCAACAGGGAGGACACGAACGACATGAGGACCCTAGTCCTACCACCCTCTCTACCTTCCAAGTCACCCGTTTTTAGTGGTCTAAAGCAATCACAAGTGTAAGTGCATATTACTATACGAGCTTGACCCTTCATCCTATCCCAAAATACCACGGAGGGTGATGACTGGGTAGAGGAGGAAGGGCTAGGCAAGGGGTCAATTTCCAATGTTTAATTAAAAACTAAAAACTAACTTACAATACTTTAGCTAAGCCTTAAAATAGATTCATATGTATTAATAACTAATGAAATCTACCATCAATTTACAGAAATTGTATGCAAAAGGAAATAGGCTGCCGGACAATGGCGTCTGAGCCGCACTGACAGTTCGAACAACAAAAAACCGAATCCTGAGAGAGAGAGGTCTCCCATTTTAGGGAATATGTGGCGAGGGGGTCACTGGATTTTTCCAAAAACAAGCGAGGGGGTCACACAAAAACCAAAAACATGTGTGATCTGGCACTTAGGAGTGAAGTCGCTCCTTTCGGGGCTAAATGAGTGACTTGGTTGCACTTTTCAGCCCGATAAGAGCGACTTGGACTAGAAAGTGAAAATTTTAAAATCTGAGCTGGGAACGACCGATAGTAACTTGTACTATGGCCAAATGGGCTCGGGTCGGCCTTAAAGGGGCTCTAATGTAAATGTAAATGCAAAAAATAGAGATCTAAACTAGATTTAAACAGAAATCTAAACTAGGTTAACAAAATACTGGAAAACTAAAAAAACCCAGGGATCCTGTGGGATCGACCTAGTATGGTCACTTATCTATAGTAGGGATTTTGTCCTAGCCATGAGTAGGAGCTTCTACCTTCCCTCTATAGGATGGAAAGATAGGGTTCCTATGGATGGAAGAAAAACCTCTAGGAATGGGTTAGCTTGGAGCCATGGAAACGCTGCAACAAATTGTTAGAAAAATAAACCTGCAATCAAGTAATCAATGGAGAACTTGCAATCTACTGCTAGAAATAAATCTACACATACATATAAGCTACAAATAAAACTAAACAAAACATGCATCTCATTATACCTAAGCTTTTAATTGAATATGGGCCACCATGCCTTAGCTCAAGGAGTAGCCTCTCCTTGCTGGTTTGAATGGTGTGGAGCTAAGCTCAACACAGAAGGAAAGTGGCAAATGGAGTAAATGAGAGAGAGGGGTGAATGGATTGAGAGAGATGGGTCTCAAGGCACTCACATGAGAAGAGTAACGGTATGCAAATGAGGAATGTTTTGAGAGTGACCCCCACCCCTGTATTTATAGTTTTTTCTTGAGCTTTTAGAGTTTTAAGCCCTTCGTCAAGGCTTTAGCCCCTTTTTTGGGATTTAAGCCCCTTTCCCCCAATTCTTAGCTCCTTTGGGATTTTAAGCTCCTTTGATGGGTTTTAGCCCCTTTTTGGAGGTTTTAGCCCCTATGAGAGCTATTTTGGCTCTTTTTAGGGGTTTTTAAGCCCTTTTTGTGTTTTTTGAGCCTTTGCAAGGGTGTGGGGGTCAAATGAGGGAAATGAGATGGGTGTCTTTGTGCTGTAGGTCATGTAGAGCTAATCGGGTAATTTTTTGGGTTAACACACACGACAAGTTTGATGCATGAAATCCCTATGAGCACGGGGAAGATGCCATGGGAGAAAATGATCAAGTGGGAAATGATGACACCAAGTCTAATGGCAGAAGATTCCAAGAGACATAGCTAGACCTTACAACCATCATGAGAATCATGATTAAAGCTCAGGAAGAGAAACATCAACTGAATTCCGCCATGTTTTAAAGCTTGACAGACATCCAACGACATATGAGCTCTTGGCGTTGCATGACAAAACCAGAAGGTGGTAAGAGTAGTACCAGAAGAAGAAGAAGGTCTTCTAGTAGATCTCATGACTCGAAAGGATTCACTAAGGATTCCAGCTCGTCATCTCACAATGAAAAGAGAAAGAGATGTTATAGAAATAACTCACGTGATGAGTTTAAGAAGGAAAAACCTCCTACCTTTAATGGTGAGATAAATACCAGACAAGAAGTTGAAGCTTGGCTTCTTGGGATGAGGAAATATTTCCAAGTCCAAGACTACTTTGGAAATATGAAAGCTAGAGTATCCATATTCAACCTGAATGGAAGAGCATCCATTTGGTGGGAGAATCTTAGGTAGGTAAAGAAGATCAGTGAAAGGAAGATCACTTGGAAACAATTTAAGAAATACCTCTTTGACAAATATTATGATGATAAGATCAAAGAATTTGATGAGCTGAAATTGGGATAATTGACAATGGAAGAGTATGCCAACAAGTTCTTGCAACGTTTGAGGTATTTCAGGTACAGTAAAGATGAAAAGGTAAAAATCCAACGTTTTCTAAGTGGATTACCTCAGTCCTACAAGGACAGAATTGATTTTTATGAACCTATAACTATGGAAGAAACAATAAGGAAAGCTAAGTATTGTTATGAGCAAAGAAAGAGCAAACCTGATGTCCATAAGGCTTGGAAGGACAAGAGAAATGAAAAATCTGATAAGAGGAAGAAAGGGGCTAGACCTTCCAACTTCAGGAATCAGCAGAAGCATCCATCCCAAGTTGAGAATCAACCATCCAGAGTGGTGGGAGAAAATCCAAGAGATCCACAATAGAACAGAGAACCACTCCAATGTTGGAAATGTGGAAGACCTCACATGTGCAAGAATTGTCCACTTGAGGATGGGAATGCAAGGCCAACTTACAACATTCAAGAAGCAAGAATAGTGGGTTAAGTAGCAAGGGTCATCCCTAGGATTTATGTAGCACTGAAGGACCGTCAGGCATATCATCAATCAACTGTGGTTGAAGTTGCAGGTAAGATTGTTGAGCAATCTCTTTTTTCTTTTGATTGACCCTGTATCTACTCATAGTTATATCACTGCCAGAGTAGTTGAGATTTGTGCTTTTAAGAATTTAAAGCATAGCAAATCATGGTTAGTTTAGCTAGCCACCGATACTGAATAAATGTTAGTGAAGTGGTAGAGAAATGTCCATTGGTTATGGATGGATTGGTCACTTATGTAGATTTTAATGTTCTACCACTTGGTTCCTATGATGTTCTCATTGGATTGGATTGGTTGGAGGCTCACAGAGTTAAGCTTGATTGTTACAAAAATACTTTTGAGTGCTTGGATGAAGAAGGAAACTTGATGGTTATGAAAGGCTTTCCAAAGGTGATTTCTATTAGGCAGATTTCAGCAATGGATTTGAAGAAGTGCCGCAGGAAAGGTTGCAGAGTGTATGCAGCTCATGTTTTGGAAGAATCAGAGAATGAAACTCTTAGGTTGGAGGACTATCCTGTATTGCAAGATTTCATGGATGTATTTCCTAATGAGATTCCAGGGATTTCTCCAAAGAGGGACATTGATTTCACAATTGAACTTGTGCCAAGAGTAGAACTAGTGTCCAAGACACCCTACAGGATGAGTACACCAGAAATGCTAGAGCTGAAGATGCAATTGCAAGAGTAGTTGGAAAAGAAGTACACCAGGCCTAGTGTATCTCCTTGTGAGCACCAGTTCTGTTTGTGAAGAATAAAGATGGTACACTCAGGTTGTGTATTGATTACAGATAGTTGAACAAGGTTACTGTGAAAAATAATTACCCTTTTCCTAGGATGATGACCTCTTTGATCAAATGAGAGGGGCAAATGTATTTTCAAAGATTGACTTTAGGTTTGGTTACCATCAGGTAAGAATCAAGGATGAAGAAATTCATAAGACAACCTTCAGAACAAGGTATGGAAATTATGAGTTTGTAATGGTACCATTTGGTCTCACAAATGCACCGACTACATTTATGTGCCTTACGAACAATGTTTTTAACAGGTATCTAGAAAATTTTGTTCTTGTTTTCTTTGATGACATTCTTATTTATTCTAATAATGAGGAAGAGCATGAAGAACATCTGAGATTGACATTTCAATTGCTCAGGGAGCATAAGCTGTATGCCAAGTTGAGCAAGTGTGACTTCTATATAGATATGATTCATTATTTGGGTCACATTATCTCAGATGAGGGCATATCTGTAGACCCTGAAAATATTGAGGCCATTATGAATTGGCCTACCCTAAGAAATGTGACAGATGTAAGATCTTTTATGGGACTTGCAGGATACTACAAGAGATTCATTGAAGAATTCTCGAAGGTTTCACATCCTATAACTTCCTTGCAAAGGAAAGGGATGAGATTTGAATGGACACCTAAATGTGAAGGAACCTTCCAGAAGTTGAAGAATATTCTCACCAATGCACCCATTCTAAAAATTGCAGACCCAGAAAAGGACTTTGTGGTGTGTACTGATGCATGCAGTCAAGGGCTTGGAGGAGTTCTTATGCAAGACAACCATGTGGTATGTTATGAGTCTAGAAAGTTACAAGATCATGAAAATAATTATGCCACTCATGATTTAAAAATGGAAGCCATAGTACATGCTCTCAAGATGTGGAGGCATTACTTAATGGGCATAAAATTTGAGTTAAGGACATACCATTGTGGTGTGAAATATTTATTTGATTAGCCAACACTAAATGCTAGACAAGATAGATGGCTAGAGTTTTTATGTGAGTTTGATTTTGAAATCAAACACATAAAAGGAAAAGAAAACAAAGTGGCTGTTGCACTCAGTAGGAAAGTGCATGAAATACATGTGGCATCTCTCAGTGTTTACGATCAGATCCGAGACAACTAATTGTGAATCATACTGCTGAAGATGATTTGTATGTGCATGTCAAGGATAAATTGCAGCAGCAGAATCTTGTGAAGAGATATGACAGATACAAATTGGAAGAAGATGGACTTCTTACCTACAAGACCATAATTTATATTCCACATGTAGCAGATTTAAGGAGAGTTGTTATGGATGAGATCCATCAAATTCCATATTCTGGTCATCCAGGATATCATAAGACAATTGCTATAACCAGGAAGAAGTATTTATGGTCAGGAATGAAAAAGGATATTATGGGTTACATTTCAAGGTGCATGATATGTCAGCAGGTAAAGGTTGAGAATCAGCACCCAATAGGTTTGCTGCAGCATTTACCAGTTCCAGAATGGAAATGGGAATTTATTTCTATGGTCTTCATTACAGGTTTTCCAATGAATTGGAGACATCATGATTCTATCATGGTTGTGGTGGATAAGTTGACAAAGGAAACCCATTTTATACTAGTCAAGTCCACACATAAGACTGATGATATTGCAAAAATATTCATGAAGGATATTTTCAAGTAGCATGGATTGCCTAAGGCAATAGTTTTTGACAGGGATGCCAAGTTCACTTCCAATTTTTGGAAGGGATTGTTTGCAGATTTGGGTAAAAAGCTTAATTTCAGCACTAGTTACCATCCTCAGATTGATGGTCAAATAGAAAGGGTGAATCAAGTGTTGGAAGACATGATTCACATGTATGTGATGGACAAGCCAACCAAGTGGGAAGATTACCTACACTTGGTAGAATTTGAATACAACAATGGACAACAAGAATGCCTGGGGATGAGTCCATATGAAGCCCTGTATGGTAGAAGGTGTAGGACACCTGTGACATGGGATAATCCAGTGAATAGGATTGTACTTGGAACATATTTGTTCAAGGAGATGGAGCAAGAGGTTGGAACGGGATCACTACACTCTGGAACCAAGCCAGATAATTTGGGAGGTCACCATGCTCTAGAACCGAGCCATATGGCAAGTAAAGGTGAAATGGGAGAACTACAGTCCTGAAGAGGCTACCTAGGAGCTGGAGGATTCCATGTGATTGAAACATCCATTTTTGTTCAATTCTGTGGGACACTGAGGATAATTCCAGTGTAGCATTTTTTTTCAATTTTGTAAGCATTGAGGATAGTGCTAATTGAAGGGGGAGGGGAATGTAACACCCTGATTTTGATCCCATGACATCTTGATTGTGCATGATGTATGTATTGTATTGATATCATGGCATGAAGCTCAAGGCCAAGGCCCTGCCATCGATCTAGTATTTTGTGAATAGGTGATCAAGTTGATTCCTATGGTTGTTGTGCTAGTCAAAGCACAATGCATTTTGTATACCATGTAAATGCACAAATCTAATAAAATACCACAAATATCTATGGGAATGCAACACGAAAGAGAAGGGGGGAATGCTTTCATAAGGGAACATGGTGGGGGAGTTGGTTAAACCTATGAGCCTATAGGGTTAAGCCAGAAGTCAATGAGGGAAATTTGAACCCTTTCCTACCTTTGTCCTCTGTCCTCAATCATTAATTACTTCTAGAAATATGATGGGGAAGTTAATGCCTAAGCAGTGAAGGGCATGAAAGACCATAGTCTATGCAGGCCTGCAGCCTGGAGGACCACATGATTTTTCTTCTGCAGGAAGCAAGCACGTGATGCATGTCACCCTATCCTGGGGGATTGCATTTTGATTTTTGCTCACACTCCTTGGTCTGGGGGGCGATGGATTCATTCATTCACGCAGTTGTCCGAGCTCTCCAGACTGCTCCTATGCACTATGCGTTTATCCTGTTGCAGAACCATGGTGTTGGATGTGGTTTTCAATCTGTGTTTTGTGTTCATGATTTTGATATGTGGTTGTCAATCTATGTTCTGTGTTCTGTGTTCCTTATGTTGGGTGTGCAGGAAATGTGGAGGCCAGGCCAGATAGATATTGTGAAGGTGTCATTAGCTCTGTGGATGAGATCACTATCTTAGCAGTTCTTGTCGTCAACTACCTTAGCAACCTAATAAACCCAATTAGAAGGATGTCTTGGTTGAGTTCCTGATAAACCCATCTATTGGCTTGGCTGGTCCTCAAAATGGTTGCTCGCTTGACTAGGTACAGTCTGATAAACCCTACAATGTTTGGCTTGTAACCCTGCAGCCTATTAAACCCAACTAGAAAGATGGCCTGGATGAGTGCATGATGAACCCATATGTTGGCTTGGATGGTCCTCAAACTAGTTGTTAGCTTGACTGGGGACAGTATGATAAACCCAACAATGTTTGGCTTGTAATCCTGCAACCTGTTAAACCCACTGTGAATGATGGCTTGGCTGAGTTCCTAATATACCCATATGTGGCTTGGCTAGGTAGTATGATAAGTCCAACTAGGTGTTGGCCTAACTGTGTGATAAGATATTTGGCTATGTGTGAGTCTGCTATTCCCTAGTTCCTTGTGGAATCATGCCCAACTCGGGGGTGGTAGTGGTGTTGAGAGATTAAGGAACACACTGGCCTATGGTTGGGCGGAACATTGCAGCTACATAGCTAGTTGCAAGATATCTTCATTCATCATGATAAGTATCTCTGCTATGTTGTTTACACCATGTATTGTTAATGTCTAAATGCTTATTTAAGATGAAGTAGAGGTTTGCTTATGTATATCTCCTGCATTTTATCTTTGTTTATGCCTTATATGTTTGTATGCATTGTGTCTAAGTTCATGAAGGCTAGAATCCTGTTACAGGGTAAAAAATGCAGCTAAGGTATGAAATATGGCATTTTTGCCCCTGGAAATCCACTTAAGGGAAAGTTGAATAAGGCTAAAAATGGGTGTTCTGATTCCCGAAGTCGAAAGTCAGAAATCGAAATCCATAAGGAGGAAAGTGGGAGGATAGCTGAAACCTATAAGTGAAGTTGGACTTCTGATTCTCAAAGTCGAAAGTAAAAAATCAGAAGGTTGAAAGAGGGAGGATAGCTGAAACCTCTAAGTAAATTTGGATTTCTGATTCTCGAAGTCAGAAGTCAAAAATTGGAAGTTGAAAGATCGAAAAATGGAAGTAGGAAGGGTGATAGTTGAACACCTTATTCCACTGGATTTCCAATTTTTGAGGTTGAAAATCGAAAAGCAGAAGACCGGAAGCCTGAAATCGAAAAGGTGACTGTCAGACATCTTGTACTATTGGATTTCCTATTTTCTAGGTCAAAAGTCGGAGGTCGAAAGTTGGAAAGGTCAGAACGATTGTTACAATGGTTTCAGAAACTGAATATGAATGTGGTAGAGTGTGTTAACGCCCATACCTTATGTTAGGAAGGAGAAAAAAGTTTCTTAAATATTTTTTTTTAAAATTATCCGCATTATGGGGTATGGGGACGTGACATTTCACCTCAAAATAACATCCATATCCTATACCAAATGGAAGATACCAACATAATCACCATGATTAATACCATAAAACCAATTGAATCCTTTCTGTAGTTGAACGTAGTCATCCTTGAGTGACAAACAAATATCTTTTACATAAGGAAGTTGAGGGTACCACCATTTTTGGCCCACAAACTAGTGTGAAGGACTAAAGTGGTATGGGACATGTGCATCATGCCCTAGATTTGTGCCTCTTCCTACTCTATACCCACAAATTGAAACATCCAATCAAAGTAGCTGCCAAAGGGGATGGGTTCAAACTAGGGGACAACATAGAGAGTGGTGTCATTGATGGGGAATTGGCTCGAATTTTATCCTTAGTTTTCAACACAACGTTCTTTTTCTAAAACGAAGAGAAATAAGACTATTAAAATATCGCTTGTTGCATTATCTATTTTAAAATCATTTACTATGCTTTGCAAAAGCATGAATGGGAAAATAATGATGCAATTAAAGGTTCATATATTCCTTAATAACATGTGACTAGAAGCCCTTATATATTTAAAAGGGGATAAGAAAATTTCTCTAATTGGTGACTCCATTACATAAATACTCCACTAAGGGAAAGAATTTTGCAGTAACTCTTGACTCCATATCCATAGTTACCAGGTCTACGTCTAAGGGAAGGTTGGTAAGTCCTCTATAAGATCATGATCAAGTGTGAAGAAAAGAGAGGTGTATACTAAAATAGCCCTTGGAAGGGAGCCAGATTTTGTCATTCCTTTATCTCTTTCTACTACCAATGTTAGTAATTTCTATACTTTTGGACCCCTCTTTCATCACCCTTCACATTAAGAAAAGCTCCATCTTTTCTTAAGCATAATTGATAGACCTTTCCCAAATCCCAATTTCCTTTGAGAATATGGGAGGCTTGATACTCCATAGACCTATCCAGACCCATTGGGACAAAGAGAGATATTGAACACCGTCCCATCATCATTAGTTTCTCCCT
This sequence comes from Pseudotsuga menziesii, assembly GCA_001517045.1. Classification (NCBI taxonomy): domain Eukaryota; kingdom Viridiplantae; phylum Streptophyta; class Pinopsida; order Pinales; family Pinaceae; genus Pseudotsuga; species Pseudotsuga menziesii. Next base: position 896,940 of record LPNX011203324.1, read on the forward strand.
CATCTTCTCATGTTGTGGTTGTTATAGATCTACAAGTTGTTATATGCCACACCCATTCTCATATTAGATAGAATCTTAGCTGACCCCAAACACAAGGAGTCCCCAAATAGTTAGAGTAAATCCACCAAATCCATCGCTAGACGATAGGTTCAAGCCCCTGGTTTTACCCCCTAGAAATAAACTTGGAGACTTGTGTGATAGTTATTTAAAAATATTACCCTGAGTTTAATGGTGAGAATGCCCTAACTGTGGAAGATCACTTTATAGTTTTTAGATACTGCACAATTAACTTCTTTATCAAGGAATACGATGTATTCTCTCAAATGTTTGTCCATTATTTGGAAGGGGAAGCTAGGAAATTGTTTAATAATTTTCCTAACAGTTCTATAACTCAGTGAGGATAGTACATTGAAAAAATATTGAATAAATGGGGTATTAAGAAAGACAATAGACATTATGTAATTGATTTCAACCCTCTGAAGAAAAATAATGGTGAAACTATCCCATAATTCATGATAGGTTATGTAAGTTGTGTCACCACATTCCTGATGTATTTAAGCCCTCAAAATCCACTGCCATTGTAGCATATACTGCCTCTTTTGAAGTTTACTTTTATCTCCATGTAAGAGAAAGAATTTCCCCTAGACTTGAGACATTGTTTAATGATATTAGGGATTTATAAAGCAATAATAAGTATTCAATACTTTCCTCTAAAAACAAAACATGATCCCCTTGATATAAGAGAGTATGTGGAAAGAAGGAAGGACAAGGAGCCTGAGATGTAATTCTTTGGAAAAGATCTCATGACACTTGAAGAGGTTACAAAAGTCCTCAAGTCCACAACTAATGACCTCATTAATATCAAGCAAGGGTAGGTAGACCATTCCTTTATGAACCACCTCCTATAGCACAACATATCCTATCATAAGTAAACCTTAGTTTAGAAGGGACCCCCCACTTTTAAAAGGTATCCAAATCTATTTAGATTCCTAATAAAGAATCAACACTTAAGGTAGTTGATTTAAAGCAGAAAATAATTCCAATCATAGGAGGATTCAAAACCAACCAAAGTGAAAACAACTAGACTTCATTCTCATCAATCCTCCACATGCTTCCAAATTTGTTGAAACTGGCCCTCCACCTCCACCTTCCTTTGTTATCATTTATGACATTAGTAAGATTAAAATTTCCATGCTCCTTTTGAAAGTTTTGAAATATCATGTTCATAGGAAAGAGGTTTCAAATTTCTTTGGATTTAAAGAGAATCCTTGAATACAAGCTCATAGGCCTCAGTTATCCCAGGACAAATCATCCTCTTAAATTTCTAATGTAATGATCCTAAGTGATGAAACCCATTTTCAAGTTGATCTGATAAACCTCCAGGATGATGCTTTGAATATAGTATTGGGAAAAATACCTAATGGAATTGACCACCTTACCTCACCATTTTATATCACCCTTGAATTGATTGGGGAAGCCTATGGTAGTTTTGTGCAAATATTTAAAGGTCAATATTAGTGGGCTTTGGTTTTGGAACAAAGGAATACACCCATCCCTTCCTTGAGTTTGTCAAATTATGTGCCAAGAATTTCAATCCCTTCACTTTAATTTTTATGTCTGCAAATGGACAAGAATGAATCTTTGTAATTAATGCCTAGAAGATCTTCTAGATGCTCAACATCTCCCTAAGAACTATGGATTTATCACATGAGAGACAAACTCAAGGATTCAAAGGGCAGAACTAGGTCCATAAGGGAGTAATATTCTAAAAGTTGTTCTATAGGCAAGGTAGAGATGAGGTTCCTCCAACTCCCTTAAATATAAAGCATTTCACTAAGTGGACCAAGAAATGTATATCTATGTTCACTATGATCTTGAGAAACAATGGCAAGGCCTTTTTCAACGAGGAATTGGTAGCCATAATAGATGCCTACAATGCACCTTCGATCATCTATATACACATAAGCATTGGAAGTTGGCATTAGCCATCGAATTTCAAGTTTCTAGGTAGGTGGAGTGTTCAAGTATCTTTATACCTGGTTTATATGTTTAACTTTATCAGAGTGCCTATATCTTTGCATTGAACCTAGAACAAACACATAATGGTCATCCAATTAGATGCATAGACTGGTTGCCTCAAGTTAAGAAAGGGGAACTTGGGTTATCCCTTTCAAGGTCATCGATCAATTTATGTATGTTACATTCTCTATAATCTCGAGGGGTGAGCTCAATAGAAAGATTGTTGAAATTATGTATTACCTAAAATTAGGAGACACACATAAGAAAGTTGATTGTATGAGAATTGACTTCACAGTAATCAAAATGTATGGTGCACAAATAACCCCTTATAAGCTACCCAAGTGTCTTACTCCAAGAATATTCATCTTAGAATATGTTAGGAAGCTAGTGGAAATTGATGAGATACACTTCCTCAGATATGAGAAGAAGGCAAGAATGACCTTACCCATAGTGATGGAGGGGTAGGATGTAAATGACAAAAAGGGCACAAAGGATTCCATTGAGATCCTCACCAATGTAGCTTTCCACAAGACCAACCATGGAGGAATGATCCTCGCCTCTTAATGAGATCCAAAAATGGGAGGAAACATCATAATCCCCAATATGATTATCCTATTCCATTGGTTGAAAGGTTGGTCAACAAAGATATAAGAAGAAGTAGAGGCTATTTTAAGAATAGATGTTGATCCCTTAAAGCATTAATTCATGATTTCACTACTCATGTAGAGGTAAGGAGGAATGAAGTATGAAAATACAACTTTAGTAGACATAATATGTGATCCTAATGGCAAATGATGAAATTCCAAAAAATTGAGAAGGATCCATACCAAAGAATACACCAAGAAAATGAGATATCCAAGCTATATGATGATGCACATGATGATGACACTAGTACAAAATGACAAATTTGCAACTAAAAAAAACAACTAAAACATGACTATAAACAACTAAGTTGTGGGAGGAGACTATGAGTGTTATATTTGTAGTCCTTTATAACACAACTAACATTTAGTCGTATTTAGCTTAGTCATTTATTGGTTAATCTGAGTCATTCATTGGTAGTATATTTAGTAGTTTAATTAGTCATTAATTACCGTCAACATGTAGTATATTTAGTTATTAGTTGTCATCAATTGATATATTTTCTTGTTATAATGAGTCATTAACTGTCACATGCCATGTATGCATCCATTTTGTGCTCTCTCTCTGTGTCATTAGTCTTAGCTATTTTTCTAATATTTAAGGAGGCTACAATTTTTACTTCTGAAATTGAGTAAGACAGTTGTAATGTTTTCTCCATTGAAGTATGAACACATGCTAGTGAGTATAATCATTATGGTTGTGATATGTGAATATGGTTGTGGCTTTTTATTCCATCAAATTATGAACATATGTTTGTATTCATAGGCATTAAAACTATGGTATTTGTTATAAGTACATAGAATATAATCCCTCTCATAACACATGTAGATTGATGGGTAGTGTTGAGATTGACACAATTTCTACAATCGTACAACCTATAGGCAATTTTTTCACATGTTAATGAAAATAAATCAATTATATAACATTTTTTTAATTTATAAATTTACTTTGAAACAACAACAACAACAACTAAATCAATCCCCCAAATTTTATTAAATAACAAAATAATTATAATTTAAAAAAACAAAATATTGATTTCATAAAAAAATAAAAAATAAAGGAGTTGTCAACTTGGTGGCCTATGCGGCCATGGCCTAGGCCTTTTGCCATTGCAATGACCAACTAGGACATGGACGAGCTTCTTGAGGTCGGCCTTAGTTATGACAACCCGAGGTTGGTCATGGAAAAAAAAAAAATTTCAAAAAAATCCAACATTTAATATAAAAAACTATGTTTTACCTAACGTACACGAGTCCATTTGGATCTAGAAGAAAGGCTTCGAATATGTACACCACTTGAGAAATAAAAAAGAAAAAAGAGGGAGATTATCTTGAAACTTGAAACCTCTACACTTTAAATAAAACAAGAAACATTAATCATAAAACCAAGGATGAATGAATAAAGTAGGGGATAACTAAGGACATAGATTGAATGCATGAAACCATTAAAACCCTAGGAGAGAGAGCATAGCAAAAACATTCAAGGCTAAAAATGAATGGAATGAGGAGAGGGGAGGGTTTTATATTCCCCTATTGCTCTTAATTAAATAATATATTCATGATAGGTGGATGGAGTCATGAGTAGGAAAGTAACTTTAATTCATGAATCTATAAGTTTTTTTTGTAAGTAAGCAAAATATTATATTATAAAAAGGAAATTACATGTCCTCGATTACATCCAGTCATCCCGTGGAGAGCATTGCTTGATCCCAAAATACCCACATACATCCAAAACTGACAAATCTTGTTGAAACAATCCCCATAAGATTTATGACATGGATACCCTTCTTGTATATTTTCCAAAACAATAGAGCGTCCATAACATAACCATACTACTTGACAAAAACCAACAGAATCCAAAACTACAACCCAAACCATTACATAAACACAAATACTATTATGTATAAAACACAACACATGCAATTGACCCAAGAATTCAAAGAGCATGCGACATAGCTAGAAATATAGGATAATGTTTGAGAGATCCTAACACCGAATTGCCAAGGAGCAGAGGCAGGAAAAGGAACGTGAATCCACAGTGCATTCACAATGGAATCAATCATATGGTGTGTTTAACTAGTTTCCCCATTGTTAACACATATATTTAGCACAGGGATGAAAAAACCTCGATGAAAGAGAAATAATAAGTGGCCTGTCAAACTTTGGTTTATATAGTATAAGAGTATCATGAGGAGCGAAAACGATGAAGATCTAATGGTGCGGAGTGAAGAGTTGAAGATCAACGGTCTACACTATCTCCGCTCTCTAAGAGGTACGAGGAAGATAAAGTATGTCCAGGCATTTAATAAGATACACAGATCAACGGCTGATGATTTGGCTTGAAGAGATCCACGGCCCGTATAGGTTCTGCTTTATGAACATGCACAATGGTTAAAACAATGGAGCCTAGCGGAATTAGATACATGCCACCCAATCCGACGGCTAACAAATCATGGTCGATCCCATCTACGGCTATGGATGATTCCGGAGCATAAAGTTGCACGGGGTATAATTTCAGGAAGCCCAGCGGAATTAGATACGTGTCATCTAATCCGACGGAGGGAAAATACAGGTATATCACATCAACTGCTGAAGATGATTCCAAAGCTCAGACTTGCACGGTAGATAAGACCCAAACGCTTGGCGGAATCGAGTACGTGTCTTTCAATCTGACGGTGGGAAATAAGAGTCGATTTCATCGACGGTTGGAGCTGAATCCGGAATGGAGATTTGCACGAAGGTTATGACCAAAGCCCCAGGCGGAATTAATTATGTGGCGCTTAATCTGACGGTTAAAAATCAAAGGTGAAGTGGATCAACGGTTACGAATGAGTCTGGAGTGTGGAAACGCATGACAGATAAAGGTAGAAGGTGGTCGTGGAATATAAACCGCTGTCCACGCGTCGAATTGTGGCATACTCCGGAGGATAAAGTGGTTTTGTGCAAACCGCTGATGGAGCGCTCCGGAGTGGGGCCTTATAAAAGGAAGGTTGACTTGTCCCGTGGGTATTGTGTTGATTGGCTCCGGCGGGTGAAAAGGACTCGCAGCTTCGTCAACTTTAAACTGTCAGTTTCGAGCACACCGAGCACACGCCTCTACAGTTAAACAGGTAAATCTTGAACCCTATAGTTCGTTCGTCTGAATTTCCATGGTCAATCAAATTATGGACAAGGAGGGGGAATTACAGAGTAGTCATGTTATAGATGATAAAGAGGAGTATTTTGTCGACAGAGACAGGGGCATATGTGACCCCTTCCCTTCTGTAGGAAACGTGTCTGTTAGTAAAGAAAGATTATGGTATTACCACTCACAGGGAAATGATATTTTGAATGTATGTAAATCCTTTCTGTATTACTTCGCCCTCGAACAAACCCTCCAGTTCCTGGAATTTGCAGAATGGTGTGCTGTTAAATACTCCCCCTCTCAGAGAATTATCATGAGTCAATCCACATCCTGAATACTTTGTAAAGTCAATGCTAAAGTCATTCGAGAAAACCTCAATTTACCTGATAGTTACCCTGATAGCCATGAGTCAGTGAATGAGTCAGTCCTTGCTGAATTTTACAAGAAGTGTGAGACTGAAACCCGTTGCCAATTCCTGTCAAATGTTCTAAAAGATGGTCAATCTTTAGATGGTTTTTTCTTACCTTACCCTGTTCATATTTTTAAAAATGAAGTCCAATTGGTAGTATCTCTAATCTGTCAAATTTTAGGTCTTGATGATGACTGTCGCGTAAGCGAAGTCATCCTTGGTTTTTTGTTGAGAATAAGTTCTTTATGATCCGAATCTTAGTTAATTCTGGTGTTTAGTCTAGATGAATACCTGGCTGAATCAATCCATCTTCAGCTAAGTGAGATTCCAAAGGTTCGATTCTTTAGATTTCAGACCTACTTGTTCAACATGCTGTTGTGTTCCCATGTCTCTGAGCTGCAGTTTTTGAATACTATCTGTTCTTCTGATTTGCCCAAGCAAATGAGCATGTTCGAATATGCCAATTCGATTATGTCAGAAGTGTATAAAATGTTGTTTGATGAAGAATTTCCTCGTGTTTTGGACAAGATGAAATGTTTGATGCAGCCTTCACCCGAAGACCGAATTGGAGATTGGTTCCTGAATAGAGACTCCACTGTGTTAAGAGTATATGGTTTTACAGGGCATCCTTATAAGTTACCTGCTTTCTTAACCCCAAGGATTTTTGCTTTGGAATTCATGAGATAAAGACTACAGTCTGAAGAAGAGCATTTTGGAGCTTTCAAGAAGTCTTCAAATATTAAATTCCCCCTGAAGGTTGGTTCTTTCATCTTCAAAAGTAAAGGTGCATTAGTATTCATAGAGAAATTGCTAGAGAGTATGGATTTCCAAAAGGAGCCAAAGATAAACTACGATCCCCACCATGTAATCTCCTTGAGGAAGCAGGCCAACAAGAATAAACCGTTTGATCACCAGTCTATTGAGGGATTGGTTGAAACAACAAATTGGTTGCAGTTTACTGAGATATCAAAGTCTGATGAAGATGCCCATACTGTACCTGTCACAACATCCCAAACATCAGAGGATACTAGTATTATGATTAAGAGAAGTCTGTCTGAAATCGAAAGTATGGAAATTGACCAAGATGGATTGCATAAAAAGGCAAAGTTGTTTCAAGGTGGTGAAATTGTAAATGAAGAAATTTCTGATGGTTTCAAAAAGGTTGCTCTAGTTCCAATGAAGACTGTGCAAGTAAATCAGTTCTCTTTTAATGTAGATGGTTCAGAATCAAGCCCGATCTTCAAATCAAAGGAAGAACTCAAAGCCAGTTACATGGAGAAAAGAAAACAGTCTCTGGAAGAGACAAGAAATTTGCTGCTGCGAGTGAGAAGTTTACACAGTCCAAAAACTTCTCTGGTTTCTGCTAGAGATGTCGAAAGAAATACATTCAAGTTAGCCATGGTAAACGACAAGAAAATGTTAGAGATGGAGATCTGGTTGGATAAGATTAGTATACCAGATAAGATACAACTTCATAAACAAACCAGTGATATCATTTATTCAGATTTGTTACAAGCTATGGTAAAGATAAATAAATTGCAAATTTTGACAGATAAGTTAGAAATTCAACTTAGACATGAAAGATTCGAAAATAAGGCAAATGCCATCCAGATCAAGAAGCTTCAAATAAATATTGTCAGTTCAGATAACACCCAGACAGTCAGGAGAATGCTAGAAGAAAAAGATAATGCTCTCCAAGTGTTGAAGAAAAAATTGAAAATCCCAGGTTCTAAGCATGTTCAGTCCTCTGAGCTATTGGCTCTCCAAGAAGAAAAAGACAAGATCCATCAAGAGATGATGGAGTATAAAGGGAGAGCTGTTGAGTTGCAGGAAGAAAAGGACAAGTGGGAGGCCGAAAGAAATGAACTGTTATCTCAAATTTCCTTGATGAAAAAGGATCAAATTGATGAGAAGGAAATTATGGAGGAGTTAATGAGTCAAACTCCCACAGGCGAAGACTTGTCCATTGTGAATATCGAGAAGCCGTTGGATGATTTTTCTACGGATGATCTTTTGGTGCCCATGTCCCAGGTTAGTCTAAAAGATGAAGAAATCAAAGAGCTGAAGACAAAGAATGCAAAGATCAAGGGTGAGTTGGCTAAAATAAATGAAAGTAAAAATAAAATACTACAGGACAAGAATCGGCTGCAGAAGAAGTTCAATGAATTGAAGGAGAAAAACATAGGTAAAGGTCCCCTGCAAGGAGCAAAACACATTATTTGGGATACTCCATCTATAGAAATTACCAAATTTCGGCATTATCTGAATTTCATTGATGATCAAAATATTTTGATCAATTTGGCCCACCAAAGATTGAAGCTAGTGAATGAACACATGGGAAAAAGACCTCTCACCACAGCTCAAAATGCGCTGAACTTTTTAAACTCATTGACATATCAAAAATTACATGATTTGGGGATAAAAGACAGGATATCCATAGTGCTGTGGGCTAAGAAATTTATTCACAAACATCATTTAATGAAGACGGTCCAGGACAGAATAGATGAAATGGTTACACAGGTCAATAACTTCAAGCAGGATTTCAAGGAGATTTTTGAGGACGACCTACCTTCTTTCTGGGACGAGGAGGGACGGATGTTCTCTCAGGAGCATTATCATAGCTTGCTAGTTCAGAATCGCATGGACCACTCTAAATTCGATGACTTGGAAAAGAGCCTAACAGGAAAAACTATTGTGGATAAATTAACGGAAGATTTCGAAATTTTACAAAAGTTCGCAATGATCAGAAGCAGATTGCCCAAGGTATCCTATGAAGCATACATGGAGCTTGAAGTATCAATCCGAGAGATGATGGAGTGTGACACCCCAGGCGCAGGAAAATGGAAAGCTGTGGAGAGATTTGGGAAGACCAAATACATCTTGCATGCATAAAGATAGCTGTTATACAACAAGGAGTTGACTAGATGAAGACATGGAGCTGACTGGATGAAGACGTTTTACCAAGCTGATTTTTACTTTATGATCTGTTAGGATTGGAGCAGTAATTTATTCCTAGAAGTTAGGGATTTAGTTACACGACTCTAAATTAAGCCGATCATTCAGTTGTAAAATCTTCTTGGAAGATCTATTATTTTTTGTATATATTGGCATCTTTTTTATGAGATGAGGGTTGGAACCCATCGTGTTGTGGAATTATTTTTGGAGAACATATCTATTTTTGAATAACAAAGTGAATGCATGAAGGTTTATCAGAGATTCCTGTGTCATTGATATTACAGTCTGTGTTTCTTTCTTTATGTGATCGTATTTTCCCAGTGTAACACTTCATTTTGTTCCTTCTTCGTATCTGAAATACAACGTTGGGTGATTAGAATTCATATGTTTATGCTCTAGTCATCATTTCAGATATTTTATACATTTTCTGCTAAAGTTGACATAGAATTCATCTTTGATGCTCTGTGTTAATGGACTATTTCCTCGTCTCTTCTGTTTCACCTGGATTAAATTGAACAACAGTGATGATGTGATTATCTTGCCTTTGATGAATCCCATGTATATGTATTTGTGATATCTTTATATGTATGTGACTCCATGCCCAATGGTTATGTGATTGTTTTAGCCATACATACAAATATTTAAATATTGTTTTATATCCGGTCCTGTTAAATCTTTATTGAGAGATCCCTCTCTGGAAGAAAACACCAGTTTCTTTCTAAAGTTGTTTTTGCTGTTACCTTGGAGTTTACCTTTTACAACCTGGGTACATTCTGAGTGCTAACAAACTGGCGCCGTTGCCGGGGAACGAATGAGCATATCTTCCCTGGGAGAACGACAAAGTTGAAGAAATATTTCTGTGGGCAAACATGAATTTTTAACAGAAAAGAAGGTTGTATATTTGCCCTGGCGGCTCCATTGTGAAACTTGTTCAGAACTTAAGGAGTCATTCTGGCTTCGAGAAGACATACGTGAGGTAACTCTGATACCGAAATTTTGAAAAGTTTTGAAGACCCAGAAAAGCTATTTAAAAGAAAAAATAAAGAAAAGTTAGGTTTTCCTTGTTTGGTGCATCATCGTCCCAAGATTCCCATATTGATCCAGTATGGGAAGTTAACGTTGGAAAGAATTTGTTGAGAACCAAGTCTGAGTCTGACCTTAAAGATACTGAGTTTAATCCCCGTAGATTAGAATCTTACTTGTTAGATTCCCTTTGGAGAGATTTGCAACAAACCACCAAGGCTAAAACATCTACTTCGCATAATACTCAAACCTCTTCGAACCCTGCGAATCTACCTAGACCAATGGCTGCTGGATTTGCTCCCTTGCGTCTGCCTGCTGTATTACATGATCTCCCTCAAAATTATTCCCAAAGAATTTATTTATTTGATGGAGAGGGTGATATAACCATGAAACAACATGTTGCCAAGTTTGAAGATTTTGTTGACTTAGAAGAAGTTGATTATCCTGATGTTAAAATGTGGTTATTTTCCCAAAGTTTGTCAGGAGAGGCAAAGAAGTGGTTTAAAGACTTACCAAATGGGTCTATAGTAAATTTTCAGGCCTTCCAAAATGCTTTCCTGGATAGGTGGGATGACAAACAGAATCCTTTGCAGCTTTTATCTCAGTATAACAGTCTCAAAAAAGGGGGTTTCAAATCTGTTCATGAATTCTCCAGTAGATTCATGGGGGCTTACAACTCTATTTTGGAAGATATAAAACCTTCTCCTGCGACTGCCAAACTACATTATGCTGGGGCCTTTGATAATGATTTTTCATTCTCATTGCGTGAGAGGAAATCGGCAACCCTTGCTGCCATGTTTACTGATGCTCTAGAAGTGGAAGCTAACATGATGGCAAGTGTAAAAATAAAGCATAGGGATTTGGATAGGAGAAGAAAAGAAGAGAATTTGCCTTCTACTTCATCCTCTTCTGCTGATGCTAAATTTGAAATGATGTTGAAAACCATGGAAAAGTTGATGGATAGATTAACTGTGGATACTAGGCCTTTCAACAGAGAACAAGGGGATCCCCAAGTCAGGAATCCAAATTTCAGAAGACCAAATCCCCATGTTCCTCCCCAAAATAGACAGAGAGACCAGAGAAATCCAAGAAACCAAGAAGAAAAACCCATCCGTCCACCTTTCCCTGAAAATTATGTTGCCGATGAAGAAGATCCCCCTGAAAATGAGATTCATCTATTTGGAGAATAGGATTCAGAGATATATCGTACTGAAGAGGAGCATAACATGTTTGAACAGGAGGGTGGAAATGAAGAAATTGAAAAGGAGAATGAGTTGTATCAAAGAGGTTATTTGCATGCTATGGATGATGTGCAGAGGAAAATCAGATTGAGGAATAGGGATGTCCCCATAAATAAAGGGAAGGCAAACCCAAATTAGCCTTCCTCTAGTTCTTTGAATGTGGAAAAAGGAAAAGAACTACAAAAAGAGCCTTTTGTAAATAAAGAGGTTGAAAATGATGTACAAAGGGATAAAATAATAAAGAAGGCGACTCCGGTTGATGTGGAAAAGATTGGTGCTGGTTTTAATTTATAGAATGAGCTTTCAAAGCTAAAAATCTCTGTTCCGTTCAATGAATTGTTGAGAAACACTGAATACAGGGATACCATCACAAAAATGGTCAGGAATCAAGGCGAATGGTAGTCTGACATTTTAGAACTGAATGATGACAATCCAGCTATTTCATTTGGACCAAAAGTTGAAAATATGGAAGGTGAAGAAGTTCCTCCTTTCTATTTAAGCCTAAATGTACATGACAAAGTGGTCCATAATGCTATGTTGGATTCTGGGGCATCACACAATCTAATTCCCAAAGGGGTGGTAGAAAGGCTGGGATTGGAGGTAACAAGGCCTTATAAATATTTGTATTCTTTTGATTCTAAAAGAGTGAAATGCCTTGGATTAATCAAAGACATGGTGGTAACCCTAAACAAATTGCCTTCTAAAACTATAGTTATGGACGTAGTAGTGGCAGATATCCCACCAAAATTCAGGGTACTGTTGTCAAGATCTTGGACTTCCAAATTGAAAGGAAGTTTGCAGATGGATATGTCGTATGCCACGATTCCTGTTCGAGATGGGGACAGAAGATTATATAGTGAAAAGAGAACTCCATATGTAGTAAGCAGTCAGGATAAACTTGAAATTCATCGCATTTATGCTGTTGATACTGATTTAGGGTCCTCCATTTTCTTCAATGATGCTGTTTCGCATGATGTAGAGGAGGCTTTGCAGAAGAAGTCTGAAGAGAATAAGGAAAGGGAAGTGATAGAACAGGATGCTTTGGAAGCAAAGAAAAAAAGAGAAGGCCAATGGATTATGTACTTTGATGGGTCTGCTGCAAAGATAGGTGCTGGAGCCGGTGTATACATAATTTCCCCTATTCAAGGGGATTTCAAAGCATTATCTTACAAATTGACATTTGAGTGTACAAATAATGTGGCAGAATATGAAGCTCTATTATTGGGACTGCATGCTTTGAAAGATTTAGGATCTCAAAAGATAAGAATCTTAGGAGATTCTGAGTTGGTAATAAACCAAATAAATGAAAGCTATCAAACCAGGCATCCTCGAATGAGGGCTTACAGAAATGAAGTGTGGGATATGCTTGGTAACTTCTTTACGGAGCATACAATTCAGGTGATTCCTAGACATGAAAATTTTGTAGCTGATTCTTTAGCTATGGCCACTGGAAAATTTGAAACGCCTGTTGCTGGTCAGAGGGAATACCAGGTGGAAATTGTGAATAGACCATCTATTCCTGACAACTCTAAATATTGGCAAGTGTTTGAAGACGATATGGAGATCCGAAGATTCCTAGAGCTCTCAGAAGAATTTGTGAATACTCCTATTGACACTGAGAATGGCAATGACGAGAGCACTCAAGAGGATGAAGAGCTTGAAGAGGAAGAGAAGAGCACTGAAAAATTGAAAGGGACCTTAGGAGGTAAGGATATCATCCAGTTGAAAAATAATTTCATACCAAGAGGATTAATCCCTTTAGAAAAGCTTTTTGATCAAAATGATGTGGCTAAAAATCCGAAAGTGAAGTCTGTTGATGATACTATCAAAGACAAAAATATTGCTACCACAGAGAATTCTAAGATTGTGAAGTTGTCCAAGAAATTACTTGAAAAAGAGAAAGAAGAGTATGTCAAATTAATGAAGAATTATACAGATGTTTTTGCTTGGATTTATGAGGATCTCAAAGAGTATGATACTTCTATCATACAACATACCATTCCTATAAATCCTGGGGAAAGACCTTTTAAACAGAAGCTCAGAAGAATAAATCCTAAGTTGCTGCCTATTATTGAGAAAGAAATCAAGAAGCTATTTGATTCTAAGATCATTGTAACGTTGAGGTTTTCAAAATGGGTTGCAAACTTGGTCCCCGTCAGGAAAAAGAACGGAGAGATAAGGTTGTGCATAGATTTTCGTAACTTGAATAAAGTTTCCATGAAGGATAACTATCCTCTACCCAAGATGGATCATATACTGCAGCAAGTGGTGGGAGCTGAAAGAATTTCAATGTTGGATGGTTTTTCCGGGTATAATCAGATCAAGGTGTTACCAGAAGATCAGGAGAAGACTGCTTTTACTACACCTTGGGGCACCTTTATGTATGCAAAGATACCTTTCGGTTTGATGAATGCAGGAGCCACTTTCCAGCGAGCTATGGACATTGCTTTTGTAGGGGAAATTGGAAATTTTGTAGTGATCTACATGGATGATATCACAGTCTACTCCAAGTCTGACAGGGAGCATCTGCATCATCTGGAGAAAGTGTTCATGAAATGTAGAAAGTTTGGTATATCGTTAAATCCAAAGAAATCCAACTTTGCATTAGAAGAGGGAAAATTACTGGGCCATATAATATCCAAAGATGTCATAAAGATTGATCCTGAGAGGGTGAGTGCCATTTTGAAAGTAGGTGAACCACGGAGAAAAAAGGAGATACAATCTTTCTTGGGGCAGGTAAATTTTCTGAGAAGGTTTGTGCCAAGTTTTGCTGAGATCCTAATGAACATCACCAATATGTTGAAAAAGGGGCATGAAATAAAATGGAATGCTGAAGCTAGACAGTCCTTTTGGGAAATCAAGAAGGCAATTTCAGAGGCTCCTGTGTTAGTGAGTCCAGATTTTACTAAAGATTTCTCAGTATTTTCATATGCTTCAGAATATACTATAGCAGCTGTTTTACTGCAGAAAAATGACGAGAATATGGAACAGCCCATAGCATTCTTCAGCAAGATGTTGAGGGATGGTGAATTGAAATATGACATTATGGAGAAACAAGCCTATGCTTTAATTAAAGCATTGAAACATTTCAGAATATATATTCTACATTCACATATAATTGCCCATGTTCCATCTGCTGCGGTAAAAGGAATCCCGACTCAACCAGATCCAGAAGGAAGAAGAGCGAAATGGATTGCTACACTATTGGAGTATGATATTGAAATAAAGCCTACCAAATTGATTAAAGGGCAGGGATTAGCTAAAATGATGGCTAATTCCAATTGTGAAGCTTTGCAAATTAATTTCCTTTCTCATCAAGCTAATCAGTTGGACATGGAGATAGATGTAATGGTTGATTTTGTGGCCTCTCCATGGTATTCTGATACTGTGTATGTCCTCCGTAATTTGCAAGCACCAGAAGGATTAAGTAAATCAAGAGTGAGATCTGTAAAGCTAAAATCTGCTAAATTCTGTATCATAAATCAGTTTCTTTATTGGAAAGACCCTGGAGGAGTGTTGCTGAATTGTCTTTTGGAAGATGAAGCTCAGCAAATTACCAAAGAATTTCATCAGGGAGACTGTGGCGGATATCATTCTTGGAAAGTGACTGCAAAAAAAATCCTAAGGGCCGGTTATTATTGGCCTACATTATTTTCAGATGTGTATAAAGAAACTAGTAAATGTCATCAATGCCAAATTTTTGACGGTAAAAGAAAAGTACTGCCTCTCCCTTTGAATCCAATAACAGTTGAGGCTCCTTTCCAGCAATGGGGTTTGGATTTTATTGGTGAAATAAACCCAAATTCATCAGGTCAGCACAAATGGATTTTGACAGCTACAGACTATTTTACTAAATGGATAGAAGCAATTCCTACCAGGAGAGCCACTGAAAATGCGATCATGGATTTTATTGAAGAGAACATATTGGCTCGTTTCGGGTGCCCAAAAAGGATAGTAATAGATAATGCGGCTGCTTTCAAATCTAGGAAAATGATTAATTTTTGTCATAAGTATCACATAATTCTCAATCATTCAACTGCCTATTATCTTCAAGGAAATGGGTTAGCTGAATCTTCCAATAAGAGCTTAGTAAGGATCATCAAGAAGCTGTTGGAGGATAACAAGAGGTCCTAGCACATCAAACTAAAATATGCTCTATGGGAAGACATGATTAGCACTAAAAGAGAAATCGGCATGTCTCCGTTCCAACTGGTGTATGGGGTTGAAGTGGTTTTTCCAGCATCATTAGGGGTACCAGTTATGAGATATTTCCAAGATCAGCAAGAAGAACCAAATCACATACAGCGAAGGATAAATCAGATTATTGAGCTAGAAGAACGAAGAAATAAGGCTTATGACAAAGTACAATCACATCGGGAGAAAATGAAAAATACCTTTGACAGAAGAATCAAAGAAGAGTAGTTTCAAATTGATGACCTGGTTTTACAGTGGGATGCTCCTAATGAAGACAAGCATGGAAAATTTGATCCTATGTGGGTAGGACCTTACGTTGTGGCTGGATATAGAGGGAAAAATGCATTTCTGTTGGAATATACAAATGGGGTTCTTTTGGAAAGTAACCCTGTAAATGGACGATATCTGAAACACTACCTATCTTGAGGGAGAAGGTAAAATTTGTATCATAGACTGTACATATTTATTTTTCTTTACAAGTTAATATGAATGGTAAGCCGAGTGTTTTTAAAGCTCGCAGTGAAAGCCCTAAGATTAAGGAGGCATACCATTCCTTTTCTAAAAATACATAAAAATGATATATCTATGAAAAGAAAGAAATGAGTTTTATACAAGTTATTATGCAAAATCAGAAGAAGGCACCTGATCTACGAGTTCTTTGATACCTCACAGGGAGGATATAATCCCCATATGGAGCCAGTTGTTAACACATATATTTAGCACAGGGATGAAAAAACCTTGATGAAAGAGAAATAATAAGTGGCTTGTCAAACTTTGGTTTAAATGGTATAGTATAAGAGTATCATGAGGAGCGAAAACGATGAAGATATAATGGTGCAGAGTGAAGAGTTGAAGATCAATGGTCTACACTATCTCTGCTCTCTAAGAGGTACGAGGAAGATAAAGTATGTCCGGGCATTTAATAAGATACACAGATCAACGGCTGATGATTTGGCTTGAAGAGATCCACGACCCGTATAGGTTCCGCTTTATGAACATGCGCAATGGTTAAAACAATGGAGCCTAGCGGAATTAGATACATGCCACCCAATCCGACGGCTAACAAATCATGGTCGATCGCATCTACGGCTATGGATGATTCCAGAGAATAAAGTTGCATGGGGGATAATTTCGGGAAACCCAACGGAATTAGATACGTGTCATCTAATCCGACGGTGGGAAAATACAGGTATATCGCATCAACGGCTGAAGATGATTCCGGAGCTCAGACTTGCACGGTAGATAAGACCCAAACGCTTGGCGGAATCGAGTACGTGTCTTTCAATCTGACGGTGGGAAATAAGAGTCGATTTCATTGACGGTTGGAGCTGACTCCGGAATGGATATTTGCACGAAGGTTATGACCAAAGCCCTGGGCGGAATTAATTATGTGGCGCTTAATCTGACGGTTAAAAATCAAAGGTGAAGTGGATCAACGGTTACGAATGAGTCTGGAGTGTGGAAACGCATGACAGATAAAGGTAGAAGGTGGTCATGGAATATAAACCGCTGTCCACGCGTCGAATTGTGGCATACTCCGGAGGCTAAAGTGGTTTCGTGCAAACCGCCGATGGAGCGCTCCGGAGTGGGGCCTTATAAAAGGAAGGTTGACTTGTCCCGTGGGTATTGTGTTGATTGGCTCCGGTGGGTGAAAAGGACTTGCGGCTTCATCAAATTTAAACTGTCAGTTTCAAGCACACTGAGCACACGCCTCTACAGTTAAACAGGTAAAGCTTGAACCCTATAGTTCGTTCGTCTGAATTGCCATTGTCAATCAAATTATGGACAAGGAGGGGGAATTACAGAGTAGTCATGTTATAGATGATAGAGAGGAGTATTTGGTCGACAGAGACAGGGGCGTATGTGACCCCTTCCTATCTGTAGGAAGCGTGTCTATTAGTAAAGAAAGATTATGGTATTACCACTCACAGGGAAATGATATTTTGAATGTATGTAAATCCTTTCTGTATTACTTCACCCTCGAACAAACCCTCCAGTTCCTGGAATTTGCAGAATGGTGTGCTGTTAACTACTCCCCCTCTCAAAGAATTATCATAAGTCAATCCACATCCCGAATACTTTGTAAAGTCAATGCTACAGTCATTCGAGAAAACCTCAATTTACCTGATACTTACCCTGATAGCCGTGAGTCAGTGAATGAGTCGGTCCTTGCTGAATTTTACAAGAAGTGTGAGACTGAAACCCGTTGCCAATTCCTGTCAAATGTTCTGAAAGATGGTCAATATTTAGATGGTTTTTTCTTACCTTACCCTGTTCATATTTTTTAAAAATGAAGTCCAATTGGTAGTATCTCTAATCTGTCAAATTTTAGGTCTTGATGATGACTGTCGCGTAAGCGAAGTCATCCTTGGTTTTTTGTTGAGAATAAGTTATTTAGGATCCAAATATCAATCAATTCCGGTGTTTAGTCTAGATGAATACCTGGCTGAATCAATCCATCTTCAGCTAAGTGAGTTTCCAAAGGTTCGAATCTTTAGATTTCAGACCTACTTGTTCAACATGCTGTTATGTTCCAATGTCTCTGAGTTGCAGTTTTTGAATACTCTCTGTTCTTCTGATTTGCCCAAGCAAATGAGCATGTTCGAATATGCCAATTCGATTATGTCGGAAGTGTATAAAATGTTGTTTGATGAAGAATTGCCTCGTGTTTTGGACGAGATGAAATGTTTGATGCAGCCTTCA